>VYXF01004068.1:1142161-1181823 GCA_013397295.1 Polioptila caerulea
TTATGAAAGTGAATATGAAGATCAAAACTTCCACTAGGGAAAAAAAAAGCTTGAAAACAATGACTTGAGTTTTTTGGATTAATTTTTCTTGGAAACAAAGGAATCATTTTTGTGGTGTCTAACTGAAGTTATGGTATTTTAATTCAGATAAGCAGAGAGCTGAAAATGCAAATCCCAGGCCTGTGGCATGAGTGTCTATTGCCTGGGTGAATAAAACACAGTTACAACAAGTTAGAACTTTAACTCTGGTAACAGAGTTCAACACTGAAGCAGAGTGAAGAAAACATCATTCAGTTATTTTCTGAAATGGTTTGTTTTTCTTACTTGTCAAATGCTTTTTTAAAAAATAAATTTGAAACCACATTTCCTATTCAGGCTGATTTTCTGTACTGTGGTGCTGGTTTTGAAAGGAAACAGCCCGTGCAAGGGGTCTGCCTAAACTGCAATGATCAATCTTGGATTTTTCCAAGATTTTTTTAAAATTTTTTTTTTTTAATGTTGCCATAATGAAACAGACAATAAAGGATACACAGAATTCTTCCTTCTGAGTTTTGACTTTCTCATTCCATGCTCTGCAGTGGGGTGTGGAATACAAAATGTGAGTGAGACTTTTGGATACATTTCTTTAGTTCTCCATTTGCAGTCCTGAATTTGAAATTTTTGGCTAAATACACCCATACAAATTTAAAATTATCAATGGGTGAGAAGAATGTGTAATAAGAAATACAAAACAATAAAAATTATCTTCTCTGTGCTACTTTAAAAGATGTAATAATGGCAAAGGGGTACTACTGAAAACATGATACAGTGTAAAATTACTACAAAAACTTCAATTTAAAAAGAAAAAATTGTAAATGAATTTAGTTTAGTTTAATTTAACTGGTATTCAACTTCAGATAACAAAACCTAAATCTCATTTACAAAATTTCATATGTTTCTGGAAGTCTGCAGCTTTTTTAAAATGTCACTGTCTTTGGCTGGGACTGAATATTAACTGTGGGTTTGAAACAAGCACCTGAAAATATGGGTGGCATGATATGAAAATATGGGTGGCATGATATGATTTGTTTCTGAAAGTAAGTCAGTGAGAAGAAAAGTCAATAAAAATCTCTGTGCAACATCCCTGTTATCAGAGATGAAAAGAAATGGGCAGATCCTCAATAGGACCACATTGTTACAGGCTCCTTTTCTCTCTGGAATATTTTATCAGCCTTGGAGAGTGCAAACTGCCAACTCTCTTGATTTTATCAAAAGTCAAAAGATGTATCAAAAGACGTAGTTTTCCTTTAGGCTTCATCTCCTGCAGACGGGTATTTGAAAAAAACAGCATTTTCATTAAAAATGTATGGTTTTAAAAATGTCTCATGGATTTGAAGTTGAAATGATGAATTTTTGATACTTCTTATAATATTTGAACTCGGTTTCCAGTGTTCAATACTGAAACAGGCTGAAGAAAACACCATTCAGTTTTTTTCTGAAATGGTTTGTTTTTCTTACCTGTCAAATGCTTTAAAAATCTTTTTTTAATCTCCACTAGATGTCACCCAAAAGTCTCTGAAAGAACCTACACAAACCTCCTAAAATCTAAACAGAAGAGACACATTCTATTGTTCTCTCCTATGTTCTGTCCTGTGTTTTAATTTATTATAGAAGAATTAACATAGGAAAATTTATACCCTCTGTCTAATAAATCCAGTTCTGAGCCTAGACTAAACAAAATAGATTTGGATGTGTGCACTTTGAAGCAGTCAAATACATTCTTTTATTTATAATATTCAATTATATACCAAGATGCTTCATTCAGATAAGAAAAACAAATTTCATGTATTTTATAATAAAAACACCCAACTAAAAAACTTACCAGGTGCATAGGGGGAAGTGGATTTCTAAGTAAAAGAGAAGGAGACATAGAATGTGTCCATCTGTTTACTAGGGAAAGTCATGTAAGACAGAAAGGTTTGTATATTCTTATTTACATCTCCTATATACTAAACCAGAAATCCTACATCCTCCCTGAAATAATACATATTTTTCTTTTCCTCTCTATGTAGATATGTATTTTCCCCTCTATTTGGAACTATTTCACAGCTAATTATGGGATCTATTCATTAGTAGTAAAATTAAGAGCTGTAAACAGTAAGAACATTTAGAAGCAGCATTCTTGCTGTGCTCCCAGTGTTTTTAGGCTGTTCATTTGTACTCTCTGAGCTTCAGTTTTGTACCCATCTATAAAATGGGGGTTGCAATACCTGTCTTTAGCAACCAGCTTCAGAGGAGTGAAGCCTCTGCAGATGAATAATGCTCCTGGCATAAGGGAAATACTGTTTTATTATTCCAAACCATATCAACAAAGTCAATTTTCCCTAGAAGACTTGGAGGTCGATCCCTTAATTAGCACATCTCTCCTCTGAGAGAGGAACAGGGGGCTAACGATTAACCTCAGTGGACTCTGCTACTCAGCACAACTTTTTTCCACAGTTATAAGGACCCAAATCTGAAAATTAATCTCAAAAAGCTTTAAGCATGACTTCATCCTCTTACATAAGGAAAAACTGTATTTGCCTTGAATTTCGCCTTCTTTCCTATTACTATGATACACCTGGAAAAAGTCCAGAACGCTGCAGGCAGTTCAGCTCCAACTTCTGGCCAGAGAATGCTTTGCCTTTGGAAGATGGCTCTGGAGGCATCACCATGGGGAAGTTTTTGCAGAGATGCACTGAATCATTTAATCCCATGTCAACCCAGTTCTTCACTTTTTATAGCCAGCAACGTTGGGGATTTTGTGTTTATTTGCATTCACCTCATGCTACCTCATCACGGGGGGAGTGGAGGACTGCAGAGATTCTGCACGCTTACAAAATTCTTTCTCAGAAATGTGCATTTCTGCTTCCCTCCCCAATTAACCTGCACCCCAAACTGAGAAGGGATGAGATTGAATGGACACGACTCTCCACAGCTGTCAGTAGATTTTAACATTGATCAGCTCAAGGCCAGCACGCCACACGCTGGTGCCAGGCAGCCAGGTTCCCCAGGGAGCCAGAGCCATGTCCAAGCACATCTTCCCTCACACTGATGCCCTCCCTGCACAGCTCTGAGCTGTTCTCTGGAGAGCTGGCCTAGTTCAAACCTCCAGCTCACAAAGTTACAGTGTCAGCCTCAAGACTCCATCACACTGTTTTTAGCCCAGCACTTATTAATCTTATATGTGTTACTCTGGCGACACACGACTGCACTGAAAGCCCTGAGATGTTTGGTGTTTCTTTAAGCATTTGACTCATGGGAGGGTGTTATGTGAGAAAGGCAACTTTCCTTACAAAAAGAGGGAACTTTTTTGTCTTCATGGTTATAGAGTAAAGTTTGAAATTGTGATGTGAATGTTTTTGTTCTCAAGGACAAGATGCTTTAGGCTATTGCAAAGAGAAAGAAGGTTCTCCTGAGTGTAAAAACATTTATGTTTTTGGTATTTGACTCATGACTTTTCAGCACTGGGATTGCGCCTGATGTCACATTGTTTGAGCTCAAAATACTCAGAGGAGAATTAAAGAAGACACCAACATCCTGTGTACTATACTGGCCAAATTTATTGTGTTAGGACTCCTAAATTTAAAAGTCTGTTGAGAAAATAAATAAGACACCAGAGAGGCTAATGCTGAGTGACTTTTAGGTTATCAAATTACAGTCCATAAACTCTCTCTCCTCAAAGAACTAAATTCCAGTTGCAAAGACTGATCACAATCAAGGACCAGAGTCTATGTGTAGCTTCTTAGGATGAAAAGTAGAGAGATTTTAAAGTGTGGTGCAAAGACTGCAGCTTTCCCACAACACCAATAGTTTAGAGCAGCCTTGAGATGCAATGCTGACTCTAAAGCAGATGTGCCCTGGACTTTGTGTGCTACACAAGTTCAGACAGAAAAAAACTACAATTCTTCAGCAATGGATTCAGCATCCTGTTGTATTTTCCCTCCTGCTTTGCTCTTGACATCTACAGTTCAGGTTAACAGATTCAGATCACAAAAAGAATCTGTGGTCTCAGCCAGGCTGAGTCACACAGCTGTTAATTTACCAAGGTCTTTCTAACAATGGCAAAACATGTCCCAACATTTTAAAATGGGTAGAAAGAAAAAAGCAAGTGACCTTTTCTCCTTGCACTGGCAATTTAAAATTCAAGTGCTAGACTCATCCTTGTGTACTAGAAGTGCATGTGGAACAACAATATACTTAGAATGAACATGGTCAGGATTTGGGGAGATTTCTCAGAAAAGGAGGTATCAGAGGGAAGAGTTGAACGGTTACTCCATAAGCCTTTGTGTGTCTTATAAAATGGATGTGCACCTCACACAGTAAAATTTTAAAATCTATTGTAAAAAACACCTTAAAGCCACTTGTTTACTCTAAGCTACAGTTAGAATCTAAAGATAAAGCATATCAAAAACTACTGGGCTGGAGACCATATTTGCTGTTTAGAGGTTGGTAGCAGAAATTAAAAGAAATCAGTATTGGATGGGAGCCCTAGTATTTTATTAGTAACCCATCTGGTGCCTAAAATTAATCCCTGGCACAGAGAAGGCAAATGCTACCTGAGTTAATACCCACTGACATTATCAGAACTTTCCAGTACTAACAGCTTATTAGCAGATCTTTTTTGAGTAAATTGACCTGGGTTTTATCTCACTTGTTTCTAATGGAAATAGGCTCCATGGCAGGTCTTTTGCACATTTTATGGGGCTCCTTTCATACATCTATTTTTGGTTCAGGGTGGGTTTAATAAAAAAGTATTGTCTCCACTCCTTAGAGCTGCAGTGTTACTGTATTGTACAAACATATCCACAGAAGTTTCCATACAATTATTTCAAGCTGTAGTTGTGCTGTCACATGGTTGAATTCTCCATGAATCTTCAAATGCAAATTTCTCCTAAAAGGCACAAGTCCTGCAGGGGAGCTGCAGGCAGAAGCCACAAAGCTACAGAGTTCCTGTGCAGCACAAACTGAAAACCCACAGATTTTAGTGTGATACCTGAGCTCAGAGTACCACAATAAAGAAAGCAATAGTGCTGAATTGCTATTTTTGTCTGGCCCAGGCAAGTCACTTCTGTACAAGCTCTAGAGCAGATTTATTGCAGTAACCCATTCAGAGTATTAGAGAGGAAAATGGGAAATCAACAGATTCATTTTTGTAGAAAAAACCCAATCAGCTGAGTGGTGTTTGTGAACTTTGATCATACAGGAGGCTCTGATGACAGCAACAGCCCCACACCATGTGAACCTAGACTCTGATGTACAGGAAATAGGACTGCAGCTGTTGAGACAAGAAAATCCCTGTCAGAGCTTGCATTTCTGTTTTGACACCTGGGAGGTCTCTGCCTCTGGCTGCAGACACTCCATGAGGGCAGAGATCAAGGCACAAAGACAGGTATCTTGTTGATTTGCAGTGATCCACTGGCATGAGGGATGCCATCTTCAATCCCTTCCTGAGCATTTATTAATGAGAAGGGATTATTTGAATGTTTTAGGATTTTTCTATCCCTCATTTAAATGGCTACACTACAAAGGTTTTTTTTACAAACAACTAAAATACTTCTGCAAACCCATAATGATTAATTGTCTCTCTGAGATACGCACAAAAACTTTCCTTATTGCTGGTTTTTTTTTCTCTCTATAACTTCCCAAGTGGAAATACAATTTGATTTCTTCAGGCATGCATGTGAATTTCAAAATTAAGCCATTTGAAAACCAGGCTCCAAATTGAAGCAGTCTTTGCTTGATGTCTCATCCTGAACAAGCTTAGAGAAGGATGGAACTAGGGCTGACACTGAGTGATTTCCTGGATTAAACCCACCATTTCAATAAATCCATGTGGTAAAAGCATTATCAACATGGCCCATCAATTTATTTCACTGGGTGACATTGTCTTCTTCCTGCTTTCCTCTTCTCTTCTCCTTTTGCTATTTCCTGGAAAATTAACTGAAGGTTGACTCACCCCCTTCTGGAAGCACTAGAACTCACCTCTCCTACCACACTTGTTAGCAGCCTCAGTGCCCCACGATCGTGGACAAGAGAGTCTGTGTAAAATGAGCCAAGGTATTTTCTTGGATCCACCTTATTATCCGTGGCACACAAATCAGGGCGCACGTTGAATCCATGGGAGATACGACCCACTGTGTATGGAAAAGCTCCCCCTGCAAGAAGGAATTTTTAGTAACTTTTAATAAGCTGAAAATATGTAAGAGGGAAAAAAGGCCACCTTATCACCAAAGATCCATAAGTTTTCCTGTCAGCTCTTTGGAAAGAAAGTGCTCTGCACTAGTGGTTTTTTATTCCTTTACTTTCATTAGCTTCTTTCTCTGTTTTTCTCACTTCTTCACTGCTGTGATGCCCAAATTCCTCCTGCTGCTTCCTTGTCCCTTTCCTTAAACCCCCTGCTGCCTCCCCTTCCTTTTGTTTCCCTTAAAGGCTGTTGTACCAGTCCAAACCCTGCAGGCTAGAGGGTGTCCATAAAAGCAGCTGATCTGTCAGACTGTCTTCTTTGGGGTGACAGTGCTCAGCTGGTGGCAGGCTCCATGTGGTGACCCCATTAGCTGAGATTCCAGAAAATACACCTGTACCATGCTCAGCCAAAGAACAGGAGTTTCACACGCTTCACTACTCACCTCCATGTGCAAAGCAAACTTTCAGCTTAGGGAATTTTTCAAATATTCCTCCCATAATCATGGAGCAAATGGCCATGGTTGTTTCTGTTGGCATGCCTAAGAAGGAAAACATCTTAATTGTATAAGAGCTTTACTTTTTAAACTTCCTATCTGATTTTAAATGTTATTTTAATTTTCTGCCATTAGCCTTGAGCCAACTGAAAAAGTAATAGTTGCAGGGCAGCTGCCAAAGGTCGTGCATTCTTTCTACTGGAGGGACACAGAGTTGAACTCTAATTAACTGAAATGAAGACACAGGCCTGGAAGTGAAGGTCTTCTGAATTCTAAGTCTAGTTTTTACTCCATACCACCAGGACAGATGATAGACAGGTTGGCTATGTCCTGAAATACCCAGTACAGGCCTGATTCCATTATCCTTGCTCAAAAACAAGTCTGGAATACACCAGGGTGTCTTCTCACCTCTGCTTGTGGGTTTCTTTGGTGTGGAAAGTGGGGCAGACACGTTGATGGATATTCCAACACAGATTTGGGGTTTGGTTATCATGTGATGCCAGATCCTACAGTTTAGAATGAACCTGTCTCTCTGCTCCTGGCTGAGTTGGATGCCCAGAATTAGGAACAGAACAGGAATTTAGGTTCCTACAGCAGGACTCAGTTCCTGAGCACACCCAACATATTCAGAATATCATGTCATTTTAAACACCCAGCTTCAGACATCCAGCTTGAAATTAGGAATGGAGTTCCTCTCATCTGTGGGGGAAACAACACCTATCCAGCTCAAAGGATTATGTTTCATTAATGTTTTACCATATGGTCAGATGCAAAGCCTTATTAGGCTTAGTAGGAAAATATTCTATTTACACTTTGTTAAGTAAATGGAATAATTTTATTTTCTTCTTAGATCTGTGTTGTTGAGCCTGCTCTGATTAAGATTAACTGATATTGTTTTAAGATAATGCACTGGTGATTGGGATAGCAAGGTTTTCCTAGCTGAATGTGTATTATATGGATGATGTGTATGTTTTTCAGAACTGGTGGCAGTGCAAAACTATGCAAAACAAACCAACACAGAACAAAATACCTGGGGGTAGAATCAGGTCTAAACATTTCTGGGTAGCAGAAAACCCCTGCTCCTGTTACTCAATGTTATGATTTACCTATCAAATGGGAAACTAGATAATATCCGACATCGTGACAGCTTTCAAGGTATGTTGTCTCAGCTACAGTTGGTGTAAAGTTAGATTTATTTCCTCTCTGATCAACCTGTTTCTAAGAAATAACCCGTGAAATTCTGGGAAGTAATGTTTGGTTTTGCTTACTCCTTCATTTACTCCTCTTATTTCTGAGGGGCTCCTTTCTGAGATGATTCACTTCTTCCTTGTTATCTGCTCTTTGTATTTAGGGCAAAAGAGAATACTATATGCTGTTGCCAGTCTGAATAATTTTAATTCTAAGTATTTAAAAGAAAAACTAAACAAGCTTAGAAACAAATGACTGCTGATTTTACACAACAGATTTAATCATAATACTAGATTAAAAAAAAAAAAAAGTTTGACAGAAAAATGATGTAATTTTCTCTCTACTTGTACTTTACTTGGCAACAATCTCCTGGGCATAATCCAGTTCATAAATGTAGGTTAAGCAGAGTAAATATACACTTACCTATTAGCCAGGGAAACCAATATTTGGACATTCTCCCATCTATCTGCATATCCCAGGGATGCACAAAGAGACAGCAATTTAATTTCTCAGCGGCCTGCAGCAAAAGGAAAATGTCTAAGTCTTGACTAATCATAGCAAAATGCATCTTAGATCTTAGTCAAGGTCTTTCAATGACCTGCAAATCTGTACTGAGAAGTAGTACTGGTAATGAAAATAGGCCCACAAGTAAGAACTCTAAGTAAGAACTATAAGTTGACTATATTTAATATAAATATAGTATATATATATATATAAAAACCATATATTAATATTTTTATATATAGTTATTTCTATGTAGTATAATATAAATATAGTTGACTATATTTACTCCTCTGGGCTATATTCTGAAATCCTCACTCAGTTTCACAGCTCTTCCTGTGACTACAGGACTGGAAGCATAGATGATAACATCTCTTTAGTGAACCAAGAATTTCTCAGAATAATGCAGAACAAAAGTGCTTTTCCAGCTATGTTTTTCAGCCATCCTGTAGTATAAATGCAGTTCAAGCAAACATTCTTTGGTTTCATTACCATTCATATGAGAATGAATTCCCATAATGTCTTATAGATAATCATTTGAGGATGGTTTTGCAGAATTGTTCCAGCTGCATTCAGAAATTTTCATTGAGTTGCACTACATTTGTCCCCTTTGGCCCTCTGCCTGGCTTAAAAAAATTTAAAAATATTCCTAATCCTTCCTAAGAGTTCAAAATCTGTCTGTATTCTGATCAATAATCCATCTCTATGCAAGTATGGTAATTTTCCCAAAACTACTGACATCTTTGGAAAGGAAAACAGAAGACTAGTGTTGGATGCTGACTCTGACTGTGTAATTTAACTGTGTGCTTAAATTTAAATCCACAGTCATCAGAGTCATTCATATGCTTAACCAGGATTTAACAGCTTCGTTTTGTCAGATGTATTTCTGGACATGCTCTTGTTGCTAAGGAGATTATCACACATTTGAAAAATTTTGGGTTTATT
This sequence comes from Polioptila caerulea, assembly GCA_013397295.1. Lineage (NCBI taxonomy): Eukaryota > Metazoa > Chordata > Aves > Passeriformes > Certhiidae > Polioptila > Polioptila caerulea. The sequence continues at coordinate 1,151,494 of VYXF01004068.1, forward strand.
TACCCATACATGCATAAATAAAAGCTGCAACTTTTGGATCAAGGAGAATAATTACCATCTACATTTGTAAACTAAAAATAGCAGTTCAATAACTGGCCTGGTGGTTTGGCAAAGTTCATTATCCAATATGGCTTAATTTCATAATCTGTATTATCCAGAGATGTTTCTAAAAATGAAAGGGGTTCCTTCCTACATGTGTGAAACACTAGCTGAAGGATGTACAGTATGAGAGATCCCAGAACAAGAGAGGGATCTCAGTAGCAGAGAGACATGGAGAGAATTGCAAGAGATGAAGAAGGGACTGAGCATCTCTCCTGTGAGGAAATGCTGAGAGAACTGGGACTGATTGGCCCCGAGGAAAGAAGGTTCAGTGGAGATCAGGAAACATCAGATTGCCCAGAGGGACTGTGGAGTTTCCATCCTTGGAGATATTTAAAAGCTGGGCATGGTCCTGGGATCTGGCTCTAGGTGGCTCTGCTTGGGCAGGGGGTTGGTCCAGGTGGCCCTCAGAGGCCCCTCCCAACCTCAGCCAGGCTGTGATTCCATAAATGTGGGCACCTCCATGAGCAGATGTTGATATCTGACTGTATATGGCCACAAAAACAAATAGTCCAGGTGCTGCACCAAGAGAGTTTTTGAATAAATTGAGCATCCTGCAAAACAACCTCTGTGAATCAATTCCAAGATGACAGCTCTAATAACTTGAGAAACAAATTCGGAGTGGACATTGATTAAACCCCTAATTTAGACAAATGACCACCCTTGTCTGGACCTCAGGCATTTAAGAAATGCTATCTATTAATCCAGTTGATAATCAATACATTCAGTTTGGAAATTTTGGTCCTGTTCACATAGCTTTTTGTGGTACTTTGGTGCTATGGGTATCTCTGATCATCTCAGGGAGTTTTATCAATTATTTCAATAGGATTGGATACAGTAACTTGAACTGAAATGGAAATAGTGCAGAAATGCTTTATTTGATACTGCACTTGTCCTCACAAATCAAGAAGGCAGATCTACAGTGAGAACTTGCATAATAAACCAAAATTTGTTATTCATTTTTATAAAATACGCTTCAGACTATGTTACATTATTGCCTAATGGCAATAATATCCTATAAAGAATTATCATTTACAATTAAAGCTGAGTCTCTGATCACTAAGCAGACTAGAAGGCTCAAATGATGACTGAATGTGCTCCAAGATATTTTTAGACAGATTTCCATATCACAGTATTCCCCCAAAGAAGGAAAGCAGCAGCTACTCACAGCATAAACAGCGTGCAGCTCTGGGGCATTCAGGTCCCACTCATTGACATGAGATCCTATCTGCACTCCAGGAAATCCCAGCTCATTCACACAGCGATGCATTTCCTTCACTGCCAGCTCTGGAGCTTGCAGAGGTAACGTGCCCAGCCCAACAAACCTCTTGGGGTACTTCTGCACTGTAGCTGCTAAGTCATTGTTTAATATCTGGGCGAGATCTAAAGTATCCTGAGGTTTGGCCTGGTAAGATATGAAGCAGAACAGTACATTTAAATACAGTTCTCAAATGTTATCACCTTTGGAAGTTATTGGATAAATGTCTTTGCAAACAACTGACAGGGTCTGAACCCAAATTTGCTTTACAGTTCTGAATAGCTGGGAAGCAGTAGGGCTAAATTCTCCCTCACTTTAAAACCTCTGGGTGCAATTCTGCTTTTTCTCTTGAATATTTTATCAACTGCTGTTGCCTTTTCTGCTCAGGGTGAGTGTAATAAAGCCTAGGTTGCTGATGCACATAAGTACCTGGTCTTTTGTGTAAAGCAGTCCCCTGGTTTTGTTTATCCCTATGCAAAAATCTCAGTATATAATTTTTATACATAGCAATGAATATTTACTCTCCTATTACTGGAGCTAAAGAAATAAAAATAAGAAATGTGAGATGCTAGATCATGTGAATTCTGCAGAGAAAGCTTGAGCAAACTTCTCTAACATTTAGAAGGAGGTAACATCCATAATACTAATAAGGAAGTGCAATATCCATGCAATCAATCTCTGTTTTTTTTCCCCTCAATGCATATTTAATGGAAAATATTCCCTTAGATACCAGAATAAAATTTTGCAGAGATGTTACTAACAAGAAATTCTGAATATCAATGGTATTATATGTGGGCTTAACACAATAGTTCTTAATGCACAAATCCATTTACATATAAACATCTTGACCTGTACACATTGCTTAATAGTCACATTCAGATTGTATTTAGAACAGCATTTTGCTGTGATTTATCTCTCAGCTTGTCTTTATTTCTTTGCAGAATTCAAGATCACCACGTGGGGAACATAGGAACTTAAATTTCCTCCTGAATTTTAATATTCAAAGCATTCTAGGTTAATGAGTCCCATGCCACATTTAAAAGAAAGTGGGACAAGGCACAAATACATCTTTTATGTCTTTATTTTTTTCCCTGAGAAAATACTGACTGGTGCCTAGCTTTCATAGAATGTGTACATATCTGTCTGGCTGCTGACCATGGATCCATGTTGGATATATTTTTCTCTCCATTTCCAGCTGCCCCCATAAGACCTCCAGAAGAAATTCAGTTGTTTCATCTTTTCTCACTGCATGTGCCCCGGTGTGGAGCTTTGCCAGGACATCCTGCAGGCATCTTCTCAAACCTGCACTCCTTTTTGGCCTTTTAGTTTGGACAGCAGGACAATTCTAGTGACTGCTTCTATTTGTAGGAAGATGCTTTTGTATTTTCAAAATGTTGCTATGTATGAATTACAAAATATGTTAGCTGGAACCTACCCAGTAGCTGAACATTACAGGGACTGTGGACAGGACTTGGACGGTGACTCCTGAGTGAGAAAAAGCAAATATTAATGCTTCCTTTTTGTTGTCTGTTTTTGATAAAATGTTACTAATAAGAAAGAACTTTGGTGTGAGAGGCAGAATGCAAAAGCTTTAATTATAAGAAAGACTGATTTAACAGTGACATAGAGAATTATTATTTTTTTAATTAAGGATCATGACAATAAACCTGATAGTGTGTCAGTTTATTAGGATTTGGATGTTTTTTGCTAAGTAGAAAGAAAAAGCACTATCATATTCATAGTAGATAATTTGTGAAATTAGGTTTTTTGATTTTACAAGTATTTAGCATGCACATGTTCAAACAAAATAGCAATTTAGTATTGTTCTCACATGAATGAAACTGGCATTAAACCAACAGAATACAGTAACCCAAGTTTACTTTGGGGTTAATTTGTCACATATATTAAATAAATGAATGAATTAGCTCAAAGATAAATAACATTATGTTAACAGTGGTTGTTAAACAATGTGTTCCTAAGTGTTCCCAAAGCTATATTGTGTTAGGTTTCACTGTTTCATTCATCTTGTGTCTGGACTACTGAGGTTATAAATACAAAAAATCTGCCTGATTTCAGAAATAATTTTGATGTTAAAAATAAAAATAATGAAGTCCATGTTGTTTTGTTTCTGCTCAAACACAAATCTATATCATAACATTACATGTGACAGGTTACAGGAGTGAAAACAACAAACCTGGCAGAGAAACAAAATAAACCATGAACAGTAATTAGGAATTCACAGAACAGTTACATGCAAAACTATTTTGTTTTGGGGTTTTTTTTTTAGGTCTGTTTGTAATATTTTTGCACATATCTTGTCATTCTTTAAAAAACTTAACTTGGTTGTTAGTAATAAAAAAAGAATGGCAGAAAAAAAGAAGGCAGAAAAAAACTCCATGAGAATGAACTCTAGGAGAACTCTAAGACAATGACTTGCCAAAACATTTGGATGATTAAAGTGATTTATCCTCCTCCTCAGAAGTTTTAGTGGGAAACAAGAGGAGAAGCTAACTCTGATTGCTGCAAGATCTGATTAATATCATGTACAGCAGCAATGGTTTAGGGGTAAGGATTAGGTCTGCAAAATACATAAATACTGAATTATCCAAGTTGGATCATCCACCAATATGGACACTTGATTAGTCTGCTGAGAACATTCTCCATGTTTTCCACTAGAACCATTGTATCTGCTTTCAATCCATTTTTACACTTCTGAGCAAATTTAACATAAACCTTAAATGTACATTTCCAAGCTGACTGTTCCTAGACTTTAGCTTTAGGAAGAAGAATCAGCACAGAAAAGCCTCCACTTTTTTACCCTCTTCAGAGGGTTTGACAAAGGACAAAATAACAAGGAAAGGCAGTTAGGATGAACTGATACATTTTCTCAAACGAAATTGGGATGATTTGTGTCACAGAAGTGTGTTGTCAATTATTTTTACAGCTTGTTTTATTGAGTTACATGGATAGCTTGTTTTATTGACTGGATCAAGACAGAAGTATGTACATCAATTAGACTTAGGACATATGATTAGAAGAACTAATTGAGTCTCTTTGGTCCACTGGAGACCATTTCTTATTACTGGCAAGATTTCTTGGGCATTGCACAAACAAAGCCTTTTAGCAACCAAGCTCTAAGTTATCTCTCTGAGTTAAAAATACCTTTCAGTGACTGATTTTAGTTTTGTTCGGCTGGGAGACTCCTTGCATCTTTGTCCCAAAATTATGTCATGTTTGGAAGTTAAATTTGTGGGTATAATCTATCTCAGCCTGTGTAATATGAAGCAGTCTTTGAACTAAGTAGCTACAGCTTTTTAACCAAGAAGGAATAAATGTGTTCCACAGTCTTTATCATTAGCTGAGCAGTGAGGATGAAAGAATAAAAAACACCAAGGCCTTTTGTTGTTTTCCCCACATAATTAATATGCTGATGCCTGTATGTCTGGAGTGCTGTAATAAAAAGGGACATTTTTAGGGCACAAGTCACCAGATGGTGCTGTAACATACAGGTTTAGATTTTTTTTTTAACCAAGCAAGCACTGTTTAGTTCATGAGTAGGTATTGTGATGCTGCTTTCATAATACATTTTCTTTCTGGAGAGCTGCTGCAAAAATTAAAAAAAAACAATCCTCCTGTGTTTTCCCTTTGTCTACAACAAATATATGGGGCAGAACTGTTTTGTAGAAACTTGCCATTAGTGCTGAGGGAAATATCTGAAAGAGAAAGATGCCCAAAGGCTATTTATGATCCACTCTGTAGTTGAGTGATTTGGTAATCCCCAAAATCCCTGAGCTAACTCAGAGAAACATTGCAGTCTAGTCAAGGCATGATTCTGTGATTCTGTGACAAGGCAGCATATTTCAGAGTGTGCAGAGGCTTTCTGGCATTCCCATTGAATGTCTAATGGTTGGACTCTCAAATACAGCTTTTCCAGGGTGAAAATGAAGTAGATGAAAATGATCTAAACTGTGTTTACATAAATTGCCCACTGCCTGGTGAGTTCCCAAGCTAGCCTATGTTATGTGTTGCACTAAACCTCCCTAAGAAGAATAACCCAGAATCACAGAATAATGTAGGTTGGAAAAGACCTCTAAGATTGATCCCAACCATTAATCCAGTTCTGCCAAGCCCACCACTGAACCACGTCCCCAAGCACAGCAGCTACACATCCTTTAAATCCCTCCAGGCATGGGGACTCCATCAGGGCTATTCTAGGGCTTGACAACACTTTTAGTGAAGATTTTTTTCCTAATGTCCTATCTAAAGCTTCCCTGGTGCAACTTCAGGCCATTTCCTCTTGTTTACTACTCATTATCTTGGAGAAGAGACCAACTCCCCACTGGCTACAACCTCATTCCTGTGCTTGTTGAGGGTGATAAGGCCTGAGAGGAGGAAACAATAATCATAAAGATGCTACTGGTACAATATCTGCTCTTTTAAAGCACTTCAGGTGTTTGTTCTTTATGAAAAGTTGAAGATATTCAAGTTGTGTCTACTGGGAAACTGATGTAGGAACTATTGAGGCCTCAATCTAAGAAAAAAATAATCTTTAGTAACATATTATGTCTCTTACAAGAGTAATTTGGAATTACAATGCTAATCAGAACTAGCAAAAATAATTGATCAGCCTAGAAATTCCTTCCCTCATCCTCATTCTCCCATCTTACCAACCTTATTTAGTGGCTTGCATGTAACATGATGGAAAATAAATCTGCACATTTGGCATCAGGTTAAGTTTCCAAATGAGGAAAACTCCCTTTTCTGACAAAGTAATTGTACCAGTTCTCTAGGCTCAGAGTCCTCCAGCAAAAACACAGAATGAGGCTGCAACATGGCTAAACAGAAAAGAGGTATTAGAAAAAGCAACAGACATACGAGAAATCCTATGTGCAAAAAGAGTATTTTTAATATCTGGAACAAAAATGAAAGGACTTCCTCCTCCTTTATGTGAATCATATTTTAACTGCAATGTATGGAGGCATTTCAAGTCCAGAGTCAGTCATCCTTTTGTCAATGAGTACCAAAATCAATAAATTCTAGTGGGAATAAATTGCTACTGAGAATAAGGAAAGTTATGGGCACAGGTTCTGAGTATGAAGCATATTAGTTTCCAATGGCTTTCAACAGATTTAAACCAAGGAATTAGTATGCTAAACCTTTTTTTTTAATATATATTATTGAGCATTTTCAGATGAACTGGCAGAGAAGTTGTTATTCTAAATGAAGTACAATGACTTGAATTCCTTCATGGAAGTACCTGACTGGTCCATCTCTTTAATCCGTACTTCTGGATCCCAGCAGTTCTCTTGGATAACTCTAAAAACCTTTCCATCCTTCATCATCTTTGCCTGTCCCTGTGAAATGACATTTTCATATATTATAAATGTGACAAAGTAGTACCTGCTAATTTATAGTCTCTTGAGTATACGGTGCTCCTTACAGAAATTCAGTGGTAAAATTTTGATCTTTTATTTCTGTTCAGTAGGTATTTTTAAACAGACTATTTTTAAAATAGACATGAATAGAAAAGTCATTTATAGTTCAGATTTAGTTCTTCAGAATAATAAAAAATAATCCCTTTCCTTTTTCAATGTACATCACTCTATCTTTATTTGGGAAAGATACCAGGTACCTTAATCCAAGTTTATCCTCAAACCAAATTTTGACCTCAAAACAATGCTCTAATTAAATCTGTGCTAAATTTTCCCTTTGGGTATGTATGTGTTCTTTTAAAGTCAATAGCATCACAATGATTCCAGTCACTACAGAAATAATTGTGCAACACAGTTAATTTCAGTCCAGTGATTTCTTATCACCAGTGATACTGAGGCAAAAGGAGATCTATTGCCTTGTCTTCAGATTACATTTTCTCCTTGGGAAAAAAAAACATTGAAGAATTTGGGAAAAAAAAATCCCAAACAAAACTTAAACACAGTATAAACCCATGACCTGAATTAGTGTAAAACCTTTCTCATATGCCACCAATTTCCAGACTTAGGAAGTTCAAAATGTTATCACAGTAATGAAATTTAATACTGTTCCCTTATTGGCACAGAAGATTTTAAAATTTGATATTGTGAATTGTTCAAGGAGAGGCACAGTGCCACCACATCAGGCAAATTGCCTGTTACAATTGGGGTACCCACCAGCTGCTGCAGACACAAGGGGATTTCTGTTGGCACAGATGGATGAGATTCAATTCACCAACACCTGCAAGCCCTGAGTGTTTCCTGGCTGTTTTATTCTACTCTAGGGGCGAATGGGAAGTCAGAAGATCCCGTGCAGTTGTGCATGTGGGGTGGGTAAGTGCAGTCATGCAGCACTGGGCAGAGAACACACTCCATGTGCAGGTAAAAACTGAAACCCACGCAAGAAAACACAGCAGCTATTCCTTCACCTTCCCAGGAAACAGGAGCTGAGGGCAAGGCAGCCCTTTGAGAAAGGGATTTCTCTCTCTCTCTCTCCAAAGGCCACTCAATTTTTCCTCACAAAATTGGTCTTATTTAGAATCCTGACAATTTTTTCTAAAGAAAAGAACCTGTAAAATCAGAATATTTACTATAATGTGCTCAACCAGGGGGGAATCTGTCCCCTTCTTCTGAGAACTCAAACTGTTCTTAACCTTGAATTTGTTATTAACTTCATGTATCACTCACAAATATACTGTCCTAATGAATATTTTAAAGCCCTCCTCAACAAACCTAAGTGTGCTGCCTTGGCAACCTGTCAAGTTACTTGTTAGCTGTATCACAGGTTGTGAAAATTACTTGAAATATTACAACTACAGGGTCCTGATCCCCTGGTGAAATCAGGTTCTTGTAAAACTGGTTTTCCCACCTGATGGAGAGGTTTATGGAGCCATGCACTTAAATGCATTGAGAAAAGTTTAGTACATTGATGCAGGTTGTCTAATAAACAAAAAAATATTTGGGTTGTGAGAAAAAGGTAGAGTAGAACTGAGCACTTCATCACATATGAATAGATTGCATGGACTTAACTGTTCCATTCTATTCTATACTTCTCCACTCTATCCTATCCCAAAAATTATCTGATGTTTAATGTTTTAATTAATGTATGTGGAAATTAGGAGAGAGACATTTAAAAATTAAGTCCTTCAGGCTGATTTGGTCCAGCAAACTACATTTAAAATTCTCCTGTAACTAAACTACTCAGTCACATCCCAAATTGCACTTTTAAAATATGCATGTTATTATTTTCTTACAGTTTGACTCTGGTGCTTCTTCAGGGAATGATATGGGAAGCCTTTGGGTTTTTCTTATTCTTAGGAGTTAACATCCCCAGCTCTGCATGTCTGAAGAGGATTTTATTTTGCCATGAACTTTTTGTCATGCAAGATTTCCAGATGGAAGTAGGCCAGGTGCAATTCTCGGCAGAGCATGTAAGGCCATTATTGACTTGCCATAAAGTTCCTCTGCAAGCTATTTTTAGTACAGAATTTTAGCATCAGACCTGTAACAAAATCACCAGAAATGTGTTCAGTCCTTTTCTCCTTCCTGCAGCTGCCAGGTATCCCAAAAGCTGTGCCATTCCACACTTTGGTTCTGCAGGTGGCTTGTTCTTGTTTATTAAAGGAAACAGTTCCTTTTGGGTTTGCTTCTCATACAGGTGACTGCATTTAACTCAACCCAAATCCATATGTAATCTGCTTTAGCCTGACCTATCTTGTTGGAAAGACTTTCTCAGAGCTATGCATTCCAAGTGTTAAAATGAGATGAGAGGGAAGAATGGATGTTGGTTCATACAAGAGAGTGTGTTTCATCTTTCAGGCAAAAGGTTCTGCTGAGGTGTACTAGGACTTGGCCTGATACTCCTTCATGGGAAATAGACCTCTAGAGAAATCTGTATCAAAGACAGAGCCCATCTTATTGCCCCTTTGCTTCTTAAGAGATCTACTGTGAGTTTGTATTCCTGATGACAAGATCAGCTCTGAGCACCAAACAGGCCAAACCTTGCAGTGATGATCCAGCTGTACCCATCCACCGTATCCATATCTCTGGGGAGGCAAGAAGAGAAAGCCAGGGTAGTTAGCTCTCTGCAGTAGTAGTAGTAGTAGTAGTAATAATGGTAACAATAATAATAATAATAATGGTAATAATAATTGCAGTTCTTACAAAAATACCTCATTCAGGAGAAATGCTCAAACACGTGCAGCTTTGAGTTAGAGTGGCCTCACTGACTTCAGCAGAAGTGCTGAAGTGTAGCTGGACTGCACTAATGGTGATGTTATTTTTGAAATTTTAATTTCCAGTTCAACAACATTTTTAAACAACTGCTTTAAAAAAGCTTAAAGTTGCTTACTACACTGAGGTTCCAACTGAAATAATTTTGACAGAGAAAATATTAAATTAAGCATCTGGCAGTGTGGAAATGGAGCTGACAACTTTCCAATCTGTGATCAGTTAATCATTAGCACAAAGATGCATTGATTCCACTTTTCAGCTTCCATGATTCAGCAGCAGGAGTGAAGGTCAGCCTCTTGTCTATTAATATTTAAACAGGGAAGAGAAGCTAAAAAGGAGAAGCTTAGATGCTCATTGATTCTTCAAGAGAGATTCAGAATTGTTCATGCAAAAAATGCAAAACCTACATAAGATGCTGATTTCCTTTTACTTTCATAAATTATCAATTAGAAAGGAATGGACTTGAAATCTCTGAGTGAAAACAATGCTCAGAATTCCCATTTCTCCAAAAATAGAAACGTTTAAAAGGAAACTAAGTAAGAGCAGGCATTTGTTTCACTGGAGTGCAAATGATTTGGACACAGTCCTGAATTTCCTGTGATACCAAATCTGTGCTTAATGCCACTGTGAGCTTTCCTAATGTGGGTGTGAAGAGCCAAACCTCCTGACCTCAGCCAGAGATGCAGTCACTGAGGCTGTGTGCTCTTTTTAACTATGCAACTAGACAGATTTTATTTAAATTTATACATTTATAAGTTTATACACATATAAAAACACTGAAATTTTGGAAAAGTTTAATGAGTGACAACTAATGAGAACTTTAAACTAGATCCATGCTAATTGCAATTATTAGCTGAGCAGAAAACAAGTACTTGAACACAAGTGGTACTGAAGGAGCCCATAGGCAAATAGAGAAACTCACTGGTCTGTTTTGAACTTATTTTATTCTTTCTTCCCCTCAGCTATTAGTTGTAGGTATTAACAGTCCATATCTGCTTTTTCTGTGATTTTTTTATGCTTGTGATATTTTCCTAGACTGTTAAATCAGTATCTTGACAATAAAATTTTCTAGTTTGAAGGCCCAGTATTTACAAAAAACAGGAAAGAGAAGTTTAGCACCAAGTAAATGTCTGCATGTTAAGATGCCTCATTGGCTTTCCTTGCATGAAATGGAGAGATCTGTGTTAATGGCTTGAATTTCCAGAGGACTCCAGGGAATTCTGAGAGTTGTTTTCTACTCTGAGCCCATTAATAAACTATTGAATTGCTCAGAACAAAGGGGAAAGAACATAGCAGGTGGATATTAAATTTTTAAAATTTGGTATTTGCCTCTTTATCGCTGTTTAAAGAAATGCAATGCTGGCCCACAGTGTCTAACATTAGTGAATTGAGATTTGATGTACATCTGTGAACATCAAGGAATTCTTGGGGTCATTTTACCTCAGTGAATTTTTTTGCCCTTTTAAAGTACTTACAGACAAAAATACTAAATTTTTTAGAAAACCCTATATAACATCAGGATGAAGGAATTCTATAGGCGTTTTTATGATATTTTTGCACAAAGACAACAAAATCTGAAACATGCAAAAGTAACCTGTCTTTGTAGTCTGGCTATTTAAACTCCTATCCATTTAAAACAGACATAATTATTCTAAAAGTATCTGTATCCTCACCTACATTATCCCATGTATGTGTTTTTCATCAGGAGCTGTTATTATTACAAATAGGGGGTTCAAATAGATATTTATGAAAACCTTCCTAGCTAAACAAGGAAACAGACATTCCTTTCCAGGAGGTTTTGTGCATAATGATGTTATTTTTCATGACTAATGAAGAAATAATCCTATGTATGTTTTTAATGCCAGGTTTTCTCATGACTTTTTTTCTAATATGCTGTTTACATTTCCCAGCTGCTCTCTCTCTAATATTGACTGAAACTGGACTGCTTAAAATCACAGAAACACAGAGCTAATAGATATGAAATCCTTTCAGATTGATTACATTAAAACCTAAATGACATTTTTCATTCTAAAATACATTTCACAGGATCATGAAAAATATTGTGGGCAAGAATAAATTCATGTCTCTGAATAATAACAAAAACAACAGCAACAATAACAGCAACAACAACAACAATAAGTTAACAGAAATTCACTTAGAGCTTCAGTGTTCTGACAACTGTGATTTTCTGTTTTGCATACAATAGGCTACTTCTCTCCAGTAACTGAAAAAATAACAGATATCACTAAAATGATCATCATCAATTAGCTGTACTTAGAGTGACCCCACTCCCATTGAAGTTAATGATTTCATGCCTGTGGGTATAATGATGTGAATTAATTTGTCTTAGTTAACATTAATTTTGTCTAATATGTGATTATTTATTTTATTTAAAACAAAGTGAATATCATTTAGGAAAGGAAAAGAACAGCTCTATTTTTATCAAGAAAGTGGATTTTATACCTTCTCATCTAAAAAAAAATTTGTGTCTCAAAAAACTCGAGAAAAAATTTAAGATTTGCTTCAGAATAAACAAAAAGTGGGGAACAGAGCCCAGTTTTACATCCCCTTCTGACTGGACTCTTGCTTTTCAAAGTAGTGCAATACAAATATTTTACAGCTGGAAAAAAATCCCAAATGAGACAAAAACCTAGAGATGTTTACCACAGAACCCTTTGTTCATTTTTCCTTCAAATGGCTGCTGATAACGCAAGGCACTGAATATCTAAACTCTTATTACCTTTTTTAGGTCAGGCCATTCCTTAGGTAGAATGTGGCTATGAATATCAATTTTCATTTCTGAAGTGCCAGAGGAGGAACACTCCTCCACTGCTCGTGCTTTCTGTGCCAGTGCTGCTGTCCCTCCTGTCCCTGGGTCACAGGTTATTAACTTTGGCTGCTGCCCAGATCCACCTGCTGTCCTATCAGCAGAGCAGGGTACAGTGGCCAACCAGGCAGCCCAACTCCAGAGGAGTGGCCCTCCAAAAGGAACAAAGACTTCGAGCAGAAAGTCCCTGTTAATGCATAAACTGCAGCTGGCTGAGGGCAAAGGGAAAATAGTTGTTTATGTTGGCACTACGAAGGGATTTATTTTATACAGAATCGAAAATGTCGAAAGTAGTTCAATAAAATTGAGTTAGAATAAATGTAGATTAAGCATGCTGACTTGAATTTCCTCCTTTCTCCCTCTTAGGTTGTGAAATAATTTGTAGAGGGCATATAATATACCCTTAGCAGAGTCACACATCCTCATCTATTATCTTTTTTTCTCTTGCATTTTCTTTAAGTTATATTAAAACCCCTTGAATTTTAACCAGATCTATGCTCTGCATTTTATATTCCCCCTCCTCATCATTGGCTCACTCAAGATATTTACACAAGCTACTGCATAATGGTGCTTACAGCCTCTCAAGATGCCTCAGTTATACAGTAATACATAGATGTATTTCAAATATAACAGCTTCTGCATCCTAAGTTAAGCTTAACTGCAGCTATTTCAGATTTCTTGTGAAACTACATCTCATCTTTTGCCCTTTACTCAATTTAGAATTACACTTTGCTTAAGATACCCTTGCTCTTTATTTGTGCTGTATTTTTGTCTGTAATTTATTCCCCTGTAGTTTTATTTCAGTATATGTTACTCACACAACATCCTCTTGTGAGTGTTTGTTAACCATTCCCTGATTAGTTTTTAGTGAAAAATGCTGATTTCTTTTTCCCAAATCCAAATGCTGTTGTGAATCTCGCAATTTGAAATAAAGCACCTTGAAGAATAAGTGGCCCATTTTGTTTTATCCTTTTCCTGACTTTCCTATTTGATTTGGGCTGGAAAAATCAACTACAGACTCTTGTATTTCCCTACTTGTTCACTAATTAGGCAAGTCTGCTTTGGATTTGGGCAGATGACTTTCTTAGGAGCTATTTTTCATGTCAACTTCTTGTGACAGGGTTGGTTGGTTGGTTGGTTTGTTGATCTTGTACTTCTCTGCAGCAAGAGGTCACTGAAGACTGAATGTTCCAAAGAAATAGGAAGCAGCAGTTTTGGGAAAGAATTCCCTAAATAAAGCAGGACAGCCAACAATTTACTTTAATGGATCAAAACCCTGGGATTGAAACTAGCAATTATTTCTGTCTCAAAACCAAAATCAATCTCTTCACGACCAGGCTGCCAGGTTAAGCAGCAGATCTGCTCTCCTGCTCCCAGATGTGACAGCCACGCTGTGTGATGTGGCACTGCAGTGTCAGCTGTTGACAGCAGTGCTCCTGCATGGACAACACCTGACAGAAGAAAGAAGTATTGATTCAGCTCTGGCAGCTCTGCATTGTAAATTCACAGGTGGGAGGCAAACACTAAAAGTGAGTCCTCCAATGGAGAGATCTGGAAAACAATTCCCTCTTTAAGCATAGAAAGCAGAGTGAAGTGAGGGAGAGATTTGTGCACCTGAATAGCCCAAGACACCAAGAGTCTTCAGTCACCAAAGCTGCAGGATTCCATGCAGAGCTCAGCTGCATTTCTTCCAACACTGAGCTTAATTTTCCTCAGCTCTAAAAAAAGCTGTAGTTGTTAGTTACTGCTCCCAAGACACAGCTTAGCTTGCAAACACTGTAGTACTCCCACGCTGCGTTTCATTTGACAAAACACCATTTGGAAACCACACCAGTTGAAGGCAAAATGTGGATCCATGTCACCTGATCAAAGGGCAGTGAGACATCTGTCTGTATCCAACATGATCCACCGGGTCAGCAGCAGAAAGACCTTCACTGGCTGGGAACAAAAAGCTCTTCAGATACATAGGCACCCAACGTGCTCTAAACTGGAAAGCATGACCAACAACTCCTTCAAGGACAGTCCAGCTGTAGACTATTGAGCCAAGGCTGATTTCAGTTACACACTCACAAGCCTAGCAGATCTATAAGGTTTTATTTCACTGTAGGGACAAGCACTAAAATGAAAATGGTATTAATTGTAGGGCATTAAGTGCTCTTTTCCAAAGCTATTTAGCTGCTTTTCTGAAACAAGTGCAGAATCTGAGATTTGGAGTCTTCAGGATGGAAATTCGGTGTTGTGTTCTGGCCTTTGCTTATCAGGGTGAGAAGTGTTCCCTTCTCTTGACATCTTCAAAAGAGGCTGCATCAACAAACACTGGTAAGCTCTGCAGAGAGCTCTGCCACATCCACGCTTCCAAGGCAGCCCATTTGCAATTAGGCTGAACAAAGACAATAAGAGGCAGATTCAGGATGCTGATCTTAGAGCTAAAGTGCTCGTGCCAGTTTTTCCTACCTTCCATTTTGCATGTTCCTCTCTGACACCTGTTCTTGGAAGAGCACATTTGATTGTGCAAATTGGCTGTTACACACACGTGCAGAGCTGCAGAAAAGCAAGAGGAAAACTCTTTGTGCTTAGTAGCTAAGATGAAGTACTTAAAGAATATGTTCCTTTCCAAATGAAATAAATGTTGAGCAGCACTCTTATATTGGTTGCTTAGCAACAGGTTATCCTTTGGCTGTGCTGGGGACTGCACGGGTCCTTTGAGACTGCCATTGCAGACCTGCTTGGAAATGTCAGATTGGGAAAGGATGCAAAAGTCAGTAATTCTATTTTTTTTCCTGTGGTATCAGATAATTAAACCTCTCAAATTAGCCTGATCACAGAACTTAAACCTCTTCTGGGACTCTAAAGAACACAGACTCCAGTGGGAGTGGTGTGGTCTGAGTTCTGCAGGGAATAGCAACAATGGGTCTGGTTTCCCTCCTGATGAGGAATAGCATTATGCAGTTCCCATGCAGCACTTTCCATGTGTAGCTCTCAAGTGCTATTTTTCCCAGGAAGACATCAATTCATCTAGCAGAGCTACACTAGGAGGACATATCAGTAAAGTCCTCAACCGAGCTGTATCCTGGAGAGTGGGTGGTATTATGATTCCCTGTTCTCCAGTGCAAGAAACCAAACACTCCAGTGTGACTGCCTGAGCTCCTGGTGGCTCACACAGCCAGCTGGACTGCAATGCCAGAGTTTGCTTTACACACATTTACAGAATGCAAGGGAAAAGGCACCCAGACCTCCAATCTACAGCCAGCTAAACCAGCTCAGGGTGGCAGCAGTGCAGGTGTACTCATCATTAAATGCTGGAGAGCAGTAGATTTTTCTCTTTGTTATTAAAAAGCCTTTTGTAGAAACAAACAACTGTAAGAGCCTCTGTTTAGACAGACATCAGAGCTGCTGCTGCTCTGTGTCTTGAGCCCATTTAGCCTTGCAGAGATGTTGGGCTTTTTAGCTCAGGTGTGATGCTGTACTGGTGCCTCTCTGATGCTGCCACGATCTCAGCTATTAACTCTGCATAGTGAAGCTTCACAGTTGCACAAGCTCTGGGTGATGCTCCCTAGGTGGGCTCTCTATTAGACCTGCCACAGCCTTTTTACTAAAATGTGTAGTGTAAAGGTGTCCAAGGCTGCTGATGCCTTTGGCAGCCCTGCACTGCTCTGTGACTCTGTGACTACCATCCTGCAAGAGTTTTATGTATCACACAGCAGTGAAAGCAAGCAATGTCCTCTGCCAAATTCGTGACTGTTACTGTGCTCTCTGCTGCCTAAGTTAAGCCATTAAAAAATCCTTATTTCTAGAAAATATTACATTGTTAAAATTCAACTGCCATTCAAAAAGAATAAGAGAAAATTATATGGCTAACCTTCAAGTAACATAGTTATTTTCTTAATACACTACAATTGCAATTCTGCAATTTACACTTACCATGCGTTTATCTTGCATAGAAATCTTCTATCAGAAATGTTAATTAAATAGATATTTTCTAAAATGGCAGTATGGGGAAAAAATAGAACTTTATTTTTCTCCCCCATGTGTAGACTCAAGCAAATAAAAAATACTCCATTTAAGCGTGTAGCAGGCCAAGTGTCACTCCTGTGCAGTGGGAGCAACCACAGATACCAGCAGCATAAACGTGGGCCAGAAAGAACAGATGGAATAAAGCTTACAGATACCAAAAAGTCATAATTTTCAAGTTAATACCCCATGGTAACATCTGAAATGGTTTCAATTATTTAGAAGGCTGGTGCCTAAAACAAATGAATAGTAACTCCTGCCGTATGTTGTCCCAACAACTTTTCTCCCTGTGTGCTGGACAGTCAAATCCTCACTTCCCTCTTAGCAGAGGCCTCTGTGCCTCTCTTCGGGCACATCTGAACTTTGGGGACAAGGCCAGTCTTCTCAGAGCTTCCACTCCTTCAGAGAGGAAGTGAGTGCCAAAGCAAAGACCTCTCCAGCTCTCAAGATGTTTACGATGTAAATGTTTGGGGTTTCGTGCTCAGCTGCATTTGTTCACTCATCTGGAGGGGGGAGCTTGGCAGAGGAATTCCTCCAGAGAACATTTCTGGAGCCTACTTTCACTTGCTGAGTCCAGCTACAAACAGGCAGGTACTGCCTTTTCTTTTTCTATTCTGACATTAGGAATTTAATAACACCCTCTGAGAATGAGCCACCTTCTTCACAATTACTAAAATAGATCCACGACTTCCTGCCTGTGTTTAAATGTGATTTACTAATTTGCTAGTGGTTTTTTTTTTTCTTTATTTGCTAAAAAAGATTAAGAAATTGGCACTTTCTTAGTCACAGCCACAGCCAGGACTATATTTCAGATACATCAAAACATCTGTGTTAATTTCTGAGTGTGAAGATCAGAAAAAGCTGCTCCTAAATAAGATCTATTTTCCCCTTCAGGATATTGCCACTCATCTCCATTTAATGTTTCATATAAACTTTTTAACAATTGAAAAAAATTGCAGGTGTTTTAGAAAAGCTCTCTGGTAATTAATAATTTCAGACCCAACATACAAACCCCTTAAATCACCAGGAAACCCAGTTTTTATGGAAGAGATCACTCAAGTGGAGATTCAAAAAGTAATTTTGAGCCTCTGGAAAGACAGACCCATTTAAATGAGGAATCACAGATAAACCCTGCCTGGAGCTCAGTAATTAAACAGCAGAGTGCTGGTTTTGGACTAGGTCTGACGGCCCGTGCCAGCTTGGTGCCTCCGAAGCAAGGTCTGCACTACAAATCAGGAATTTGTTCCTCGTGTTTGGGCAGCTCCCCGTGCCTACTGCAGGCTACAGTTTGCAGAGCAGCAAAGGGAGGCTGCAGAGGCCCCAGAGAGCCCTGGTCTCCTGTCCATGGCCGGGTTTGCTGGCAGGAGGTGACACAGGCTGGCGCTCCCCCGTCGAGGCCGAGGCTGCAATGTCAGAGCAGGACTGGGGTGAGCTGCTGCTGAGCCCGTGGTGCTTTATAATCAATGTTTTACACATTCATGTCATGCTCTGGCTGGTGAATGGGGGTTTCAAAATCCCTCTGTCTCTAGTAATTCAGCTTTTTTAGGAACAGAAAGAAAACACATGCCTCCAAATATCCGTTTTTCCAACAGGCTTGCTTGTCTCTGCTGTATGTTATTGAACAACTGGGTGTATTAAAATCCCCTGGGGGCTTGGAGCACAGCCTTTAGGATCCCAGTGTAGAATACACGCTTCAAATACCAGCATTGGGATGCTGATTTTCACTAAGTGTTCACCATTGACTAAATAATAAAGGACATTTCTGTCACTAACCTTTCCATATGAAAATCTGTTCATTAGCAATAGGATTTCATACCATTAGTGAAACTCTCAAGTGATGGATCCTAGTAATGAAATACGTATGTTTATTAAAATTAACCAATAATTAACAATAATCAGTGTCTACTTATTTATAATATTACTAACCAAGTAAAAGCTACATCTCAAGTGATCTCAATCTCTTCAGCTGAAGTGATAAGAGGAAAGCAGTTGCTCTAATTCAGTGGATCTATACCCTGGTCCATATTTACAGTTTGTAGGTACTTTAGCAGTTTGGTTGAAGGCAGGTCTCATGAGGTATTTTTAATATAAAAGGATTGAATCTCTTTGCCCATCACAGGCAAATGCAAACCATAAACACTCCTATATCAAGGCATCATACATTGCATTATCTACAGCCATGCACTGCACAGGACAATTAATACCATAATTTATTGAACCTCACGGCATAGCCTGAGTAAAATAAGGTTTTAAAGAGGAAACATAAACAGTTTAACAGCCTGAGTTCATGGCAAACTTTTGGTAAGTTTCTCCAGGTGGCATTAATCTGTCCTCTTCACAAAGCTGATTTAGAAACAAGCACAAGTTCTACTTTTCTGTGTTCCAACCGCGTGAGGATTTAAAAGACCTTTTTAATACTAAGCTAATATTTACTTGACTTCTTGTCCTTTTCCATTATTGGCCCAGGCCAACTGAACTGCTTCATCCAGCTCATATTCTACACCTATCTTACAGTAAAATGTTGCAATATTGAAGTACCCCTTTCCAGCCTGGAGCCTCTTACATTCTACACAAAGAATAAAGAAAAAGAAGAGCTCAGAATATGGAATACAGGGAGCTGTACCCTAGATAACACAGATCTGATCACTTCTTTTGAATGTGCTGGATTTCTGCTCCACCTCAGATGGCACTACAGTGGTCAGGACTGTAGGTTTTAGAAGCCTCACTCTTGAGCACCACATAATTTTGTAAGGGCATTGCTAATAGTTCATCTGGGTGGAGGAAATAGCAGCATCTCTGTATTTAAACCTAAAGTGATAAATTATTCTGATTACCTATCCTGAATTAGCTACTAAATAAAAAAAAAAAGGTCATGTGGGGCTCTTAATTTAAAAACAATCTCCAGAACTACAGCTTTACTTAGGACACTTCCTATCACTTCAGCTGAAGCCATGCAGCCAGAAAGGAAGCAATCTGCAGCATCAAACTCACTCTTTAAATGTTAAATGCAGGAATGGTTGGACAAGTTTTATTCTAAAAAGCACATTGCACACATGATCAGATACTGTTGCCATGGCTGACTTCCTTTATTGCTTTAAGTAAATCCATATTTGATGCATTAAGGATGGATTGGGTTGCTGCTAGGTAGAAGTAGGTCAAGTGATTTTTAAGCCACAATTCTAAGCATAGACTAAGAGCAAACACAATGGATCATTTTTTATTTTTTAAATCTTTAGCATGTGCAATTATAGTCAACCTATAAATTAACTTGCACTTAATGCATAATGCTGTCCAGTGGGAAAACAACAAGTCTCGATGCAACAAGCCTGGATAGCCCATGCAATATCAATCTATTTAGTGTTGCAGTTTTAATATGGAAATAAGTTTAAAGCAAAAGAACCTCCACACAAAAAAAATCTTCACAGATGATGATTAAGGTCCCTTCCAACTCAAATAGTTCTATGACTCCATGAATATTTCAGTATCTTCCAAACATGTTTTATCCTCAATGTTAAGATAAGCAAAACAATCTCAATGAATTTCTATTTAAAATGATTATGGGACGTGAAAACAGACCTCGGTAGCTTCTTGATTTTATTTCCTGATTAAATTTCATTTAGAGATTGAATTTTTGGTAAACACAATTACACAAAGTTCAGGCTGATAAAGGAGACAATTCAAAGTTTACTGATACATCAGCCAGAACAAACTGTAATTCCAGAGAGTTTCACAATTAATGATCTTCATAAGTATGAGGTCACTTTCCTGTACCCATAAATAAAAAAGAAAACAAAGTTACCAAAATTCAAAGCTACTTGAGGTAACGGCAGTAGGCTTATCATAAAAAGATAGAGTAGAATAGGAGGCTTAGATAGACTCTCAGATAAGAAATGTACTCCACTGAGAGTCCTTCTAAAATGAACAGTAAGGCACCAATCCAAGGGGAGTAAGTCATCAGTATTTTATCCTTCAGGAAAACACAGCACTTGTCCTTTATTGCTAAATTAACCTGCTCTTAGGCTGGAATGATCACTTTCCCTAAACCTCTGCACATTTTGTGTCAACCTGCCTTGATATTATTTTATTTATCATTTACAAGGTAAAACCTGACACCAGTATAACCTCTGATGTTTATATTGGTTAAATCAAAGAACTTTGGGCCTGAGGGACCCTGTGGAGATCATTTAGTCCAACTCTCTTCTCAGGGAATGATCATAAGCACCACTACCCCAGGTCAGCTGTGGTTACCTGTGGCTTTTGTGGTAGCTGAACTCAGAAATCCTCCAAGGGGCATGATCCCATCACCCCTCTTAGGAACCTCTCCTGGTGATGCACCAGCATCATAGTGAAGAACATTTTCCTAATGTCCCATCTGAACCTCTCATGACACAGTTTGTGACTGGCTCAGGCCATTCATTCTCATTCTCCCTCTTCAGTTTTGGAACAGGAAGCAGAACAAGCAATTCTATTGTAGCAGCAAAAGAGATTTTGCACAGCAGAATAATGGAGAAAAAATTCTCTTATGTGCAAGAGTTCACTGTGTCCCCACAAATTCTCAGCCTGCAAGTAAGGCTCAAATGAGTAAGCCAAAAAAGAGCTATCCAGAGCAAAGTTAGAGAAGTGTAAGTTAAGAAACACAAAGCAAAAAGCCAGATCTATCTTATAACTAAATAACAACTACACCCCACACTAATAATCTCGTACAAGTATTGTCTGGTGCAAGAAGTGTGCTCAAGTCTGCTCCAAGAGCAGAAACTGGGCTCCTTTTGTACCTGAAATGTGCAATGGGTCTGTAAGAGTATTTTGAGGTCTTTATCTGCTTCCCATGACTGTGTTACAATATTGGTCCACTTGTTAAAAGTCCAACTAATTTAAAAACACATCACTTTGCCCCCATTTCCTTTGTAAGAGGAAACTCTTTTTCTTGTGACACAGAAAATCCAGTCTGACCCAAATATGGCTTGCAGTTGACTCAACCTGAAAAGTCACTTTGTGATGCATCTCCTGCTAACAAATTACACACTGGTATCCTAAATGTGACAAAATCTAGACTTGTGAAATGAAGATACTTTGGTATAAAGATAATGCAAAGTCGGTGGACAGGTTTCTAATTAAAGAAAAGTGAAGAAAGCAGGTACTTTTGGACATGCAAATCCTTCAGCCAGGAATACTGCACACCTAGCTACACTTTCTGAGCATATTATTTGGAAATTATACAAACCAGTTGGTTTAATAAAATGTATGATTTCTATTTACAGATATTGCCTCAGTTTGCCTAAATATATAACTAAAATTAATCTGTATAGTCCAGTATCAGCTGTGCTAGTCAGTGGATAGAGCAAAAAATAATCAAACTAAATCAGTTCTGTCAGTAAAATACAACCTCTTAAAATACACATTTTCTAGTAAAAGAATGTGAAAATTGAGTGAAACTCCTGTGGCTCTTAAGGCATCCCTGCACCCCAATACCAAAAATATCAGTGGTCTTGATGATGGAGAGGGAGCTGTCTGCATTACTCTGTGACTGCCTGTCCCTTGATAACTTTTAGGCATCATCAAAAGCTTTAGACAGAACCTGAAGGAGGCAGAAATTTACTTTTATCATAGTCTGATTAAATTATATGACTGACATTGTCATCTTTCTTTTTGGCTACAAGACAATTTTATTGCAGCAGAGGTTCAAAATTTCACTGACATTTGAGCTTCAAATTTCAATTGTATTGAAATTTTAATTTTACTGGTTGTTTAAGAAGGTATTCGTAGGTGAAGGGGATTTAACCCTCTTCATTCTACAGAAAAAAGTTCTTCCATTTCCTAAAGATGCTCCTCTCCTTTGTAAAATTGGCAAATGCTAACAGCCATGCACAACTCTATGACTGCTAATATAACATAAATGTTTTAGTGGGGTTATTAACCAACTTCCTTCTCCATCTTCCATCAATCCAGATCTGACAGTGTTCACTATGCACAGACAAATATCAATATTCCCAGTGCATTTCCACATGCAAAATCAAACAGAGACCCTTTGCTTTTCCTACTGCTGCACACAGAGAAGGGTCTGGCTTTGGGGTTCAAACTTTTGGGGTTGAATTCCACTAAAGAATGGCCTCTGTTTATTCTTACCAGAAGAATGACACAAATTGTGTGATTCACTCTTTAGGATGGTGATGAGCAATAAATAGTGTGAGAATAAAGAATGCAGAAATCTATTATAACTCCTCTGTATGTGGTTGACAATATTTCTGCCTCTTCTATAGAATATAATTGTTTTACCTGCAGCATCTCCCTTCATTAAAATGAAGTATTCAAACCCAAATTATATGTCAGGACTCAGGAAACTAATTTTATTTCCTCCAGGGAAAAAAAAAAAGCAGAAACAAAATCAAACAGGTAAAAAACATTAAGTGGGTAACAGTCCTCTAGGTATTAGAAATTTGATGTCCATCAAGACCTAGGGTTTGATTTAAAGTGTCAAATGTCTGCTTGAGAAGGTGTCAAAAAGCCCCCAAAACTGGCACAAAGAGAAATGTGTGTGGTTTCCTGGCTGTGAACAACATGTTTTACAAAATGTTCATTTTGGCAGTGGCTATCAGGCTTCTTCCAAACACTCTCTCTAGTTGTATTTGCTAAATACTCAGGTGGGCATGTGCAGAACCCTAGCAACAATTCATTTGGCATCAGAAAAGGATAAAATATTCCTCAATGAAATGCAGAAATGTTATCATCTCATAGAGTTTATCAAACAACTTTCAGCAAAAGTGAGCTGTGGAGTACTTAAGAGCAGAGAAGAAGCAATCTAAATATTATTGCTGTAGAGGAGTAGAAAGGTAATTCCCTCAAGCACTCACACAAGGTCTTTTGATAAAAATCTAGCAAGAAAAAGAATTGTGTTGCTGATGACACAAGGAATAACACACCAAACCAAATCCCAAATTAGAGCTTAAAATATGAGAAAAGATGTGAGATGGGGACTATTCCCCATAAAATCTATTACAAATCTTTTCTGACACAGGCAAATTCCATAAGGAAATGGGATTTCCTGTTAGGTCCTTACCTAAGGAAGGATTAGTAGTGATTACCACTCTTTATTTGTTTCCTTTTTTAAAATGCACAGGTTAAAATTTATAAAATATAAATATTTCATAAATGCATGGGGAGCATCTGAGTATGAAGTAAATGTGTATCTGCCTTTTCATGCAGCCTTTTTAACAAAACCTGGGTCTGGCATGGGGGGAAAAGGACTCAGTAAACAGATGCACTGGGGGGAATGGACTTAGCAAGAGGAAAAGCAACTCAATCTGTATATGATAAAAAGAATGTTTTGTGATTTCTGCAGTTCACTTCTCTCATGTTTAATCATATGAACTTCATGGAAAATTGTGCATAAATTTTTAAAATAAATTGAGCCAACTTGAAGCTATGCAAATACACTGGAAGTGTCTGGTTTTAAAGATGCTTTAGGATGGGAATTATCATCAAGTAATTATAAGCAATTTGATAAGTTTATTACAAAATTATATTATTTTGCTTCCTAGGAGCATCCTAGCTTTCTTTTTTTCTTTTCTTTGATGAAATATCAGCTGTTTAAAGTCACATTGTCCATTAGGCTATGGTTAGAGTCTCATTTCGAGTAAGATCTCTCTACATGGCATGGAGAGCAGAAAAAAAATAAAAAAGAGGAAGATTATGATTTAAGTAACAGGTTGCTACCTCTTGAAAATGAATTTTCTCTTCCATTTCTCTTCAATACTTCTGAATATTAACAATGAAGTAAAACCACTGTCAAATAAACCAGTTTTATTCGGTTACACAAAACCTGGAAACGAGATGTCTATGGTGGTATAAAGAAACAACATTGTTTGGAATAGACACATTTAGTCTGGTTAACTGCAAAATATTTCTCTGAACAAAATTGTCAGATTAGTTTTTATGGTTTCCCATATTTACACAGCAGTTTTATCATAAGAACAGCTCTTAAAACAGTTGGAAAATGCTCGCTGTAAAGAATATTTTCCAAGATTTTCTGCTCACTTTCAGGTGACATATTTTGCAGCTTCTGTTTTTTATTCCTCCTTTGTTGCCACAAAGGAATCTATTAATGCTTGTGGCTCGTGCTGGCTGTGGCATTTTTTGCAAATATGATCCTGCAACAACACTGTATAGGGAAAGGGTAGGTGCTTATGTGAGGTGTCATCCATTACTTACCAAGGTCACTGCATGCTGTATTCTCTGGGAATCATATTAAGGGAACTCTTCATAGCCTGCAGAAAAAGGTACTGAATTATCATATTCTTTTTCCAGAATAACATTCTGATTACTTTTGACCCAAGTTAATATTCAGTCTAAAAATGCCAAGAAGAGAGACGATTTCAATTTAAACTCGATTTAACCAAGAGCAAGAGAAAAACACTAATCCAACAACATACACTGGATAATAATTTAAGCAAGCTCTGTGGTTTAAAAATTAATGTAGTGTTGTGTACCAACATCAACATTATGTTTTGTTTAAAATTAAAAAAAAACAAGGTAACTAATACTAAGCTGAGAGGTATCTAGATCAGTTTAAAAGACCCTGGTGTTCTCATCCTATTGACCACTGAAAATACTGTGAGGCTACAGGTGAGCTACAGAACAATCTGTGTCTGCCTCTGCCTGCATGCCACCAAATAAACTAGCAAACAAACAATCAAACAGTTAAAAAATATCCTACAGTATGTAGCCTAACTTGTTTCTAGAAGAAAATGATTTGTTTTTTAGAGAAAAGAAAACTTTGGCAGCCAACGTCTCACAGGACAGTTGAGGGACTATTAAAAGAAATTATTAGGTTTGCGAGAAAAATGTGAAATACAGAATCTAGAGGTTTTCATCACTGAAGAGACATATTTAATCTGGTCATTAGAGAAGGACATGTCTAAATGATCTCAGGTACCTTATCACCTCATCCACAGACAGACACGAATAGGGAGCTGGAGTGCAAAATTTTGCTGAGCATTTAAGCACCACAAGCACTTATTGAAGGTGTGGATTTTTGGACTATCAGGATAAATCAGTTTCAGACTGGTCCTAGAGGAGTGACACTGAAGATGAGCTATAGTGATGACCTTTATGGGTCTGATAGCTACCTGTGCCTTTAGAACTGGATTGGCTCTTGGTTTGTTTGAGATGTGTCCCCTGCAGAATTGCTCCTGCTGTAGGGCCATGAAAGGCACATTGATCACGTAAGAAGTGAGCATTTTCTTTAGTCTTTCAGCCATGAAAGGTATGGTAGCCCACACTAATAAACCATCCTGGCTGACATTTGCACTTCCTGATATTGCAATACAGTGCCACTGACAAACACAGTATTTTGTCGCCAAAAAGGGGCAGTTTTGTGTTTAGTAAATGTGTGAAATGCAACCCACCAGACAAAATGGTGAGTGGCATTATCTTGCTCTTATGCCTTTAAGCATAATAAAAAAGAATCACCAGGTCAGCTGACCAGCTCTTTCCAAATCTGCAAGAGTGCTCTTAAATTAAGTGCTGCACTTAAGATGTTGGTCAATATGGAACAAAGACAAGGTAACATCAATGAAACCAAGCAAAATTCCTTCTCAGGAGCCTTTGAGTGCACCACTGTGTTCTGGTAATTCAAGTGAAAATACTCAAGAAAATACTCCAGTCAGTAGTGCTAAAAAGAAAAGGAAAACCAGAAATTTAAATCTCCTTGAGGAAGACGCGGAAGGAAGGCACGGAAGGAAGGAAGGAAGGAAGGAAGGAAGGCAGGAAGGAAGGAAGGAAGGCAGGAAGGAAGGAAGGAAGGAAGGAAGGAAGGAAGGAAGGAAGGAAGGAAGGAAGGAAGGAAGGAAGGAAGGAAGGAAGGAAGGAAGGAAGGAAGGAAGGAAGGAAGGAAGGAAGGAAGGAAGGAAGGAAGGAAGGAAGGAAGGAAGGAAGGAAGGAAGGAAGGAAGGAAGGAAGGAAGGAAGGAAGGAAGGAAGGAAGGAAGGAAGGAAGGAAGGAAGGAAGGAAGGAAGGAAGGAAGGAAGGAAGGAAGGAAGGAAGGAAGGAAGGAAGGAAGGAAGGAAGGAAGGAAGGAAGGAAGGAAGGAAGGAAGGAAGGAAGGAAGGAAGGAAGGAAGGAAGGAAGGAAGGAAGGAAGGAAGGAAGGAAGGAAGGAAGGAAGGAAGGAAGGAAGGAAGGAAGGAAGGAAGGAAGGAAGGAAGGAAGGAAGGAAGGAAGGAAGGAAGGAAGGAAGGAAGGAAGGAAGGAAGGAAGGAAGGAAGGAAGGAAGGAAGGAAGGAAGGAAGGAAGGAAGGAAGGAAGGAAGGAAGGAAGGAAGGAAGGAAGGAAGGAAGGAAGGAAGGAAGGAAGGAAGGAAGGAAGGAAGGAAGGAAGGAAGGAAGGAAGGAAGGAAGGAAGGAAGGAAGGAAGGAAGGAAGGAAGGAAGGAAGGAAGGAAGGAAGGAAGGAAGGAAGGAAGGAAGGAAGGAAGGAAGGAAGGAAGGAAGGAAGGAAGGAAGGAAGGAAGGAAGGAAGGAAGGAAGGAAGGAAGGAAGGAAGGAAGGAAGGAAGGAAGGAAGGAAGGAAGGAAGGAAGGAAGGAAGGAAGGAAGGAAGGAAGGAAGGAAGGAAGGAAGGAAGGAAGGAAGGAAGGAAGGAAGGAAGGAAGGAAGGAAGGAAGGAAGGAAGGAAGGAAGGAAGGAAGGAAGGAAGGAAGGAAGGAAGGCAGGAAGGAAGGAAGGCAGGAAGGCAGGAAGGCAGGAAGGCAGGAAGGCAGGAAGGCAGGAAGGCAGGAAGGCAGGAAGGCAGGAAGGAAAGAAGGAAGGAAGGAAGGAAGGAAGGAAGGCAGGAAGGCAGGAAGGAAGGAAGGAAGGAAGGAAGGAAGGCAGGAAGGAAAAAGAACCACAACAAAAGCGAGAGACGATACAGATAAGAAAGAAGAAGTTCTTTGTGCTGTTACTGTTTGCTGTGGTGTGTGAGACTTCCATCTCATCTGAAATCTCCTTTCTCTGGAATTCAAAATATTATGGAAATTTCAGGCAGCTCCAGCTGGGAACAAAGTTCTGCAAGTGTGTATTAATCTTGCAGTAGCTGCAGAAGATAGGATGGTGTCAGTCTAGTTAGACTGAATCCAGAAACATGCATTTTTTTGGTTTTTTGATTGATTTTGGCTTTCCACTATTCCTATCCAACAAAGGGAGGTTTGAGGGGCCAAGAAATAAAATAATTTATTAATATGGCTATTAGAGTGAGCCGTCTTATCTTCTTTGACTTTGCCTACAGGTTTCATAAAGAAGTCCAACAGGGCTGGAAAACACAATCCATTGCTTTAAAAATCTAGCCCTACATCTTTATCCAATGGAATACACTTAGTGTGAATGTCATGAGAAATAACAGGCAAGGTTGGAAAGCAGCTTCCAGCAGCCATGATATGACAGTCTTTCTGCTTCTTAGAAGCCAGTCTGTATAGACAATGGTGTGATCTGAAAGGCCCTTCATTGGATCTGCTGAATGTTTTGAATTAGTATTTGCTAAATGCAGTGTATGACCCTTCTCATGAGGCTGTGTTTGAAAGCACTGAAGAGAGTCATTTAAAAGAAACTATAATACTCTGTGCAGGCCTCATATTCTTAGCTATAGCCTGAACACTATAGCAATTATACAATTAGAGACAGCTCCAGTCCCTGCCAGACACAGTTTTATGTAAGAACAGCAAATGAGGGCAACTGAAAAAAAAGAGAAAGAAACACATTAAAGTTTAAAACTTGTGCTTTGGTGTTCTCAGCTCCTATTTTTCTCTAAATCATTTGGAAACCTACCCCTCTGACCTCCTTTTAAAGAAATGGAATTAGGAATCTCCAGGCACTTTCCTCTTGGTTTGATTTCTGGAAGTTATAAGAATACCAAAATTGCTTGGAGAGACTAAGAGAAAGGAGGTAGTGTTCAAGGAGAGTCACTGGTCAGTTTCTCATTTATGCAAGGAATAAGGAAGTTCTTAATGAGATGGATCAGATATGGATTTATCTCCATAATCCTGCAATAACTGCATTACAGAGCATTGTATCTTTGCAGCAGTTTCAAGGGACTCTTCATGGTTTGTCCTGGCTGCACTCTGCACAGGGGTGGTGTCACCAGAGGTTTCTGTGTCCCTGCGAGGTCCTGAAGAGTGGTTGGTCCCCATTCCTTGTCTCTGACCAGGTTACACAACTGGTTCCACTCATTTAAGGATTCTCACTTTACAGACACATTTTAAGTGGAAGAGACACATCACAATCTATTTTTATGGTAAGCAACAAAAGGTGAGCCTTTTCTTCTTTTCATTCACCTCTCATGTGCATACATCCATCTGCTCTAGCACCTTGCAGGTTCTAGGTAACCAGAGCTTAATTAACAGCCCTTAAAGAAAAAAAATCAGTTTTTTAGATGCAGTTACTACTTTTCAACACCTCCCAACTCAGCCTGAACCTCAAAGTAACAGTTCCCTCAAAAGAACTCACTTGTGTTAACTTATGCACATGAGAATAAAACTCTTTTGATATTAACATCAAATAGGCATTTTGTGATTTACTATCCATTTCATGAGGAAAAAGCAAGTAATTTTGGCATTTCTTTATATTTTTATATAATTTTGGCATATTGCTTTGTATATGCATTGCTAATATTTGTATTAATGCTGATCCAACTACAAGAACAAGAGCTCTGGGATCACAAAGCAGGGTAGGACAGCTAGAGGTGAAGGTGAAATTTAGCTGAGAGGCATGAAGACTTCAAAAATACTTCATACAGTAGGTATGGTATACTATACACAAAGAAATCATAAGACTGGGTAAAAATACCAATTCCTCACATTACAAAAGCCATCTCCATTCCACAAGATTGCCAAAATGCCAATCAGTTTCTAAACCAGTATTTTATGTCACTTAACATTTACTTGTATTTTACTTACACTTTTTCAAATAATTAGTGATTTAAAATTCAGATGAAAAGATTTTGAAGATTAGTATAGAGTTTTAAGAGGCACTTCTAAAAATTAAGACATTTTGGTAATAATGTTGCACTGATAATTTTTAGACAGATATTACTAACCTGCTACAAAACTTTTTGTAAGGCTGACATCAGCAAGATTCTGAAAGTTCATAAAATCATGTCCCTGTATTGGCATAAATATTAATTTCCTGCTGGCCTTTCTATGGCCAAAATAGTGGCCCCAAATTCACCAATTTCTCGATGGAGGAAGGCAACCTGATCTCCATACAACTTAAATGGGGATTATATCCTTATGTATCAGCAAAGGACCAGGGCTGTAATGTTTAATTATCTTTTGGTATTTCCCTAGACAAATTTTTCAAGTCAAAACATGATGCAGCTTCAAAATATATCTGCATCCTACTAAGTGTGCAATTGGGAGACTGTGCTCGCACAAAGAATGCTTTGTTTGTTTGCGCCTCTCCATCTAGTCAGTAGAAACCAGCACAGAAGAAGCGAGCAGCCCAGGCACAGATTTATCTGTAAAATTTTACATTCTTAAAAAACATTTCTGTGCTCCTGAGATTTTTTTTTCCCCCTATGTTCTTCTGCAGCCCTAGGAAAGGCAGGTGAGCAACCTGAGGACAAGTGTAACCCCATGGTTCAGCAGGAGATTGCTGGATGTTCGAGGGCAGTTTTAAGGCGACTCTGAGTGTGACAGAACGTCAGCGCTGCGGGGTCTGAGAGGTGCCTGTGTGAGGCGATTCTGCTCTGATCCCGAAAACGGGCAAAGGCAGACGGAGAGTGAGCAAATCCCCAGCAAAGGGGAGCTGTGTCTTTACCTGTGTGAGGGGAGGCGAGGCGGACGGGGCCTCGCTGCGCAGGGCCGGCACCCGCAGCCCTCGGGAGCGGCTCCGACTTTGGACAGTCCCTGGACAGCTCTTCCCCCTGAGGCTCGGCTCCGGGAGGAGGAGGAGGAGGAGGAGGAGGCAGAG
>VYXF01004068.1:1182709-1228711 GCA_013397295.1 Polioptila caerulea
GTGGGGTGGCCGCAGCCCCCCCGAGCAGGGGCACAGCGGGGCGTTTCTGGGGGTCCGCCCCAGCCAGGCTGGGGGTTGGAGTCGGGGCACTTGTCTCACGCCTTGTGTCCCTTCCCCGCCGAACTGTGCACTTCCACACAACTCGTTTTTTGTTATTTACTTAAATACCTGACCAGGGATGGAAAGCTGCCTGCTTCCAAACCGCATTAGGCTTTAGTTGGGAGCACATCCACCTCGGACATGAGGGCTCACTCACCTGCCGCCCACAAAGGCAGCTGCCATTTTAACCCTCCCCACTGCCCTGTCCTCCACAACGCCTCCAGGCTACTCTTCCACACAATTTGTCTCCATCTTTTAATTCCATCTATTGGCTTCCCTTAGCCTCTCTGTTGCCTTTTCTTCCTTTTCCATTCTGCTTTCANCCGGCGGCAAATGGCGGCAGGGGCAGCGGGGGGCGCCGGGGCTGCCGGGGCGCCCGGGAGGGCCGGGCCGGGCAGGGCCGGGCAGGGCCGGGGCTTTCCCCGGGAGGCCGCTGAGGTGCCCAGGCCGGTGGGGTGGCCGCAGCCCCCCCGAGCAGGGGCACAGCGGGGCGTTTCTGGGGGTCCGCCCCAGCCAGGCTGGGGGTTGGAGTCGGGGCACTTGTCTCACGCCCTGTGTCCCTTCCCCCGCCGAACTGTGCACTTCCACACAACTCGTTTTTTGTTATTTACTTAAATACCTGACCAGGGATGGAAAGCTGCCTGCTTCCAAACCGCATTAGGCTTTAGTTGGGAGCACATCCACCTCGGACATGAGGGCTCACTCACCTGCCGCCCACAAAGGCAGCTGCCATTTTAACCCTCCCCACTGCCCTGTCCTCCACAACGCCTCCAGGCTGCTCTTCCACACAATTTGTCTCCATCTTTTAATTCCATCTATTGGCTTCCCTTAGCCTCTCTGTTGCCTTTTCTTCCTTTTCCATTCTGCTTTCAGCATCCAGGAGTCCCTTTTGTGTTCTCAGTCTTCCTCCATAACCCCTTTACATGTAACCCCCTCTATGTGCTGCTCCTTGCCCAGCTTCCCGAAGCCCGTGCCTGCTCACAAATCGTAGACACAAAGTCGAGGGGGAAGAGCGTTCACCACCTTCCTGACAGGTTCCAGTCCTGTTGGGGCTGGGGACAGCCCTTGTTCAAGGGGTACCCTCTCTGTCACTGCCAGGGGCTGAGGACAGACATTGTGCCTGCCTGAGGGCTGTCAGAGGCTTCAGCTCTTTCACATGAGTGAGGAATTTTGATTATGGTTCAAACATAGAAGTTTGGTTACAGAAAATTTTAATATGTGCCCAGTATGACAGAACTAAAGGTGAAGGCTGTCCCTTTTGGCATAAGGGTAATTCCATAAAGATAGTGTCTATTGTACCTAACCTCTCCCTTTCTATGAGGCAGATGAAGCTAAAGCTGCTTTTATTTTCTTTCTTGCCTCCATGCTCTTTCTGTGGCCCTTGCAGTACCTTTCTTTTAGCCTTTCCTGTAGCTACTGATTCCATCTATACCAGGATAATTCACAGTCATTGTAGAGGGAAATCTGGTATGCTTTTTGCAGATTGTCCCTGTTGAAAATGTTAACAGTCTGTCCTTTTAGATTGTACTTTTTCCTACAATCCTCTCCAATGAATCATACCAGATCCAGTTATAGAGATGATGCTTCCATGTTTGCTAAAAATAAATACTAACCCTAAATTTTGGAACAAGATATTTGCTCTTTAAGAGCCAGATCCGAATTTGGTGATAATTTTGTGGATGGGATCCTTAAATTAACATCCTTAGGTGAACAGTTTTTTTATTAGCCTTATCTCTTCCACAATTTCTAACTTGACATTTTAAAATGATCCCTTAGCCAAATACAAAAGTACTTCTGGTAAGTCAGCATATGGTAAAGAATATCCTAGAATCACTTCACAAATATGCCAAGCTTGTGTTCTGCAACTGTTAGGCAGGTTTTTTTTCTCCTTCTCATTTTTTTATGGGAAGAAAATCTGTTAATATGTGAAGATGCTGAAAGAGAAATTAAAAATCCAGTGAATTTAACCAGTTCATTATCTTTTCTGTACCTTAAGGATATCCATGTGTTAAATAAATTATTGGCAATAAAATTACTCCGTCTGTTAATTTCAGGGCAGAGGAATTTCATTTGTAGATGCTAGCTTTTTATTTTTGTAGCAGTGCAGGTCATACTGAAATATTAACTTTCATCCTCCTGTGCTTAAAACTTGCTTTCTTATGGTCAGTGAAAAAATATGGAGGTTTACCTTGTGAATCTTGTTCCTGTGTGTGAATTAATGAGCTATTGTTGCTTCTAAATAATTTTTATTCTATGGGCTTGGTAGTCACGTGAATGAGTTTGTATTTTTCTGTGCTGGCCTCAGGACACTCATAAAAATTATATGATCTTTCTTGGGGGTGAACATTTTAAATAGAGAAAATGTATTTGAATTATTTCAAGAAGGAAGGGATCACATCGCTGACAGCCAGAACGTGCCAGCCATTTTGAGAGACAGGAACACTCACACACGGCAGAAGTGGTGGAGTTTTATAAGGATTGCAGTCTCTGTCATACTGGACACGTGCTTGACATGTGAATAGTAATCAGGAGTGCTGCTCTAGCTCTGGGGCTTATTATTCATTCCTCAGTTGATTTAGGATATTGTTTGATTTGTTAGAATCAACTATGCATGTTGGACTTCCCAGGTGATAGTGAGCTGTAGCCATGAATTAAAAGATGTCTTAAAAGAAAGAAACAGGTGAGGATATCTGTCGTTCTGATCTGTGTTTATTTGAGGTTTGAAGTATTGAGAGCCAAAATTGGCTGAGAAAACCTTTGCTTAATGTTCCAAAAAGATTTGGGCCATAATTTAAAATCCTTGGTTTGGGGAGAGAACAGGAGAGGTGAATCCACAAAATGTGAGAAGATGTGTTTTCTCTATGGCTATATTAGTAGAAATCCCTCCTGTGTTTGAGGATGTGTTGTTGAATTACCTCATACCACACAGCAATTAAACTGTACATCATTATATTTAGTAGCAGAAGACAGGCCAAACATTTGTGAATAAATAAATAAATAAATAAAAATTCCTCACACAAATGAAAGCAGGCATGTGAGAAATAGCTGTGCAACACAGTAAAAGACTCAAACCTTTTGGAGTTGTCATCTATCAGCTTTCGTGTATTAGACAGACAAAGAATGCAGGTAGTAAGAAATAGACCCAATTGCAGTGTAGGGCCTGATCCATGAGAGTTTGTAGAATCTTTTCCATTCATAAAGGGGGGGAATGTGTAGCACAAAGTGTGATAATATTTTAGATTTTCTAAAAATACAGTGCAAGCATGAAATTCGCAGAGTGGTTTTCTGAACTCCCATAAAGAAACTCTCTGTGCTTTATTGTAACTGAGGTGTAAAAAGCATAAAGAATTTTTCCAAGACAGCATGTATCCCACCAATTACTCTCGGATTACAACCAGTAATTTTAACAGACTCCAAGTGGCAGAATAAAATCTGATGGCTCAAATTTGACCACCCCTGGATGCCTGCCCGTCTCAGTTCACATTGCTGCCCCTGAGGCAGAGATGTCTGATTCAGTTCTGAATTGATTCCAAACCAGTGCAGTTTTCAGCCAGTATATTACAGTCACTTGAAATAAATATCTGGAAAGGTTAATAAACTTGGTTAAACATGGTGTAGATTCAGGAGTGCACTGAGAACCAGATCAGATGTCCCTGCCTTGAAAGTGGCAATAGCCATCAGAGAGAAAACTGGAGAAGGTGAGGATAGCAACAGCTTCAATGCTTCTCTTTCAGTCTGGTGCTGAGTCTGACAGAGCCCCTGTTCTCACAGACTTTCAGTAGACCTTACTGAAAGTTGTGCTGTTAAACCAGTGTCTCAGTTCAATGCATTCATTTTTTTCAGATCTCTCTGAAAAGTGCTCATCATCTGAGAGGAACCACCCACATCTTCTGGAGTAACTCATTAAGAAATTTAAAGCCATCAGGTTTTCTCTGCAGTAGGGCAGACTT
The DNA here is from genome assembly GCA_013397295.1 of Polioptila caerulea. Taxonomy (NCBI): domain Eukaryota; kingdom Metazoa; phylum Chordata; class Aves; order Passeriformes; family Certhiidae; genus Polioptila; species Polioptila caerulea. The sequence goes on from VYXF01004068.1 coordinate 1,186,759, forward strand.
GAGCTGAAACTTGATGGTGAAAAGCATTCCCTTGCTATTGCAACAGCCTTCTGCACCAACTGCAGCAAGGACAGAATTGGTTCTTCAGTTAGTTCTAGATGGGAATGTGTTCTTACCCCAAATGAAGGACAAGGAGCTTCAAGAGGCTTTTTCAGCTGAGATAGCTTTAAACCTGAGGCATGCCCTCTTGTGCTTTGCTGATCAATCCGTGCAGTGTATCCCTGTGCACTGGGAGGTTATTCCACAGGGACTGGTGAGCAGGAGTCTTTCTCCTGTGTTAATTAGCCCCAGGATCCTCAAGTTCTGAAACAAGTTTTGACCTGAGGGAGTCAGGTCATTAAGCCATTTCTTGTGTGGAGGTACAGGTGGAAATCATGATGATTTGTGAATTTCCATAGCTGGAATGCAGTGCTCTTTTAAAGGGATTGATGTGTGGATCTTTCTGTGTGGAGTCAAAACAGCTTGTGTGTGCTCTTCTTGCTAACTCACATGTTTCTGGTGGCCTCATTCACTTAACCTCAATAATGTGAGCAGGATTTGATTCAGTATTGCTTCTGTGTGTAATATAGAATGTAAATGTGTGTTCTAGGGCTGAACTAACACAGCTGTGTTTTTAAAAGGAGCAATGCATTGTTCATACATTCTTTGCTTGTTGCTTATCAGGTTTACTAGAAAGCAGTACGAGGCTAAAACCTCATGAAGCTCAGAGCTACAGAAAGAAGGCATTGTGGGTTTCCTGGGTCTCCATTATTGTCACACTGGCTCTTGCAGTGGCTGCTTTCAGTGAGTATTGGGAATATTTTAAATCTTCACACCTCTTGCTTTTTGTTTTTCTTTTGGTTTCTCAGAATTTCTTTCTTTGTGGAAGCTTGCTCATGTGTTTTTCTTCGCAACTGCTAAAGGGGTTTCTCTCTAGGCTGCCTGTGTCTGCATGGTGCTTATAAATTAGTAAAACTGTTGGGTTTTTTCTGCAGAGTATAGGGTTGTTGAAGGTCGGAGAAAGAAACAGGAGATGTTGGTTCCTGCTCACATTTATACACGTGGAACTGTTCATTTTGGAGAATAGTGTAAAAATCATTATGCAGTGGGTTGCCTTTTACCAAAGAGGTCAAATATGACAAGTCCTAATCTGCTTGGGATTTGTAGTGGGAATGGTATAATAAAGAATAGTGAATTTTAAGGGAGAAATATATAAATTATCTGTATTACACTGACAGATAACCTAACACAATGGTAATCTGGGAGAGAAATTCCATTTTCTTTTTCAACCAGTATTTTTCTATAAGTTTCATGCCACTTTTCTAGTTTACCTTTAAACAAAGAATTTGAGTGGAGGAAAAAAAAATCCAAACTAAGCTTAAAACGCTTCTACATGAGAAAAAATGAAATCTATTTCTTTTATTTCAAAACAGGAAAAAAATGCAACGTTGTGTAAATACAAATTTTAGTTCAATGCAAATTTGCAAAATACAGGCTTTCTATCTTGGGCAATTAAGTAACACATTAAAGAAAAAAGAAATATGGAATGTGGAACAAAATCTTTGCAGTGGCACATTCTCTATTTTAGAGAAGGAAAAATCAGAAGTGGTTGAATTTATGCTTTAATACAAACAAAAGGAAGGCTCTGTCTAGGAGACATCAAAGAAGTCTCAAAACATCATTCTTAAGCTTGAGAAAGACAGAATTGCATTATTTTCCTTTTTTTTTTTTTTAGAATCACAGCAGCATGCCTTTTGTTATTCTAATCTGCATTGTATGACCTGCTGCTGAAAGTTGGTGTCAGCTCCCAGGAGAGGTGATTAAAATCTGACCAAATGGTCTCTGAAAACTCAACATATATTACTCAGAGCAATTTATGTGGAAACACAGGTACAATAACTTGGTTCAGAAATAAGAAAAAAGAGGAGGAACACTTAAAAGCAGAATCTGACACTGTAAAGAATTTGAATGTTAACAAGAGAGTGAAACAAGTTTCCATTTTGTTCTGCTTCATGGAAATACAGTGATCTGTCTTTGCTACTGAAGCAACATAAAGGTAAATACTATATTACAGAATAAGCTTGTTACCTATTAATGCTATAGTTTCAAGGAATATTGCGATCTGGCCTAATTTTATTTTTCATTTTCATTTGTCAGGGTTGCAAGAATTAAGTTATTATAGACAACTAAAACTGTGTCTTTTAGAAGGATCCTTAAAAACATTTCTTAAGATTATTTAGGCAGAATTATTTTTTTCTTTCTTATTTTTGGCACTCTGGTAGTGTTTAGAGAAACAAACAACAGCAAAGAATGTATTCCCTGTCTGGATATTCTGTGGCTGCATATTCAGCTGGAGGGGATAGGCACTGAACCACTGAAATCAGTAGCAGACTAATTATATGGTTTTGGAATGTGTCTTTCCCCACGGTTTGCTGAGGCTAAATGTATGAAGGATAAAAGAGGAATGAGCACACAGATAGATACTAAATCTGTGTGGAATCTCTTAATAGGTAGTTGGCAGTTAACTTACATGCCACAAAAGCGTTGCCAGGGCTTTTCATGTGTTTACTATTAAAAATTTTCAATCTTTGAGGAAAATACAGTGACTTCTGGGATCACTTTGCTGTCCCCATGCAATTTCAGAAGTTCTGCTCATTTTATTGTCTTGCACTGGCTGCTCTCTTCCTCAGTGCTGTCCTTTTAGCAGGTTCCTCCAGCCAATCCATGAGTTGGGAGAGATGCCAGGTGACCAGAGTTTGCTGCCTGTTTGATAGCAATGTCTAGTTGTCACTTCAGGGTATCTGACACTGACAATTCTTTGCAAACAACTGCTATTTAAAGCATCTTCTTTCCCTTTTGCCTCCTGTCTGTAATGGTGAAGTGTTAGAAATACAGCCCTGATGTTCCATTTCAGTGAAAAACAAGGGCCTGTTGTGGCAATTGTTGGGCTACCCTGACTATCCTCGCTGCTCTTCCTGACTCCCCTATAAACTCCTTATTTAAATTCCTGTTTTATCCCCTTATAGGCTTCAAAATACTTTCTTGCAAGTGTATCCCACATAATATAGTCAAGATACTAGGCCAGGGAACTGATGTTGTTTGACAGCTGTAGGAAAAATGCTGAGGGGAGAGGTTCAGAACCCTCCTGTTCCAACCAAGTGTTGGGAAGTAGACTTCCTTTCCTTTTTTATGCTCCACTCCCCACCTTTCCTTTCAAACCTGGTTTAATTGCCTCCAACACTATATTTTTCCAGCATTAGAGAAAGTTGGAATGGTTTATCTTGACTGGTATGAGGTGTTTTCTTTTGGTGGGATTATGATGCTGCCCTAGTTGAACTCTGATCTTTCAACTTGATAATTTTGAAGGAGACTGAAAAATCTCATGTTGATATGAATACATCAAAGTAGTTTGCTTTTTAGGTAATGTTTGTGGCAAATGAGGCTTGAGATCATAGAATCATAGAATTTTAAGGTTGGAAAAGACCTCTAAGATCATCAAGTCCAACAGTTAACCCAGCACTGCCCCATTCATGACTAAACAGTATCCCTAAGTGCCACATTCACCCGTTTTTTGAACACTTCCAGAGGTGGTGATTCCACCACTTCCCCGTGCAGCCCTTTCCAGTGCCTGACCACCCTTTCAGAGCAAGCTGAACTAGGCTGGGCTGGGTATGGAGCAGAATGACTGCTTAAGGGAAAATGAAGTTGTCACCTTTCATTCACTAATATTGACAAGTAGGACTTAGACCATGAAATCAGCTTTTCCACTTAGCTGAAAGAACAGATCTCTTACTGTCAAGCACTTAATAAACTTAATTTTACTACAGGAATGCTGTACTTGTAAAAGACCATTTGGAAGGTCCAGCTGCTGTCTCTGATGTAGCTCCTGCACTCTGTGGTCTCATGGCTCTGAGAGCTGTTGCAGATTTGCTCTCCAGCATGAAATTGCACAAGGCTTCAGTAAAATCTCTATGGACTTAAATGTGTGAGATCCTTGAGGGCAGTGGAGCCCCATCTATCACCTTTAGTGGCTGAAAATTTGGTGCTCTCACAATATTCTGGCGTTGTTGTTTTGTGCAATACTTCCATGATCTAATGCTAATCAATGCCTGGTCAATAAATTCATTTTACTCTTCACTTCAGTGCTGCCTGAAATATGCGTACTTGTAGAACTCTTCATCAAGAGTGGATTTATTTTGTTATAAATATATAGCAATAAACAGAGTCTGAGCATGATAGAAGTTATTAAAATGAACATTAAATTATTAGCACCACAAGTAAGTGCCATAATAATAATTCTAATATAATTATTTTTGGATTACAGTAATATAAAAAAAGAATGATAATAGAGAAAAGAATGATAATATTATAAGAACTTATCTTTTTTTTTTCCCTCAGTGTATATCTGTGCAGTATAAGGCTGCAGTCATTTCATAATAACAGCTATTATTTCTTTCTGGAGCTGCAGTATTGTGTGTTCATACTGAGCCTAGTTTAAGAATCATAATAGAGAACAGGTGGAATAGAACTCTGGAGTTTTGAAACCCGTTATTCTTAGTTTCTTGACATTTATGTTACTAAAGCATAATTTTGAAAAATATACAAATACAGCGTCTGCTGTTGCAGTTCAGTTTCTGCTCAGGCAGCTAATCTCTGATAATGTTGTCAAAGCACAAAACAAGCTCGTTCTGTCTGGTATTTTTTGTCCAGTGTAGATTTGTGATTCACAGAAAGCAACGTGTTCATTCATTTTCCTGATCTGATTATCCTAAATGGTTTCACAGTGAATGGAGGAGTCCTACCAATACATCCAAACAATGTATAGACCCAATTCTGCACCCAAGGCTCTCTTTGTAGTCGGAGCCTGAGAGAAGATTTAAAATGTGTGGGTTTGTAAATGTGAGCTGTGTGAAGGGCTGCAGGAGCCTGTCCCAGGGCACTTGAACACCAGCAGGTCAGCATTGGCCCTGGGCTGATTGCAGGGTGCTGGCAAACAGCAGTGGGTGCTCACATCTGTGCCCAGGGCTGCTCTGGAGATCCCCTTTCAGCTCCCCACAGGCACAGGTAAGGTTCAGCTGTACAGAAATAACAGAGTGCAGCAAAAAGTCACGTCCTGGTAAGTGTTTAGTCTGGTGTAATAAGAGGTGCTGGTATTTTGAGAAGGTGAATTCCATTTATCTGTATCAAATCTCAGGTGGAAACTCAGTAGGTAGAATTCTGTGAGTGGGAGTATTTTACAGGATTAGCTATTGGCCCATGGATAAGATATTAAATGTAAATGCAGACACTGAAATACTGTTTCTATATAAAAAATTATTTGTGTTTCACAATGAATTGCTGAAAAATGATTTATCACAGTGAGCTCCCACATACTGAGAGGCATTTTGTTTGAAATGTATGGTGCAAATGCTTACAAATTTGAGGGTAGGTTTTGGTTTCAGATTAATGCTTTATGCTAATTCAGTTTCTAACAGATATAAATGCCAACAAACTTAGGAATTGTGTATCCAGGCCCACTTTTTTTATTGGAATGACTACACTGAGCCATAAAGTCTCATATAGTTTAGCTATAGGACATGACTACTGGCTTTCCTCTACTCTGGTGCATGCAAATGAATTTACATGGGGCAAACATTGAGCAATTGAAGTTGTTGTCCTCTGGATGCTCACATGTGGATGTCCTGGTGTAATCTGTCACTCCTCATCTCAGACAACTGAGATGGGGAGTGACTATATGAATTTATTGATGAATATATCATTCTCTCTGTGGCTCACTCCTATTCATGCCTGAAAAATTAAATATATGCAGGCCTTCCCTGATGTTTGCACAATACTTAGTATACCCTGGGCACAGCTGTGAATGATAATAACACTACTAATAAAAAATGTAGGGGAAAGTTCATGGTTTTGAGGCTCTTTAGTTTGGTTATTTAATTCTTTAAAGGTCACTCATTTCAGACAAATAATGGGCATTCAGCACTCAGGCTGAGCTTAGAGTGTCTCATCTGGGAACCTAAACAGAGCTCTCCAGGATCAAAGAAAAAGTGAAAAGTCTTGGTCTTTGTGTTTTCCCTTCCAAGAATTAGACAGAATTGCATTTCTCAATCCTAAAGACCTGAGAAAATGGTTTTTTTTAGATTTTTATTTTCTGGAGTAGAGCACATTTATTCAGAAAGTTGCATTTCAAGTCACAATTCCATGCAAACCCTTAAAACCAAGTAAAGCCTAAATACAGAACCAAGCTCCTCCGTGATAGTATGCAGAGCCCTCACTTTGTGTGTTTCTCTGGGTGTTTGATTACATCAGTCACAAAAAGACAGATGCTTCAGGGCTGGAGCCTCCCAGAAGCATTAATGAAATGTGGAACTCAAATTCCCCAGGTAGAGTTCTGGTATTGGTGACTCTCGTGCCTCCCTGTCATCCTCGTTACATCTGCACCACTGCAGGTGAAAATAGAGTTTGGTCCTACCCATGTTACACATAAAATCTAAAGGACAAAAAATCCATTGCCTGGGCAGCACTGGCAGAAGACAGCCTTTTGTATAGGTCAGTCTGTACTTAATAATGACAAAATGCAATTTTCATTCACTGAAAATGAAATGAGAGGCCAGTAAAGGCCTGTCTTTTTTTTTTTTCCAGTCATACAAAGCTCTAAGTGACTTTCCTGGGAGGAGAAAATAACATATGGATGTCAAGTTCAAGACTGATAGCTGTTGAACAGAAGTGTGGGTCTAAAATCTGCAGTGCTTCACACTTCATGAAATCTTTTCCTTAGCTGGCAGGGAAAATGATGGTAGAAGTCTGTGAAATCTAGAACAGGCTAGATAATGATATAGTGTATGTGAACAGCAAACAACTGAAAAATAGTTGCTGTGGTGGAAGTTTGTTAAAACAGCTGAATTTTTGTTTAAATGCTAACCTTTACAACACACTAGTCTATTTGTGTTTTTGCATGAGAAAATTGCAATTTAATAATTCCTTTGGTTAAGTAGTTACTCTTTTCTCATGAGAAAAGATCATCCCAAAGAATTCTGAGATTAAAACAGGGGGGCTGATGATGAGGGAAAACCAGCACTATAACATGACTTCATGAAGAGTGAGAAACGTGCAAGTACCTTGTCTAGGCTGCTTAGTGTAATAATCACAACCCCAGTTCCTTCCTTTGTTGTTTTATTTTTCCTTTCCAAGGTTTTGTTGGGGTTTATTTTGTGTGGAAAAGATTGAAATGAGTCTATGCAACATTTACACCAGTAAGAATGGTAACATCTTTCACATGAATTGACATCTATGTTATGTAACATGGGTAATATGTGTTATATTTAAATTATAGCAGGAGGTTTCAGACACTTGAAATTTGGTCTTCACTTTTGCCATCAGACCCCTGCTTGGATTCTGTCAAAGGCAAATCTGTATTTGATGGTTAAGAGGTTCCAACGATGAGAATACAGTTGTGTAGCAAGGTACAATATACAAATTAGTGTAAATAACTACGTGTAATTATTATTAAGTAATTGTATTTTTGTCATGGATCCTACTCCTATCCCTGAGAGAATTCTACTGTGCCATTACAGACAGGTGTAAGTGGAGGGTTAATTTTTCTTGTGGGAAAAGAATTTAACAGTAAACAGGGAGGGTTTTATGCAGGCCAGTTGGTGCTAACGGGGTGGTGTGGGGACGATGTGCCCTACAGCCATCCCTAGCTTTAGTGGGTGAAAAATGTGTATCTTGACTAAAAGCAGATGGAAGTAGTTAGGGAAAAAAAAAGTAATATTAAGTTTATTGCATATGTTTGGTGTTAACTGTTATCTATAAAAAACCTGCTTGAATTTTATGTGTAAAATTGAAAATAAATGATCCTCTAGCACAAGTCTCAGTTGTTGCTGTATTTGCTGCATCCCTTAAGTGGGTGTACATGTGCCCTTTGCAGGACCATCCCTGCAGTCTGAAAAATCAAATGTATTTTCTTTCAGTTGCTGTTGTATCAGTTCCACAAAGCAGTGCCTCAGCTGTTGTAGGCTTGTGCAAAGGCATGAATGTATTAACAGATTTCTTTATGAATGCCTGATATTTGGTTTTCATAGATAAGTTAATAAGTCTGCTCTCCCAATTTAAAAATGCACTTCTTTGCTTATTTGCAAAGGTGAACTTGTAATTCTTTGTATCTGGAGCTGAAAATCAATGACAGAAAATATATGTTTAATATTCACTATGTAGTTTCACTTTATTGTTTGAATTTTGTGAGTTTTTAAAGCACTACTGGATTCAAACTTCATGGGCAGCAGTGAAATAATGAAAATCAGTGCACATTCTTTTTAGGTTTTTTTCTGCTAGAAATTTTTTAATATTCATATTTTTTAACTTAATATGCAAGAAAATGTAAACTTGTACGTCAGTTAATTTTTTAAATAACATTTGTAACTTTTACTTTATTGGGGAGGTTGATAGTGCTTGGTGTTTCCTTTTTGGCACTTATTTTCTGTGATTTTTCAGTAACAGTGTTTGAGTTCCTTTCATTGAAAGCAGACATTTGTCAGATTTTAATACTTTCTCAGGACAGAATATTATTTTTAAATGACTCATTTCATTAAAACTGCACTATAGGAGGACTTAGTAAAATAATCTCCTAAGAAATTTGTGTTCTTTACCCTTCACTTGAGCTCCCTGCAGCTCTGTACTTGAAGCTGGATGTGAAGCCATGGTAGTGCTCGGTGAAGAGTGGGAGAATCTGGGAATTGGGGGGGGATACACAGAGTGGTAGCTGAGAAAAGTGACAGAGAATGAGGTTTTGTGAATAGGCCAAGGTCACCAACCCAGTCTGAGCTGAAGGACATTTTGGTTTCTGAAGGTGCCACCAGCAAGAGCATAAACCTCGTGTGCTGCTGGTCACATGCCATGACACCTTGTGAGAGGGGGAATATGAACAGGGTGTGAAAACCCCAGTCTGATAAATCTAAAGGTTGGGAAACTTTGGTGCATTGTACTAAAAGGGTGGTACAGCCTGGTTGAATTAGTTTGGTTCACATGAACATTATCACAGTCTTTGGTGAAGACTGAAACAAAAAGTCTGGAGATGGGAAAGAGAAGATAACTTTTAATGGACACTAACCTTCATTTGCAAAGCAGACTTCAGAAAAACCATAAAGATCTCCTGTGCATCTCTTCTGACTTTCATGTATGACTTCTTTTTCTCTCTGGATATCGCAGAAAAAGGGACAGAGAAGCTTATCTTCAGAGTTCAAAGAAGATTAGTCACTGCTTAGTCAAAGAATAATGACCAGGAATAACCAGCTGGTATTTTGCTAGACAGAAGAACTGCAGAGGAAGTGGGATAGTCTGACAGATACCATAAAAATAGGTAGACAAGAGGCATCTGCCTTCCAGGAACTGTTGCAGGATAAGTGGCTTTTGGCACTTGCACCATAAGCTCTCCTTTCTGGAGAGATCTCTGAGCCATTTTTGTGCCAGGTGTGATCTGAGAATGAGTAACATCTACTGCAGAACAGGATCTTTGGCTGAATCCTAAATGGAATTTTCTCATCAGATATGAGGATTGTTTATCTCCTACTCTTAAAGATTTTGCTTCAAGGAACTGTTAAGTACAATGTATCTTTCCAATATAGCAAAAGTGAAGAAAACACACATCTAAGTGCATGGTCCACAGATCACATTCTTTAGTGAAACATTTTAATAGCCAGAGAATGACAGTATTTCCCCAGGCTCTGAAAAGAAGAAATTAGGAGAAAGATTTATTATTGTTCAGTGGGAGATTTAATGGGATGGAAATGCAGCCTGCAGTGTCAGCTAGGATGCCTAGTTGGGAAAAAAAAAAGTGACTCCATGCATTGCCATTCTGGTAGGGAATAGGTTAAGCTATCCTTGAAATGTTGGTGTTTAATTCCCATTTAGTGAGAATTTAGTGTTGCTAACAGGTCCATGGAAAGCACAGGGCAGAGCCAAGGACGCAGCATCAGAGCTGGCCAACACCATGGAAGCCAGAGCCAAAACTGATGGTGTTTGCAGTGGTGGCAGATCACTTCCTGAATGCATGGCTCAGAGGCTGTGAGATAACTGCTCACCAGCTCGAGACAGCCTGCACAGCTCTGGTTTATGGGGACCAATTTGCATGTGTGCTGGAGCGTGCTGCCAGGAATGAGGAAGACAGATGCAAGGCATCAGTCTCAGCTTGTTGTGTAAAACAGGGCTGTGGGTATGCCCAGAGGATTATTGTGTACCTCCCAAATTCATAGACATCACTATTCTCTGACTTGCTGCTGAGGCTAACATATATCAGGCTATAATGTCTAACTGTGTGGAACTAATAGTACCCAAAAGAGCCAATTCATCTGCTCATTTTTTGTGGCACATTAAAAACTTAGAGTAAACTGTGTCTCCTTTTCATTTGGCATGACTTGATATTTCAGTGTGTAATTGCCTGCAACAAGAAAAAGAAAGATTGTTTAACAATCCTCTCTAGCCATGAAAAAATAAGTCAGCAAATTAAATTATTAAGATTTTTAGTTAAAAAGGTAGAAATCATACTTACATGCCCTTTACCATATGAGTTCTGATTGTGGGAAACCCGTAGTTACTGCCTGTGAATGTGTCAAAAAACCAAACCCACAAATATATGATACTGAGAAGTGGGCAGGAAAAGGATTCAATTTTTGTATTTTGGGTCCTGCCACTTAAGCAAACCCTACTCAAAGTGAAATTTCCTGTTACTCTCCCACTAGGAGATACTCGTTGGGTTATTGTGTGTACATTTCCCTGCTGAGAAACATCTGGTGGATGAAAACAAGACTGTGATTTAAGGGATAATGTTGCAAGTGATGTTTAATGGCATATGGAATCTTTAGACTTGAGATCACCTGAATACATTTCAGGTAATTTATAGGGACAGATCTTCAGCTGGAGGCCATAGATTTGTTGACTTCCATGGGTTTATTTCAATTTGAAACAAATAAGCATCAGCCCTAAAGTGTCTGGCAAATGATAGGATGAACTTGTACTAGATGAGGTGTTTTGGTAGTAAGTTATTTCTCACTTTTGTGGGGAAATATTTGCTTAAGGCAGTCTGTCTTGACTCTTACAAGCATTTTTACACACTGGGGAAAAAAGGTGAATTAACAGCAACTCAGATCCTGCTAGGTTCACAGAGGCTGGGCCAAGAATTTGCTCCAGGGACTGTTCTAATCCTGGGTACAGCCCAAGCTTCCTTCGTAGCTTTGGGAAAATGATTTTACTGCCATAAGCTTGTTCTCCATCTGCCCACATCAGGCTTTGATAAATGAAAAGGTAACTGATTTTTCTGCCAAAAATTGGAATGTTTTGCTATATAGTAGATGACACGTTTATGTGCAACCCAAGTCTTTCAGTGACAGCATGGTCTGAATTTTGTATGTGCAGTTGTAGGAAGGCACTGCTGGCTGTGCCATCTCAGCATTAGACCTACTGATTTGTGGGATAATTTCCAGAGTTTGTTGTGGCTTAACTTGTGAAAGCTATTTCCAAGTCACAGAATTTTTCATGTACTGAATGCATTTAGGTGTGTTTGACTTCTTGTTGCCTGTGCAGGGGTAACTTTGTGGTTGAGTGATGTGTTTTGGGCTGGTGGGTTTTGAGGAGTGTGCTGCTACTCCTGATGTATTTTGGTGGTGCAGTTAACCCAGTTACTGGTGAGCTGGGACAATTTGGACACAGTTTAGCGTAAGAGGAGAGGGTTGGGCAGCTACATAGAGTGGTGGCTGTTGGTGGAATGGCTCCACTTTGTGCACAGCCTCTCAGGGTCCCTGAACTACTGAGGGGCTTGAATCCTCTTTTTTCTGCATTCTCTTTTTCTCTTCTCCCTTTCATAGTGGTAGAGAAAGGTAAATGATATTAACACTGGTTTTCCAGTGCTGGCAAGCTGATGTTTGTTCTCTTTCTTTGGGTAACCATTTTCATTGGTCAGGTAGAGGTTGGAAAGGATTTTTACAACTTGAAACTGCTGTCAAATGAATACCACTGAGAAATAAAAAGGACAGGAGAATGTTGGGAAATAACCTTCCTTGAGTCCTAAGTGCATGAAGTTCTGGAGATCAAGGAGGAAACCTTTACAGAGGATGGCAGTTGAAAAAATTTGAAAGTATCTTCAAGAAGCAAGTAAGATGGCTTTAACTATTGACAGTTGTCTGGAACACATTAGTGAGCCCTGAATCTCAAGGAAGAACCTGTTTTGCCCTGTATCTGTTTGACCTGATGTTCAGAGTAACTTTTGGTGTCTGATGTTATTTTTTGCAGGGCTATGCTAGGTTTTGTTGCTTGTACTTTTTCTCTTTATGGGAAAAACTGAGCCAGAGGTTTTTGTAACAAAGCTCAGCAGTCCAGAGTTCAAAGTAAGGTTTGAAAGCTGTATAAAAAGTGCAGTTGATTCCCTGAGGTTACCAAATTNTTCCAAAATTTTTTTTTTTTTTATTTTTTTTTTTTTTTTTTTTTTTTTTTGCCAAGAGTTGAATAGACATTTGAGGTTTGGCTGGCTCAGGTGTGGCAGTCAAAAATTAGGTAAGTTACATTATTCACAGAATATACAGACAGATTGGTCATTGCATTTACTACTCTGTAAGAATCTGCTGATAATTTGTAACTGAGCTGTGAATATTTTTCAGAGCATGACACAGGGAAGTGAAATGGGTGTCCAATGGATCAGATTAGGTACACCATGTATGTCCCTGGAGATTGCTGTGATGTTGGAGGATGTGTCCCTACCCCCTGTAGCTGAAAAAATAAGCAGAAATCCATTTCTGAAGGCTAAGGAAGTGTGCCAACATGAACACTGTCAAGCAGAATCGTGTCCCTGATGGTTTTCTTAGGTTTCTTAGGCTGGAAGTTTGTATTCCCCTATTATAGAATGGAGAAGTCAGTCTTTCCATGTTGTCTTAGAACCATAATAAACAGCTTTCTGCATATGAAGTTTCCCTTTATATGTCCCCTTGGTGTGTTTAGAGTTCACTGTGAAATAAATGCTGCTCTGCAGTGACCGTGAGGCACACTGGAGTTTAGTGAGTTGGTGATTTGTTACCCTGGCTGGGTACTGTGCACATTTTCTGCATAGGCTTCCTGCTGCAATGCAGGTTTCTGCTGAGCAGTAAAAAACCTTGCTATATTTTGCTTTTGCAAAAAAAACCAGGCAAAATAATAAGCCAACTTCTGTAGTAGAGGAGAAAAGGTTTGCTAAATATGGTATGACTTAGACCACATAAGAAAGCACCCTAAATGCTGGGTTCAGTTTGTTTAAAAATTAGGAGAGATGGTGCTTATTACTCATGAAATCAATTTTTCATGGCCAAATGCACATTACTTGTTTAAAGGACATGTTCCTGTGATGCTGCATTCTTTTCTGAGCTTGTTATACTTGTTATTCCAGTGCCTGGCATGGAGAGGAACTTCAGGTAGATGATTTGAGGAAGAACAACGAAAGAATTGTTGTCTTGCCTTATCTTTGCAGCTACTGCAGCCTTGTATGGCATGTGAGGATGTGGATGGGGAGTAGGGGAGACATACAGAGAAGTTCTGAGGAGCAGGAGATTATGTGCTAACAGTGCGTCTGTTGGGTCTACAGGTTATCCTGGGAAGGTTTCAGTGTCCTGTGTGTCACAAAGTCGTGTTGCCAAATCTTTGAAACAGACTTTGTGTAAAGAGCTGCTTTCAGTCCCAGTGTCTTTGCTGTTCTCGTGTGCACTGGCAAAGCTCAGTGTTCCCAGATGAGGAAAAGCCAAAGGGTTTTTTAATCATCATATGGGCAGATGAGTTGGGTGCTTTAAGAGGTGGGAGTTGTTTTGGTGCTTGCTTTGCCTGTGTGCATTCTTGTTTTATTGTGCTGTTGCATAGAGGTGAGCAGCCTTTCATTCAATGGCAGTCTTGAAAATGTAGTTGGGCCTGAGGATTCTGTGACTTTCATAAAAATTAAAAAAGCAGACATGCTCCCAGTTGGAAAGAAGGGATGGAATCCAGTCATATCAGTGCTAAACACAAGTGGAAACAGACTCTAAAGTGGATCATCTGGGGTAAAACCCATCAAACCTGGCAGCAAAACACAAACAGGGAGGCGATATTCCATCATCCTGCCCCATGTAGTAGAGGACACGTGGAAAAACAGATTGCACAACTGGGTTGCAAAGAAGCTGCAGGACTAACAAATTGGTTTGGAAATCTCATACAAATGTGAAAACATAAGTGTGCAGTTTCTGTGCTTTAAAGCAAGGGCACAAACTGTGGTTCTTGCTAAGTACTGTGTAATAAGAAATTGCTTTGAGGGGATGTAGTGCTTCTAAAAGCATGTTCTCAGTTCCAGACCAAGGAAGAGCTCTCAGGAGAGCTGGGGCTGCTGAGGGACAAGGGTTATAAAACCAGGCCTGCACTCTTGTGCACTACAGTCAGTTCCCTTTCTGCTTGGCACAAGAAGCAAGGGTGTTCATGGCAGATAATCATACAATACTGGTTTTATCAGGAGTGTCCTACCCTGTCAGCATTTGAAACACTTGGAAATCTTTGGAGAAAATACACTTTTGAAGGGAGAGAATTGAGTTTTCTGGAACTTCTGGTATTCAGCTCTGTTTTGTTTTAATTCCTCATACAAGTATAAGTAGGTTATTCAAGAACAGTAGAGGTCACATGAGGAGCTGGCCTTTGCTTGTAAATGCATGTTTTTAACTGTCATTCAGGTGATACATTTTGCAGTTAGTTTAAGAAATGATATTGCTACCTGTCCCTTACAGGCAGTTTCACAGTTACAAAGCATTTTCATTCCAAAAAGCAGCAGATTTGATCTTTGGTTTAAATGTGTCAATCTCTGGGGTCCAATTAGGAAGGAATGGAAATGGTTCTCCTTTCCTGGTGGCCTGGGCTTCACATTTGCTGGCAGATAGAACTGCAGAAAATAGTTACTACACAGTGCAATTACACCTTTTATACCTAAGCATTTACAATCTGTTTTCTTAGCTCTCTTTGTGTGTGTATACAAAGATTTCGCTAGGTTTGGTAAGGTGCAGGGAAGTTAATAAAATTTATCCCATTAATGATTCTGTGTAGCTCCTCTGCTCACAGAATGTATCTGCCTTGATTTCGCTTCTGTAACTTCAATCAGAATTGATTTTTGCCTTTGTGTGCTTCTGTGTCTGTCTTGTGATGCTGATGAAATGAAGATAAGGAATGTCAAGGCCCTGGGTCAGCAGAAGATGTTGATAAAGGGGTTCTGTTTAGGCGATACTTGATATTTGTTATCTTCACTGCAATCAATAGAAATCCTTTGATGTAGGACAACATCAATAGCTGGGAAGAATTTGATGTGCAAAAAAGTTCATGGCTTTAGGAAAATCCGAATTCAGTTTCCTGTTTGGGTGCTGGTAGGGCACTTAACTTTTCTGTCACCACATTGCACTTAGATTTTGGGGCTGCACTTGGTTTTAGTAATTCTGATTTAGGATAAAGAATTAGAAATTAAATAGAAAGTAGAACTTTAAATGGCTGATGTAATTAGTTTTGTTTTCATTGAGATTATTCACATTGTGTTCCTAAGCCTTAGTAAGATCCATGATTGTGAGCTTAGAGATTTTCAGGAAAGAATGTATTTCTCAGAGTGTTGGTATAGTAGAATATGTTAGAGAAATCCTCCAGTTTTAGGCAAAAATGACTGTGCTTGATAGTTATAGAGAGCAAAGAAGTACAGAAGAAGGTACTTAGGATCTTGAAGGAGGTTGAGAAGCAATTACATGTGGTTTTGTTGAATTTCTTCCTTTTAGCTTCATCTATTAAAAAAGCCCCAAACAAGATCAGAATTCCAATAGATAGGGACAAGCCCCCTGGCCTCAGAGGTGATTTTTAGGATTTTTCCTCTTTCTTCAATAGGTTCAGAATTAACTTTGCTAGCAGTATTAATGATTGCAAGGAATATTTGCTTTTCCCCATTAGAAAACATTCCCCTTGGCTCAGATGACCCTTCTGGAATGTTTTCTGCCTTTGATTGCTACGATAAAATCCCCAATGTGAATTTAGTTTTCTGTACATTAAACCTTTGTTAATCTTGCTGTGTTCATATCCAGTGGTGCTCAACTCCAGGTGGAAGAACAAAACCCAATCCTCCATGTCCCACTGTTTTCAGGGGCAGCAATACAGGGATGTGGTAACCCTGATTTCCTTACTCCACGCAAACTTTTGCCGGATGGACAGAGGGAAAGAGGGAAGTCTGGGCATTGAGAGTTATTGATCTTCCCAAGTTTTCATTCCCCACCTTTGGCAAGGGCTGCCCTGCTCTGTGTTTGGTTTCCCAGCAGCTGTGATCCTGAGTCACACAGAAAAGCTCACTCGTAGTGTTTGCCTCGAGTGCCGTGCCCACTTCCACAGGCTCTGGTGGGGGATGCAGAACATCCTGTTACTTTGCTGTTTTGTGAAATGGTGATTAAATCAGAGCTTCTTCAGAAAATAACAAAGTGATTCATAGCACTGCATGGAGCACATGTTGAATTTGGAGATTAGTGAAAATAGTAGGGATGGCTGCTTCGAGCAACTATCAAGTTTCTGACTCAAAAATGAATTGACACTTTCTTTACTTTCTTCCCTGGTTTGTTTGGATTATAGAAAGAGAGAATTTAGCTTTAAGGGATTTAGCTTCAAGCAACAGAACCTGAAGACATGAATTCTTTATGCACTTCCATTATTTTCCATCAAATGAAACCATTTTTCAGATAGTAAAATTTCTTAGCTTTTAAATTTAAGAAAAAATTATTGTGAAGATAGATGATTTATCGAACAGATCAAGAATATAAGGCAACCTCCTCTCTTCTGTGCTCACTGTAGAGGTAGTGATGCGATATTTCAGATATTTCATGACACAGGATTGTCCTGCTGATGTAGCTAATCTGGTTAATTGCCTTTAGCAAGAGTTAGGTCAGCCTTGAGTGTCGTAGACTTCAAAGCAATATTTTTGAATAGTTTTCAGTCCTTAGCAACTGAAGGGCTTGTCATCCTCAAAAATTAAATTAGATTCTCCAGAAGTACTTGAGAAAGTAATTGTTTTGTAATTGAGGTTTAGGACTGAAAAGAAAAGGTTGAAGAGGGAGAAGAGTCCAGAGTTCTGGAAAAGCACATTACCCTAGATGCTGTTTGTTGAGTGAGAGAGAGATTGAGGGTCCTAGGAAAGACAGAAATTGTGTTTGCCTGTACTTAAACCCCAGAAGGAGTAAACAAGGAGCTCCTGCTCCTCTCCTTCAGATGGAGAGAAGAACTCAGATGCAGCCCAAATTCCAGTTTTCTGTTGAGGTGCTACTGACTCTTGAAGGAAGATGAATACAAACTCAAAGTCAGGTCTGGTGGACATGGAGGGTTGTTGGGATACAAATGAGTAACTTGTCCCCTCTGACACTTCTTCTCTTTAATTTTGCCCTTATCTTCTGAAAAATAGGGAAAATTTTTAATTTTCTGATTACAAAGCCCTTCGACTAAAAACACCATTAGAATTACAGTACATGCTTAGTAACATAAAGTTATAAAATTTTAAAGAAGTGCATACTTCCTTTCTCTTTCTCCTTTTTTCCCCCCTATACCTGTTGGTTTTGTATTTGTTTCTTTTTTTTTCCAAGTGCCTACTTGTTTTGAATCTCAAGTTATGCTCTGTTCAAGTGCTTAAGCAGTACATTTCAGACCATTCTGCTCACTAAGGACTATATTTGTTATTACATTTTGGTCATTCTTAGGTGAAAGTGTGTGGTCTTGGTCAATATGCAGTGATTATTGACTTCAGGCTCAGGTACTTGTTCTTAGGCTGTTCCCTGGCTTTAAATGAGATGAACATTGATATCTTTGCTGTGTGGTGGCAAGGGCTTTTTAACCAGCTCCTCTTTGTTTCTGTGGTTTCTCTGGCTCTGTAACTCTGCTGTTGTTTTGATCATGTCTCAAAAGTGCATATTCAGATCCCAAATCTGTACTGTGTTGCAGTATTTTATGCTTCTTGTTTATTATTTATCACTAAATGCCTGTGAATTGGATCATATTTACTATTCCATGCTACTGGGAAGGTTGCACTGAAGAAGAATAATTTGAATACTGATTTTAGAAGCCTAATTTTGACTCTTAGTATCTCACATCACCTCTTTGAACATTCTCCCAGTAGATAGTTTTGCATTACATGATGTTTTCTTAAAATTTTTAAGAGGAGTTGTTATAGAAATATTGCAACTTTTATCCATATCTTCCTCATTTTAAGGGAAATTTGTCTGCGATATTTCAGAATTATATTTATGCTTATTAATGCTTAAGGACTCATAGGCCAGGGCTCTGGCCTTCCATCAAGTTTGTTGTTTTCAAGATCTAACCCATTGCTGGGGATTGGCAACACAGGATTTCAGATTGAATTGTGTTTGTCGTGGTGTGCCCTGTGGTAACAGGCAGCTTGTGAATTTTATCAAGTCAGGGATTGAAGTCGATGAAGTTGGGAGGTTTGAGTCAATTCTCTGTCGGCATTCAGAATTCCAGGAGGAAGCCCCTGAGTGCTGATGGCTGGGTTGGTTAACAACTGCTTGTGAGGAGTGTTTTTGTAAAAAATAACTTTCTTTGGGAAACACACTGTTGATTGAAGCACATTGCACTAGGAGCCAACGATGAAGAAATGGTCGTGTAGCTGATATTAATGAATTACTGACAATTATTTAGGTATTGTTGGCATCTGACCTGCAGCCTGACTTGGACATGTGTTGGGTTTCCAAGTGTAACAACACTAATTATCAGACAGAGAGCAGAGCATGGTAATAGTCCTCATGGGTACTTCCAGTAATAAATATAATTGAGTTCAATGAAGAACAGTCCTAAATGTGCATTGATTTTTGAAAAGAGAAAGAAATAGCAAAATGATTTCCAATTAAATATTTATTTTATTAGTGCAGGAGTTCAGGAGGAATCTTATAAATTTACCACTATGCTTTGAAGCAATCTGCTGGGGGGGAATTGTAATTTTAAAAACTGCACCATGAGTTAAATTTATACCAACTCAAAACACCAAACTGTTTTAACAAGCTGTGTGCTGTATAAATGAATAGATTAAAGCTGTGTTTGTGTCAGAACCTGAAGGTGCTACCACTGTGGAGTTCTACTCCAGCAGCTTTCACACGTCACATGGCAGCTGGGGAGGATGCATTGCTATTAAATCAGCAAGGCTATCAAAGAAAGGGCCTCTGAGGTGTCTGATCTGTTTCATCTGATAATTAAATGGTAATTATGCAGTCAGCCATTCTAGTGTAAAAGTTTGTTTAAGGCAATGTTGGAAATGAAGATCTTATGTAGAGATAGAGAAGAGACTTTTTTGGGGGGGTACTACTGTACCTAAAATTGGATGTATCAATAAAATATGTTCATGGATTTAGAATAAGAAAGACCACTGAAAGAAGCATCAACAAAAAGATGCTAGAAAATGTAATTTAATAATTCCATCCTTTAAAGCATCTTGTTGCTTTAAATGGGAAATGATTTTTTAACTAAATCAAAAGCCTACTGTGAAGTTCCATACCAAGAGAAGTATGTGAAACATCTTTCCTGCATAAATATTGGAACTAGGAGATCTAATGTGCAAGGAATGAAAGCTCTCCTCACTGAAAAATATTTTATAACCTTGAAACTAAGTGTATGCTGTGTAAAATCTATATATCCAAGAATAGACTTGATTTCCCCTTCTGCCATATGAGAATGTTTCCCTCTGTAGTGAATTCTGTCTCCCAGATGCAGTATTTTTATTGAACAATTTTGTTAGGCCAAGTTTTCCGTAATTTTTTCCTAATACTGACTTTTTATCATCATCACCACCATCTATATATATGTATGTAGTCAAGGAAGACCAATTAAATATTGGAATGGTTGCACTGTGAGCTTCACTATTGACTTCATATCATGAGCTTTTCTGGTTCTGATTTTGCAACTTGAAAACATTTGGAGGAACTCAAAAATCTCACTTATATTTTTGGTAGCTAATATTTTACCTAAGGGGAACAGCTCTTTCCAACTTATGCAGTGATTATTTCTAATCCTGGAATAGTGCCTTCTGATGTCTTAGCATTTGGAAGTACAAGTGATACTTGGTATAAATTATTCAGTGTTCTTGAAATATCATTTATAACATAATACAGTATAGTCTTACTGGTGGCTGCAAGATATACTTGGCCTATAGGCTTGTTTTGTGCAGGCCTGGACCAAAAGGACTGAAGAGAGCAATGAAACAGCAAATGAGATGGGAAGAGGTGTTTCCTCAGAGCAGTTCTTTGGTTTCCTGCTTATTTTATCCTTTAAACATTCACCCTTCACTCTTAAAACAGTGGCTGCTCTCTGAGCTGGGTGGCTGAGTCTGAGCTGAGCACCTTACATTTCAAAGAAAAAGGTTCAAAGCTTCACTGGGAGAAAGAAACATTCTTGTTGAGTTATCACATGCTTTCTTTAGATTTGCAATCAAACACATTTCAGCTCTTTACATGTATTTGCTTCTGAAGGTCTCACAGTATATGCACAGAAAGAGGTGTTTGGTTCATTTTCTGAGTTTCCAAGGAGTCTTGCAGCAGTTTGATTTCAGGGGTCTGCAAGGACAACACTGGTTCTCCAGACACATCTTCAGCAAATCCCAGAAATTAGGGACAGTATCTAAAGTTCTCACCTTTTACAGAATAATGTACTGCTTTGAAGAAAGGAACCTCTGTGAGTTACTGATCAGTGTTTGTGCCGTTTCTGAAGTAGTTATGAATTAAAACTTAAGCAATGGACTTAGATGTCTGATATAATCAATCTGGCATAAGGAACCTGAATAAATCTTTCAGCATTTGCTCTTGTAATGCATTTACAATCTTAAAAATCTGATGGAGTTGCATAGGCAGCCCTTGGACTTTTGGGATACAATTTAAGGATCACAACCATCAGAGATCTTTTGATAGCTGAGCCTGGTATGTTTTGCTGATGGGCTAGTACTGGGTAGTGCATTTATATTGAATTGCCCTATTAGTGGACTCTGCAGAGCAAGACAATGTCTGCAAATACAAATCATAAATCTGTCGATAGAATCATTTAAGTGAGGCTCATTTAACCTTGTTTAATAGGTAAGAATCACTTATAAAGTGTTATGGGTTATTTGATTTATGATTTGGTACTTTGTTTTTCTTGGAAGAGGCTGGTCTTTGGAAGCATAAACACGTTTTCTGCCATAAGAAATGTTTAAAGCTTAGAGTTGGACATCATCCTTTGCTAATTCTCAAGTGACAGAGTATAGCAGACAGGGCTTGGCTGGTGTCTGCTTGACCAGCATGCAGCCTGGTTAACTGGACTTGGGACACCACACAAACAGAAACCGAGAGGATTTTCTCTCCCTTGTTTCCCTCACCATCCCTATCTCAATTTCAGCATCCTTTGTGGTAATCACGAGTGCCCTGGCTCAGCCAAAGTTCACTGTAGGACTTGGTAACCCACCCCATCTTCCAATGTCTCCTGGAAGCAGAGAATAGAGCGGTCTCTCCCTAGCAGAAGAGAAGATGGATTTTGTAGATCCACTGACTTTCCTCCCTCCTGCTAAGCATTTTCTTTTGGAGCAGGGTGAGCCCCTGTGAACCATGTAGGGGCACACCTCATTTGCTCAGATTCATCAGGGGTATGACACAAAATGGCATTTTGTTGTCTGTGGCTTATCAGAAGCTTCCTTTTAGCTTTTTATTTAGCTGTTTACCCTGATGGTATTTTCAGTGGTGTATTTTTAATTCGGCACACCTGAACAATCCATATCATTAAAATGCATTTTACAGAGAAACTATTGAGTGATTTATTCAGAAGATGAAGAGCATGGACAGGAGATAATTGTCCCTTGCCTATATAAAACTCGCATCCTAAGCACCAAGTCTAATGACAATAAGAAATCCCTGAATTTGCAGTTGTAGCTATTAATCTTCCTTAATGAATGTAGGGAGTTTTATACCTTAGTTATGCAAAAACTGTTTTCAGATGGGAAGATTCTGAATTATTTATGTTCCAGTCATGCATCAACATATATGTGTCCCTTGAGACACCAGCACTGTGTATTCTACTGTTTGTTGGTTTTGGGTTGATTTTGTCAATATTTTGTGGGGAGACTGGCAATTAGCAAACCAGTGTTACAGAAAACTGCTCTCATAATGGCAGACATGGAAAAGATAAGTAATTTGACCCACTGGAGAGGATTATGTTTAAAATGTATTTGGATTTTATTTTTTTCTACTTATTTTTTATCTCCCTGCTAATTTTATTCTTGTTATCTTTCAAATAAAATCAGCAGTAATAGGATTACAGAGCCATTGAAATCCATCTCTGCAGACTGCACATGATGGCTGTTGCTATGCAAAAGTGATGTTGCCTCAAACTGAGAAGATTCCAAAGATTTCTTGGTGGTACATTATACTCAAAAAGCACTTTTCCCATTGATGACTCCTTCAAAGGTTCGTTTTTTATTTATTAGACTATGGGCTCTCTCCCAAACATTGCAAAGTACTCTATAAATAGGGCACAGAAATACAAATACCTTTAAATAGTTTGCATGCATAATGATTTCCAGCAATCCAATGACAACCTGGATTTCTGTGTGTATTTGGAGAGCACAGCTGTTCTGACTGGAAATGCTGTCTGCCCTGGAGCTCTCCCTCTATTTTGTGGCCCACCAAGGAGTTGTTATTTGGGGACATACAAAATTATTTAGGCTAATTAGTTAGGCAATAGTGACTTCTGGTTTTCTTCCAGCAGTGACACTTCATTTGAATGCTGGTTTCAGGGACAGGCTGCTCCGGTAGCATGGATTAAATCAAGCAGGGATCAAAGTGGTTCACTGATTTATTGATGGCATGTAATTAGCTGGCAATCAGTAAACTGTGCATTGAGGATCCACGCCAGCAGTGCAATGGATAAACCACAACATTGGACACTTGAAAAATGTCTGTTTCCAGCCTCAAACTCCCAAGTACTCTTGTATAACTAACCCTAACCTCCCCAAGGTTCTATGGGCACCCCCATCCCTTCATTACAGAAATAAAGTTGGAGCCTTCCCTGGGCGTGTGCTGGGTGTGTTTCCACCCCTCCAGAGGTGACAGATGTGGGTGTTCTGTGTGTCCTTCAAGGCACATCCTCGGCATCCTGAGCTCTGTGTGTGCTCTGGGTCCTGCCTGTGGTGTTCCTGGTGTTGTCCCATGGCTTGGAGTGCTGGCTCCATTGGAGCTTGGCAGCCTGTAGTGCTGCTGGGGGGACTCCAGGCATGCCTTGGATTACAGCTGTTCCTGTGCTGGTTCCTGCTGTTGTTACAGATGCTTAAGTTTCTTTGTTTCAAAAGTTTCTTCATTCTTCCCCCCATTTTATCCTCTTTAGCACTGCCAGTTTTGGGCTCATGCTTTGTTTCTGTCTTCTCACTGTTCCTGTAGGAATTACTTGAATCCTGACATTTTGTTCTCATAGGCAGGGAATGCTGAATGTTCACCTCCTTTCAAGTAAGTGTTTCAAAGACAGATGGATATTTCTTATTCTCTCTGTTATGAATTCATAAAGGCAGGCCAAAGCTTATGGAGCTGATTGGGCCCTGCAGGGATTGTTGTGTTTTGCATTTTGTATCATTCTCTCTGAAGTCACAGAATCAGGCAGTAGCAAAGCTGGAAACGGGACCCCAGAGATCAGACTGCCAACTCCTGGTCTGAGTGCTAGAGATGTCTTTGCCTTCTTGCCCTGGAATTCCTACCTACTCCAACTTGCTCAAGCTTTTCTGAAGTTCAAGATAAGTAGTTAAGTTATGATGATAATTGGTACTAGATTTGTTTCTTATTTGCATTAAAGTCTCCAAGCAGTTTTTTTTCCTTTCAGAAATAGCTTGAAGTTTAATAGGTTTCCTGTGGATATCTATATGATGAGGGACCTGCAAAAATCTGATTGTAGACAGAGAATTGTTCCTGGGATTTGACTCTTTGAGTTGAGGAGTAAGAATTACAGCCTTCAGCATTTCTGGAAACCTTGGAAGGTGTAAGCGTTGGCTTAGCTAAAGAGCTGAGTAATTCACTCAGAAAACAGTGAACAGTCTGCAGAGTGGTTTTTTTTTCTTCCCTCTGTGCTCTGCCAATGTATGTTATGGAAAAATGGCTAAATGAGGAAACTCATGAAAACATTTCCTCAATTCACACCTCCCACTCAACTGACAGTTCAAAAACTGAGTCAGAAGGGCTAAGAATTGCTCAAAAGTACTGTTGGAATTTGGCAAGGACTTTAGAGTTAGGATTTTATCTCTAATTTGTAGTAAGATAGCTACTGCTGTCATCAGCCACCATAAGTTTTGACCAGCAAAAGTCCTTTGCTGCAGATTAATGGTCCCAATTCGATTTTTTTTTTTTTTTTTGCCTCTTATTCAGGTTTTTGATATTGGGAATCCTTTGAGGCTCTGTTTTGGCAGAGGAGTAGCAAACAGCTGTTGTGTTAAATTCAGCTTCCTGTATTGCTGTGTATTTTATTAGATTGTTTAACTGCACTGTCCGTGGCTGCACTTCTCTGAAGAGTTGAAATGCTGGTGGATTGCCCATGTGATGGTAAAACCAAGTGGTAGTGCAGTGAGCCCCAGGAGGCTGTTGTACTTCACATTCAGGTGTTCTGTAGGCTGGTGTCTGCCTGGCACACCGTTCCCTAGAACAGGACAGCCACTGTGGGGTTATGGGGGTCAGGTCCTGCCTGACCAGCCTGATCTCCTTTACAAGACAGCCCACTTAGTGGGAGAGGGAAAGGCTGGAGATGTCTGCACCTGGGCTTTGCTAAAGGCTCCATCTCCCACAGAATTCTCCTGGAGAAACTGGCTGCTCCTGGCAGTGGTGGGTGCATGTTCCTGGGTAGAAACCTGTCTGACATCCAGGCCCAGGGAGTGGTGGTGACTGGAGTTCATCCTGCTGGGGCTGTCACCAGCAGTGCTTCCCAAGGCCAAGCCCTGTTTAACATCTTTATTGATGGTCTGGACAAGGGGATCCAGGGGACTCTCAGCAAGTTCACAGACAACATCCAACCCGGCAGGAGTGTGGATCTGCTGGAGGGCAGGAGGGCTCTGCAGGGGCATCTGGACAGGCTGGATCCAGGGGCTGAGGCCAACTGTGTGAGGTTCATATGGTGATCATGAGAATTAGGTACAGTGGGGGGAAAAAGGGCACCTTATTCATACAGCTTTGGTTAGTGTTCTTTTTGGCTTCTTCATTGATAAATCCAAGATTTGCTGGACTATATTCTTAGAATATCAGACTGGGTGGGAGGGGAAAGCTTGAGAAAAATGGTAGTTTCAGAATGAGCAGCAATATAATATATATTACCTATGTACATTTCTTTATTTGAATGTTTAAAATTTAGTTACCATTCTACGCAAAGGGAACTGCCTCAGTGCATGTGCTAGAGCTTGAATTGAAACTCTTTCGTGGTTGAAATCTGAATTTATTTTCAGCCCAGTTGTGTTAGCCATCTCCAGGATGATTTTAGACTGCAAGTTGTTAAATCATATAAAGGTCTGTGTGTGACTCTCCAATAGGAGTAGAAAAAAAGTAAGTTTCTAGGAACTTGGTGTGTGCAGAAGTATTTTCAGCAGCAAAACTGATACTACACTGTACCAGAGCAGGATGAGTTTTGTACTTGTGTAGAAATTTTACTCTGGTCTTTTGTGACTGTTTTTTTCTTTAAAGTGCAAAATAGAATCTGATCTGTTTGACCATACATGGTTGTTCTTTTTGTTTGGTTAAACAGAATTGGCATAATATAAGTGCAGAATTTTAATTCTAAACTCTCTGTAAGTCTTTATAACTTGATGTGAGGAACCTCTTACTCTGTATTACAGTTTTATGTCTTGTTTTTGGGAAAAGACTGACTACAAAAATACAGTGGCTCTAAACCCACTGGAACACTTTTTTTTTATGTGGAGATTTTAATGGGCCTTTCAAAAAGCCCCTACCTCTAAGGTGAGTGTTTAATACCCTTTAGATTGTTGTGTTGCAGTAGACTATAGTGGCATAACTGGTGTTACTAAGTGCATCTGTTTTGCTCACAAACAGATATAAATACAAATTATTTTTGTTGTTGACATTAATATTTATGTTTCAGAGTCTGCATATGTAATAGGAATTCTGCTGGAAAATGAAGTCTGTTCCAGGCTGCCTATTATACATATGAAGCTCTGTACCCGTTGTTTTATTCCGGTTATTTTAAAAATAGAAATCTAACAGATTTCTTTTTTTCCCTAATATGCATATTGGATCTGATACAAGGACTTTCAGACTGCAGACAACTAAAGAACATAAGACTGTAGTACCTTTTATTTCATTATTTTAACTTCAAAACTTAAGTGCCTTACTTCTTTACAAAACCAATCCCTCAAGGACATATAGGCAGTGCTGTGAGGTGAACATTTAATCCAGATGTTTCTAAAATGCTCTGTGAAAGCCATCAGCTCTTGTTGAGCAGTTTGTGTATGTTCTTTTCTTTCTGTCAAACCAAACCAAAAAATCTTCTAGTTATCTCAGCAGGAGAATGCTATGTACAAGGGCTACAGGAAAATAATATGAATTTTCTTCAGTAAGTCAAAACATCGCCACATTACACCAGAAGTGTAGCATAGGGAGTATTTATGAATCCATTATAGGTAAGGATTTTACCTCTCCTTTAAATCATCAAAAGAGGTAGATGCTTTTTTTTTTTTTTCCTCCATGTATAGGCATGTACACAACATTTTTTTGGTTTGTTTTGTTTTTGTCCAGATTTCCAACCTATACCCAAGGCACCCAAATTCTCCAACTGCATAAACTAATGCTTGACTTTCTCTGAATGTCTCTCTTGACTTCAGTGACCCAAGTTCAAACCCAGTAAGTACTTGGAGGCTAATGAACTTGGATGATGTCTTTGTTAGGGTTTTTGTGGCTCTGGAGCTGCTGCCAGGACGTTTGCATGCTGCTGAAACTTGAAACACACTTGGCTCTGTGTGCTGCTGTCCAATGTGCTGCAAATGCTGGACTCAGCAGCTAACAAGGCTGTGCTCTGCAGCTGCCAGCATTGATCCATCCTTTCTCTGGATGGCTGGCTGAGGTACCATTTTGCTGGTCTCAGTTGCATCAAATCATGTTGCCTGCACATTGCTGCTGAGATTTTGGGTGAGGGAGATCCTGGAACAGACCTGGAATTTCTGTGCCTTGGAAATAATGGAGGAGGGTATGGCAGCCACCAGCTGTAACAGCCAAGAACAGCAGCCAGAGCTCTCTGCCATGTTTTGGTTAGCTGGGAGTAGGTGAAGGAAAAAACTCTGCTGCTGCTAGGATAAATCTGACAGCTCCTTCTTCCTGCTTCATCCTTTCTGCGTACAGATGTCGAATTTGTCAAGTTGCAGTTTGGGAGAGATTCACTGGTTATGGATGCAATCTCTGCATGGACATGGAGAAACTCCAACCCCAGAACTAGGCAGCTCTGAAGTCAGCTGGTCACATGAGTACCCAGCAAGTGCAGTTTAACTGTGTGAGGGAAAGGAAGGAAGTGAAAGAAGGTCTGTAAGAATGAATGGTTATAAATGCAAGGCTGGGGAGAGAAGGTTTCTCCAAGCACATACTGGGCTGATAGTGCTTCTTTATTACCACATGGCCAGCTCTAATGCAGGCAGTACTTCAACATTTCTTGCTCAGCCCATTTGATCAGTAGATTGAATAATTTTGATACCTTTATTTATGTGGTATTGCAAAAAGCATGTGGGCAGCAAGAGTGTGTAGAAAACTCATGTCCTCCAAATCCTGGAAATACTGGTGAAGTTGTAACCTTGCCCAAATACATCAGAGTCCTCAAATTTCAATTCATCTGCCACAGAGTTTTGATCATATGCAAAAGTTAGCATGCACTTCTTAGTGGCAGTAACCATGTTGTGTGGAAAGGGACTGTCAAAATACATATTATGTACCAGGACATGAGCTGTTCTGGCAGAATGAATCCTGCTGGCATCCTATGAATATATCCTTAGTCTACCCCATGTTAATACTTTTTTAGGTCTGGCAGAAAGGGCTGCATGCTTCAAAAGCACCATCATGTAGCATCATAAGACTGTCACAAACAGCATTTCATTAGTAAGGAAGTGGCAAATATGTCTTGCTTGAATTTCGTGTCAGGATGAAACATTACAGGTAAAATCTTCTGTTTAACTAGTTCCTAGCAGGGAAAATTCCCAAGCAAATGTTTCTGTTTAGGAAGAGACTACATGGAAAACTGGCTTCATTTAAGGATTGGTTCTTGGTCGTTACAAATGCAAAAATCCCTCCTGTGTCTGCCCTTAGCTCTGCTAGCAGAACAAAAAAGAAGGAAATTCCCACAGCTAATAAATGACACATAGCTGATAGACATCACACTTATTTTTTATATCTGCTTACAAATCTGTCAAGCAGTTGCTTAAACACACTTTTTAGTGAAATAATGGTTTTTTAAAATCTTTTCTGGTGTTGGATGAGTTTGAATCTGGTATATCTTGGGTATCTGCTACCCAGAGCAGTTAACACAAGTAGGTTGTTACACCTGGAATGTCGTGGTCTAAAGATTCCAGAGCATCTCTTGGGCATTCCCATATTGCTCTCCATGTAACATTCCATGTTTCTTAGAAAAGTCTTGGTATTTCTTTTTTTTTTCTTTCTTTCTTCTGTGTGTTTTTTCATATTCTGAAAACCTACTGAGGATAATTAGCAAATAATCCTCTGAAAGATTGTCTAATTAATGGGAAATTGGAGCCATGCAGCTTGGCTCTAGAGATGAAAGGAACCTGTGTCTGTGTGCACAATGGCCTCGTGTTCTTTCCTTAAAGGATTTCAGGGGTGTAAAGTGATAGGTTGGGAAGGCTCTAAATCTTTTCAGAATCAACCTATAATCTACTAAAATAATGAGAGAGTGTGTTACATAGAAGAATTTGGGTAATCATAGCCAATTTAAAGGAGATATTGGACATGGCTGAAATTGCCAATTTCTGTGTGGTAATTTACAGGATCAGGACTTCCACTTGATACTTATTTATTGGTGACATTCGTCAGAATCCTTTCTTTAATGTTTATTATTACTAAATGACTTTTTTTTGCCATCATATTTAAGAGCAGCAAATTTTGCACCATCTCACGTGCCAGAAATTGCTATGCTCCTAAGCTTGATATTTCTATTAAAATTAACTTAATCAGAAAAAAAGATACTATGCTCCAAGATTGTATTAGTCTGCTTAACAAAAATCTTTATTTCAGTGATAATAACCGATATGTTCATACAGATTAAGAGTCCTGGGAGAGAAAACTGCAATCTGCCTCCCCCCCAGCAGCTCCAGCCCTGCACGTGCCTCCTTTTGTGACTCGCAAGTTTGGGGTGGGTGCAGCTTTTCGAATGCAAATGACATAATCCTCATTAGATGGAAAGTGGGCGTTGCAATTCGGTTTTTGAGCAACCCCTTGGCCTTTTCCCCTCCATCCAGATCTCCCCGTGGCACAGGCAGAGGCCCCCACACTGTTCAAACAGCACACGAGGGCTGAATGTGATGCAGAGGCACATCCTCTTTATTCCAGAAGGGGCAAGTGTTGATTGAACACATTTGCTGAACATCCCTTGAGCCCTGCAGCTCTGTTTATAGTACTTGCCTTTGCTCTGGAGGGAACTGATTAACTCTATTTAAATGCTACAGCAGCCACCAAAAGTGGGCCTGAAAGAAAAATGAGAAGATGAAATATCTGTCTATCTGCCTATCTATAAATAAAATGCAAGGAATGATTAAAGATGAGTCTGACCTTATTTAATGCATTTCCTTGTAGGTCTTTCCAACATTTCTATGTATTTGCCAACAAAAATACCCTGCTCCCCAGTGTCATCTGATTCTGCAATATGTGTATATAAGTAATAAAAAGTATAAATATGTGTTACCAGACCTTAGTAGAAGCTCCATACTCTGCATGGAAAGGAGGGGACAGGGTAGAAAGCTCACACAAGAGGCTGGTTTCTGTTGTGGGTGGTTTTACATTGGAATACTCACCTCAATGTCTTCATAGCAGGAATTTGCAGTGGAAAACTGGTTTTTTTTAAAGGGCTGGTGTTCTTTTTTCGCTTTGTTTGCATATTTATTCTCAGATTATTTTAATCAATCAGAAAACTAGAAAGATTTAATTTATTTCTAGGTTTGTCTCAAATACTTTTATGAATGTAGAATTAAAAGTAATGGAATCACTGTTACAGGTTTACAAGTACTTGCTTTGAAACTCACCTAGAGACAGATGGGAGCGTTATTATCCTGAAAAACTGGTCAGTGTTTATGATTAATATTGACATACCTTAAGTTTCTTAGTTGTAAATAAGTTATTGTGGAAGTCTTGCTTTCTGATACACCTGAATTTTTCAGAATTGAATGTTAGTTGAAACTGCCCTTGTCTGTGCTGAAGATACAGAACTCCTTACTATGGTGCTTCTCATAAAAAGTATTAACATTTTCTGGTTTGCACTGTTGATATTCTTCAATGTTCAGTGAATTACAGTATGACTGATATGTGTAATATTTCTTCCTCTAATAAAACTAAGAGGAATACTGCTTCCATTCCACAAACAATAGCTGCATGAGATATATTCAAGATTTATGTTCGTTTATACAATATTTAAAGCGGGAGCGCTTCCCAGCATGGGGAGATGGCAGTGTTGGCATGGCAACAGATGAAGATGTGGCAGGATGGATGAAGCAGGGCTCAGCCTTGCCCAGGCTGCAGCCAAACCCCACCTGTGGTTCTGAGCCTCTCACCTCTCGAGCTGAACTGTTCTGCTCCTGCTCAGCTCGGGCAGCAGCTGCTGTGTGAGGTGGACAAGGAGCAGCTGGCCTTGGAGGGTGAGTTTGAAGAGGTTTTTTAAGCCTCCACACAATTCCCCTTGTTTTCCCCCATTTGAAGTATTTTCTGCTGGTGACACAAGGCTGAGCAGGGATCTGCTGGTGATGGGTGCTGACAAGTGTGACTGCTCCTGTCTTTGATGGTTTAGGCCAGCTCTATTTCTTCCATTCTGTGTTTCCACAAATGTCACAAATGCCATATCTGCCAGCTCAGTTTGGTTTACCTTCCCTCCTCCCAAAGCATGTGTAATTGTGCCTACACACACATGGAAAATGCAAGGAAGCATTTGTTTAGCACCTTTCCTGAGCTAAACTGTCCTTTCCTTTAGATGGAAGATGTAAACACGTGGCTCGTTTACATTTGATTCGATGTGAATTCTGGTTTGCACTTCCTTACAGCTTCTCAAATCCTTAGTAACACCTAGGGGCTGCTGAGGGAGTGATTTTGGACAGTTGCTTTTACTGTTTTTCAGTACTTGAGCAGCTTTGGGGATGGTATTTATTCTGCAGTAGTTCCAAAAGAAGCCAAAGAGAAAATAAGAATACATATTTGTGTAATTTTCATGTTCTGAAAATGGAGTTACGTGTCACAAGAAACACATTGCACTAAAATCTATTACAGAGAAGACCTTCATCTTTAAATTAACATCAAGGTATATCATTAATTGACCAAGCTCTTTAGGAAATCACCCCATCTCCACAGGACTTGCTATGCAGACACTCCTCTGTCTTTTAATATTTATAATAATCTGTGCAAACCTGTGCAATGACATTTTACAGGGGTTCCTTTGATGCTGTTTCTAGATATTTTCATTCAGACAATATTTCTGTCTGGCTGTAAAATAAAAGGTGAGTTACAAATTGTTCTTCAAGCTACATTAGGGTTTCTTTAAGAAATAAAGGATATTTTCATTATCCTTGCTGTGATAAACTTTTACATGGATTCTTAAGCAGTTCTTTTGAAGTCTAAGGATGAACCAGTACCTTACTGATGTGCTTTATTTTGCCTATGGATCAGAACTTTCTCACAGAGTTAATTTTATAAGGAATTGAAAATGTTCTTGGTATGGTTCTCTGTACAAATTTAAAGTGGTGCTGAGAGGAAACAGATGCTGTACATCCATTTCAGGTCAGCTGCCAGAGATTTAAAATAAAATTTAACACCAGCAGATTTTTTTTACTTTTCTGAGAATTTGTCTGAACATCACAGAGTGTTAAAGGCCCAGCCCCTGACTATTGTCAGATCCAAATTTGCAAATAATCAAAGTGACTGTAATTAACCTTTTCTTAAGGTGTAAAAATCTGAATCTGGTTATTGCTGGATGCCAATTCAGACTTCTGTCTAAATCTGCCCAACTAGTATCAATAAATGATAATGACTGTGTATTTTAGATAGATGGAACCTGAATTGTATAGGGGAACTAGATTGGCACAAATAGCCAATTTGAATGTTAAATGTCTGCTCTTACTGAGTATTTATAAAATTGTTTCCTTTTGTTTGTGCACATATTCTTCGAGCTGTCTCGATGAACTTTTCTTTCTGTGACTGCTCTCCGTGGTACCTGTCATGAAATTAATCATCTGGCCTGTGTTCAGTACTGCAGCTCCCAAATGCCAACAGCTGTTTCTACAATTTCCTTCACAGTAGAATTGAAGAATTCATTGATTCTTTTTGTGTCAGTATAAAGCTGTAGACTTTTAATCCTGAATTTGTTAAAGAACATCAAAGATATGGATCAAATAATCACTGTTTCTTGTTGTTCTATGACATGAAATAATAGCAGAAACAATTGAGAGAATAATTTGTATTAATGTACAGCATGAACAAAAATCATTCACCATTTTATTTAAAGTGCTTGCCATCAAATTTACTGAATAACTCCCGATAAGCACCTTTTACTCCTTTATTGTATTTACTTTGGAGTAAATGCTTCATTTGCAGCAAAAGCAATAACTGGTCAAAAGCCATGACCCAGTTCTTAAGGAAGTGGCTGATTTTGGACCCTACTTCACCAGTATCACACCCCAACAAGTCATTATCTATTGAGACTCTGATATTGAAAATATTTCCAATTAAATCAATGTTAATGAAAATGTTCTGCAAGCATGTATGAATCAGGGATTATCAGATCTCTGTGCTGGGATACCCAGTGATGTGGGCTGGTGCTGTGTCACTGGGAGATGAGATCTGGGCCACCCCAGCACAGGGGAGCCAGCCTTGGACAGTGTGGGTGCCAGTCAGAGTCATGGGGAGGAGGTATTTCAGCTCCTAATGGGCAAGATTAATTTTATAAATAATTATAATTCTACAAGAACAGGTGAACACAGGTATTTTCCTTCTAGGCTGGAAATTAGAAGAATATTAAAAGCTGTGCCAATGAGTGAGTTCATGGATAATTCCCACTGTAAAACTTGTAGCCTGTTGATTTTGTTAAATCAAAGCACAACTCTAACAGTGAAATCAGGTAGGAATCAGTGTTGGCTTTAACACACAGCTGGCCAGGTAAGGATCTGTCATTTTGTTCCTGTTAAGGCTTATGACAAAAGCAAATTCCAAAGAAGTCTTTCATACAAGAGAGGGATGCTTTTGCTATGCATTCCTTGGAAGATCATGTATAGGAAGGGAGAAAAAAGCCCAAAGAAAAGTAAATAAATGGAATCTTTAGAGTATGATTTAGTCTTTTGATCCTTTCCTCTCTGAATTTTCTTTGTTGTGACTGGGATCCATCAAACCATGATCAGGACTTTGATTCCATCAGTTTGGAATGTCTGTTGAAAGTGAACTGTCATTCCAAGAGGACATTTGTGCACCAGAGTTTTGGAGAACATAGCTGGGAGAGCTGGGCCCCAAGATCCCTCCTGGGCAGTTTGTACAGTCTTGTGGCTGCCAGCTCAAAATACAGTGCAGTACTGAATGCCACACAGAGTGGGCTTGTGGTGTTCCTAGTGACTGATCCTGAACCATGGCTCTTCCTTTTTTGTCATATATTTATAAAAAATGCAAAAGAGGCCTGAAATAAAGAATTCTTTTCTTTGAAATGACAAGCCTATAGAGAGATGCATATTATAAAGATTGCTTTCTGTGTCATAAGAGCTTTCTGACACATGGGAGATTGCAAATCCATTTTACAAACATTAGAACTGCCCGTCTGCACTGTGTGTGTTCAGAGTGATCACCTCCTTTCCTGTAAAGGAGAAATTCTTGCTGCAGAAGAACTTTCAGAATTGTTCTTAAGCCCTTTCAAGACTTTATGTGTGAACTGTGACTAATCTCCTGGCTTCCATCTGAAGCAGCTGTGTCATTCCTACTTCTACCCCAGAGGAGCCTCAGCTCTAGCTCTGAATTAATTTTTTTTCTCCCTGGAGATTAATTTCAATTGCCTTTTCCTAATTTTATTTTTTGACAGAATGAAATAGCGTATGGCAGCATTTTTTTAAGAGATAGTATGCAGAAGGAAGTAATCAGGATACTTAAGAATCTGTTAAAAATTCTCATTTGAAGAAAGGATATTATCTTTCAGCCTTTCAAACATATATTTGCAAAGATATGTTTTCACTTATAAGTATTCTTTTATCCAGCATTGTCATTGATCAAGTTAGCTCAATAATTTCCATGGAAATTTTTAGACTTTACTACACTATTCAAATGGGAAATTTGAAATTTCAGCTGAGTGTTACAAACACAGACAATTGTAGGAAGACAAGATAATCAAGTAGTATAAATAAACAAGCATACCTGAGGAACTTGGTGTAAATTTACACAGTCTGAGACTGGGC
This sequence comes from Polioptila caerulea, assembly GCA_013397295.1. NCBI lineage: Eukaryota > Metazoa > Chordata > Aves > Passeriformes > Certhiidae > Polioptila > Polioptila caerulea. The sequence continues at coordinate 1,221,389 of VYXF01004068.1, forward strand.
TCTTACCCCCTATGTGTGCAGTCAAGTTACCATGAAGTACAGTGAGGTGAATTTAGAGTGCTCCAGAACTCACTGTTGTTCTCTTTGCACAGGTGACAAAAAGTAACTTGTTCTTTCTGCTTTCCAAAAGTCAGCTACTATTAATACAATAATGTTACCTACTTTTTTGAATGTTGCACTGGTATCTCCTGAGTTGATATGTTTGGGAGTAGAGGGAAAATATTTGTTAGACTCTTCTATAACAAGACTACAAAGATAATTAACTCGTGTGCTTGCAAGCATTAGTCTCAGATCATTTACATTCATTTTACACTGCTGATTTTTTATTCTTGATTTTTCTCTTAAAGTGGCTGAATGAACTTGCTGCAGTGTCCCTTGTGCTGCTGCAAAGCAGACAGCATTGTCTCATGGCCCTGACCAGCAGGCAGCTGGAAGGATGAGTAAGGGCAGCCCAGGGAAAACAATACCATAACTTGTACACTTCAAAGGATGTCTCACCTGTGGGGGAGGCTGGGAGGTCACCAGGAGCAGTGGCTGAGCTAACAGAGCTGTCACTGAGTGTGCAATACCTGGTTTGGCTTGGAAGGCTTTGCAGCAGGAGCAAGGCAGCAGCGAGGGGAATCCCGAGTGGGTCCCGGGTGGAATCCCCAGGGTTTGTGTCGGGGGCTCAGGCTGGGGCTGCCCTGCTGCAGCAGCCCAAGGAGGTTTAGAGCCTCAGCTTGCAGGGAAGGAAAACACCAGGCCTGGCACAGTGGGAATGGGGAGCAAGGCATCTTTGCTCAATCTGCAGTGCTGCAGTAGTGTTACAGTCTCAGGCATCACAAAACACACCACTTCTACTAAATTAATCTCAGGTTCAAGGGTCAGGATTGGTGTCTACAAATCCAGATTGCTGGAGTTTTTGTAAATACAAGTCCAGCATTCTGGTGTTAATAATTTTAGGTTTCTTGCTTTTTAAAACCAATAAGTATTCTCAACATGATTTAAAAATGAAAAAAAAACCCCAAACCCATCATTACTGATATGTGGAGCCAGAGAATGAGTAGATACTGGCTGATCTCTAAAAGAACAGATGAAGATCTAAGAATGATGAAAGTGTCTGTGCAATAATGTGTGTGTCTGTTTGGACTTTCCGCTTTCAATAATCTGAAAAAATGCTTTAAAAAATATGGCATTGCCAAAAAATTTTAAAACTTTTGCTGTCTGATAATTGTAGAAGACATTTTAACTCATTTAAAGTTACATCCATTTTCAGAAGGGCAGTAAAGAAAAGCAAAGAGATCAACAGCAGAAATTCTTTGTATGTTAAAAAAATACATATATGCTGCTTGTCATAACAGGTTTTATCCTGGGAATATGTTTCTAAGGCTTTTCAAGAGCTTGCTCCTTGGAGTTGTTGTGCATAGAACAGAAAATAATAATTGATGTAGTTTGAGTTTTATTGACGTGATTACATGTTGTAAATAGCAATGTACAACCTTGTAATATCCTTCTGTCTTATCATCACATTTTTAATGATATTATCTGGACTGTTTTCTGTCCAAATAAATTAAGCTCATCTCATCAGAGAGGATTGCAAGTTTTCTGTTACTTTGATCAGCATTAGCAGAAGATGTGTCAAGCCAATTACTCTAAAATTGGGCAGATGCAGAGCAGTGTGGTATGTCAATCACTTAGTGGGTTTTCTTTTAGTTTTACAACTCTGGGTCTGTCAGGGAAGCTCTTCCCAGTCTTTGAATTGCTGGATATGATTTCCTATTGCTTCCTGTTGTCAAGACCCTGCAATTGGAAGAAAACTGCAACAGTTCTGAAATGTTGGAAGACTTTTTTTTTAGAATTGCCGCATTTTAAAGCTGCTAACAGAGCTTGTCTGAAAAAACACAGAACAAAGGAAATTTGTTAGTAAGGCTCACATTTCATTTTAATTTTTGCTTAATGCCTTGGAGCTCACAGCTGATGTGATACCTCGGGTTTGCTCTGGAGCTGTGGGTGAAGCCTGAGTGCAAAGCTATTTCATGTGTGTCTGTGGCATCCTTGCTGTCAGAGCATCCCCACGCCTCAGCACCGAGGGAGGATTGATGACAGGGCTCTTTATTGCAGCCCTTTAGCAATAGATTGTTGAGATTAACACGTTGTCTGAGGAAGAGATTTGTCTGGAGGGCCTGCAGTTCCTCCCTACAGTTACATTGAACAGGGAGCCAGCAGACAGCCGCTACTCTCCCCAGGTTTGTTTATATTTCAGCTTAGAAAGATAAAAGATTGCGCAGAGGATTTACTTTTTCTATTTTTCTTTCTGACTTTTCATCTATTTAGCAGAATTGTTTGTGTTCAGAACTTGACTGTTTAATTAAATTTGTTCAAGAAGGGTGAATTTTCATTGCTGGGTAGTTTTTATTAAAGGAGCATTAGTAATCCACTTCAGACTTGAAGATTTCCTGGCATTCCAGCAGCTGTACAAGAAGCAGAGCCAGGGTCTGCTATCTTTTAGTTGGTGAGCTGAAATCAATCCCTTTTACTTGAGTTACCTGGACTATTTCACTGCTTTGTGCAAATAACATAATTTTCCCTATTGGAGATGGAAATGTTAGTTTAATGTTACTTTTATCATGATCCATGAAAAAATATATGGAAATAGGTGATAAAATCTGCCATTTGGTCTAACTGAATGAACAAGGTAACATTTTCACTCACCTCTTTATCTCAAGTTATCTGACCATAGAAATGAGATTTTAGTGTAACAATCTAAGTGATAAACTGCCACAGATTATCTGATGGTACAGTAAAAGTAAATAAATATTGATTGGCCAGTACTGAGATTAAATTATGAATAAACTTGTTGATTCAGGGTGACCATTGTTGTTTTGACATTTTGTAGGTTTATTAGCAAAATGTACGAGTATAAAATTTATTATAATTCTGATAGTTTTTGCCAATTTACCCTCAGTTCCAAATTACCTGTTACTTTATTCCAAAATGTGAATTTTCCAATATGTGAAAAAATTCTCACCTTTATTCCAGCTGTGAATTTTGGTGCTTTATCAAATGTGCCACCCAAAGAAAATCTTGAACATACTGACCAGTAAAGGGGCAGCAAGTGATTTTGCATTTTTAAAACCACAGATTCTTAGAGTGTGGGAACACCTTTGTGAGAGTTTCACTAGTTTATGATGTTAAATGGCAGGAATTGAAGTCTCACTTGTTAAAACTGAAGATTTATTAGGAGGATTTAATGGGGTATGGAGCAGCAGTGAAGTGTGTAGAGGTGTCCTTAGTGTGATGTTCTGTGTGCTTAACTTCTGAGACCAGGTCCTCAGGCTCCTACATTCTAAAATGGGCTGGAGAAGTCTGGTCAGATGTTCTTCCCCACAGCCAGTTGAGGTATCTAAATTTTTTTACATCCAAAAGCAACTTCAGATTGGAATTCTGTTTAGACATGTGTGTAAAACCAGGTTTTACAGTTTCTCCAGTAAGTCACTGAGCTGTCTGGGATGGTGCATTCCTAATCTCCCTTTATAAAGGAAAATCTCTAAGATTGTGCTGTATTCTGGCAGCCTGCTTAATTATACTTGGCAGCTTGTTTTGGCTCTGGAGCTGCTCACCAGCCTTCTAATTAAATAGGGGTGCCCTGATACGTGCCTTGTCTCTGAAATCGATAGGGATGATGAAAAGGGCTGTGAAGGCAACTAATTATCTTTCAACAACCAATGCTTTTCAGTTTGGATCTTCCCTGGTTTTCATAGTTCTAAGTTCATTAAAATGCTCAGAGAACAAACGTTTCATATGAGATGAAATGTCATGACTGTGAATTTCTTCTGGTCTCGTACTCACACACCTTGTTCCACTCTTGGAGAAATGAATATAAATCTCCAGTTCTGGTTTTGGTCAGGTGTGGATGGGCTCCAACCAGGGTAGCAGCCTTAGGTCTCTAAATCCCAAATGTAGACGTGAAGAGAATTTATTCTTTTCTGTTTATCTTCCTCAAGAACAGCATTGCAAGGCAACCACCTGTGAGTTAAGGGAAGAACCAGACAAGAATATTCAGGAAAATGCCAAGCAAATATCTTCTTTTACCTTCATAAAAAAATGGAACACAGATAGGTGGTTATACTAGAAAGGGTTTTTTAAAAAAAGTTTCAGCCTGCCTTTGTGTTCTCAGATACCTGAGTTTGAATGTAATTTTTAATAGCTCTTTCTTATAATTTTTTGGTGTGTAGTCATTATTTGGTGTCCAGCTGACAGTTTTGTATGGACTCATTTTTCTCTGTTCCAAATCCAGAACTTTTCATAGGGAGCTAAAATGAGGGATGCTTAAAATAGTCACCTTTGCATTCATGGCTCCCACTGCATTTGTGTTCTAGAGGTTTCAGCAGGACAAAAACAAGCTTTAAAACCCATCAGTGAGAGTGCACAAGTCATATCAGGTGCAGTAATTATAATTACATTGTACTAATGCAAGTGAAGGGACAATGCAAAATCATTTTCAAAATGATTTTTTTTCTCAGCACTTGATACACTTCTGAAGACGTGCTGTATTTCTCTATAGAAGGAAATCTGCTTTGATTTTCAGAAGTCTGTTCAAATACTTTTAGTGTAAAAATAGTCTCTCACAACTGTCAAGCTGTGGGAATGCCATAAAGCTCCTACAGATCGTTTCTAATTGGGGTGCTGTTTTCCATGGGTAAAGTTTGCAGTTCTAAAAGTTAAGGCTTTGACAATGTGAAATATAAAAGGCAGGCCATTGCATGACACATTTTTTTCAAATAGATGAGATATTGATGGTGCCTGCTGTCACTCTTTGCAGGATCACTCCATCCTTTGGCATGGTAAAATGATTTTCCCTGTGTGTAACATCCTGGATTGTGGAGGCACTTGCACCCTGTTTTGGAGATAAAAATCTTAGGAAAGGAAATGTTTAAGGGTTGGCAGTAGGGTTGCCAGCCACTGCATCTACCTGCCTCTTCACACAGCTACACTCTCTCTTCAGAGTCCAGTTCTCCTGGATTACTAAACTTATTCTGGATATCTGATCTTCAAATATCTCCACTGATCCCTGATCCAGTTCTGTTTCCTTCCCTCTGAAATGGGAAGACTTCTCTTTTTTTAATGTAATTGTAAATATAGTTACATGTCTGTAATGACCTCAAAACCTGTAACTTCCTCCACACATACACTGAAAGGAAAAGTTGAAATCCATAAAGTAAAATAGATTCTAATTTGTTTGGAAAACTTTTCATGGTAAACACAAACTTTTGCAATGCATTTCTTCATATGATGAGCTGCTTAAAATTATATTGAAATTCCATGAAAAATAAAAGAACTTTGATTAAAAAAATTGTATATTTACCTGGAATTTCCGTGGAAATATTCCTGTCTGACAGATTTCTATTTGTTCATAAGTTGAAAATTCATCTGTGTTGTATCGTGGATAGTAGATACTAAAAAAGAGTTCTTGCAGTTAATGTGGAAAAGTGAAAAGTTACCCAGTGCCTTTGTGGACTGGTTTTAAATGCTGACCATGGCTAAAAGGTGTTTATTTCCTCTAAGTTTAAAGACTGCTGGGAAGAGTCAAACTGGAGTAAACTTAAATCATAGATGGGGTCTTTTTTCTTATTTAAGAAGTGTAGTTAAGCCACAGGATAGTTGTAATACTTCTGGAAATAGAGGTGTACTTCTAGAATATGACATAAGACAAAGCTAACTAAATGCTCTCTTGATCTACATCCTCCACGCTGCACTTCTGTCAGCCAGTGGATGTGGAGCAGAGCTTAGACTGCAGTGTGATTCCAGGTATTTCAAACTGGGCCGTGTCTGTCTGTCTGTCTGCTGCTCTGAGGATACTTAATTGTTTTTATTTTTTTTAACAGCAGCACTGATTTGTTTTAATGCTCTTGATTTCTAAAATGCTCCAACTTGCTCACAGTCAAGTTTGAAATAGCAGCATGAATATAGCAAAAATAAGTAAAAAATACCCTGAATCTGGAGCTTTGGCACTTGGACATTTCTAATATATTTCTTCTGGCCTAAATCTGGCAAATTTCAAATTCAGCATCTTTTAAAAATGAAACCAGTAGGCTTCTTTACAGGAATGGAGACAAATAACCCTGCCAGGGGCAGGGGATGCAGTTCGCACTGCTTATGCCTTTTGAAGTGTGCTGTGCTTCTAAATTAAAGTTATTAACACTATTTTTTTCTTACACACACCAATACACAACCAATAGCATGGCCAGTGATATTCATACATTTGTTGTTGGCTGTGCTGCAGTTAGCCTGAATCCTTGCATATAAATTCTATGTTAATACATCGGAGCTTTTGTACAGTATCTGTCTTTAATTATCTTTTTGAAAGGATCGCTTCATCTTTCTAATGTGACCACAGGACAGGAACTTACCAGAACCTGAAAATAATGGCAGTGTTTCATCTCTTTGATTAACAATTCAAAACCTTCAATAACTGGTAAAAATGTTTAATCTGTGTCCAAGCTGTTACAGGTTTGAGGATACATTTATGAAACATGAGTTCATTCAATCCCTATAAACCTTTAGGTCAGATCAGGGTCTTCACCTCAGTGTCCTGGCTTATTCTGTTAATTTTGTTTGAAATCAAGTGGTCAAACTCCCAAGAACAGTTTTTTGCTTTTGTGCTGAGTAGAACCTCAATGCTTCTCCTGCCTCCAGTCAGCAAAACAAAAACTGGGAGGAATTTTGTGTTTGGAGAGGCTCCCAGGTCATTAAATCTAGATTACCCTTGTCTGGATACAGCAAGTTACATATCTTGGCCAGAGGGCTTTAGAAACCTCTGTTGAGTGTGTCTGATATTACCCACCATTCGTGGTAATTTGTGGCTTTTTTAGCCAAGGTACCACTCCTTCCTCGTCCTGTTCAGGGTCAAAGTGCTTCCTTTGGTTTTGGAAGCTCACTCCAGGCTCAAAATGACAAAACTTGTGGATTGTAGGCATAAGCTGCAGTAACCTCCCTGGTAAATATTCATTTGCAACATTCTAGGCCATTTCAGTTGTTATATTTGGAGTTGGGGCATCAATAATACATTGTTTCATTAAAAGACAATGTGCTTTAATGTCATTGCAGTGAGTTATTTTGGGCATTTCAAGTGACCCCATTTGAAATACAACAGATGAAAGTATGCACCTGTATGTTCAGTTGCAGAGAGTTTGCACCATGTATCTAGCTGGTTTTTTATAGACCTAAAAGTTTCATTATTTCTATTCTGACATGCCAACATATGCATTTTGTATCCTGATAAAGCTTTAACATATGGGCCCTCTTTTAGTTCTGACCCCCTGGAAAGCCAAAACTAAACAAAAA
>VYXF01004068.1:1228804-1388703 GCA_013397295.1 Polioptila caerulea
TTTTTTTTTTTTTTTTTTTTGAGATGATCTTGTTTGAAAACAGAAGGTTGGCACCTGAGAGAGGAAGCACAGGAGTGTGTGAAGCAGTGGGATGCCTGACAGGAGGGATCCTGCTCTCTCCTGTGCTTTGTAGAGCTCTTGCACATGCTGGAATTTTGCTGGAATATTGCTCCTGCATGGGCTCTGAGCAGCCTTGGAAATTGCTGCTAACTCTGCCTGATGGGAGTTGCCTGATTTCTGGCTTTGCAAACAGCTTTCCCTAAAGAAATGGCTCCTGGTGCTCATCTCTAGTGACGCTGGGAAAGAGTGCTGTACAAAATTGACAGCTCTGGTCGAGGTGCCTGACCATTTATTAGTGCTCTGTTCACTGAAGGGTGGCAGGGAAAGCTTGTTGTAGACAGAAGGTATTTCAGCCACTGTTAAAAGATATCCCAAGCATTATTTTTTTCTTTTTCTGAAACCAGGAACAGATTTACTGTCGGTGTCTGTGTGTCTCTGTCATTCAGGGGCTTTCTCTCAGCCCTCTTTATATCACTTTATATCTTTATATCACAGCTCAGTTTGCTGAGTGTTGCTGCTGGGTCACTGTGTTCTCCACAAGGGAAATGTTTGCATCATTGGAAAGGTTATACCTTGTTTTCTGTGGCAGGATTATTTCACAGGTCAGGATTGGGCAGCCCTGTGAGTTTGCCCAGCCTGGCCCATTTGTGGGGCGTGCCAGGAGAGGCCTGACTCTCTTTGGTGGCAAAAGGGAAGGTGACAGCAAATGAAACAGAAGTGAATCTGCAGGCTAAGGGAGGTTTAGGACTGGACTCCTTTGCTGTTCTTTGTTACTCTTGCTGAGCACCATGGTATAACAGATAATCAGTTTCAAATGGAAACAAAAAACTTGTGAGCAAAGGGGAGTTAGGGGAGAACTGGCATTTCTTTTCAAGAACCACAGAAAAGGTTTTAAAAACTTCTAAAATTGAAACATAGAAAAATTAATTACTTAATATAGAAAATCCCAAAGTCAGAGATAATATTACAGCAACAATAATAAATAATAAAAAAGTTCTGCTAACAAGTGAACAAACTGGAAAGAGCTGTTTCAATTAAACTCAAGGGAAAAGCTTTGCACAAAGTCCTGAATCTTTACTGCTAATGAGGAATACATTCAACTGGTATAAAATGTTGTGGTTCACTGAAGTAAATGAAGTTATGGGAGTTTTCAGCTGCTAGAGATTTGACCATTGCCCAACAAAAAAGCAAAATAATTAACTGCATAAATAGACAAGGAAAGACAATCATTGCTGCAAAGCTTTACTAGTACCAATAGCAAAATTTGATCCCTTACTGAATTTACAAATATTTTTGGATTTACCTTGAGGATTTTTTGTGGTTTCTTGGCCTGACAGTGATAGCCCAGACAGTGTCAGAGCTAAAGACTTGATGTGTGGCTCTAGAGCCCTGTTCACTCAGTTCCTAGAGCTGAACTTCCCCAAGGACTGGGATCTCCTGGGACTCCTGCAGTTCATTCTGCACAGAGTTGCTGTGACACCTTTCAGGCAGGTGGAAAAATGAACCCTCTTAGGGATTTCTTTAAAACTGGTCATAAATTCTAATGAGATGAAGATCCATGTTTGATGTCCGTTAAAATTAGGCTTGACTTGGTAGATACATAACAGTGTAATGGCACTGAGCAGAAATGAGGGCCTTTACCATGTTGGTGCAATCTAAAATGAGCCAAAGATTTTGTATAGATAATGTTGGTACACTTTTGCCAATTCCTTTGGGACAGAAATTTGGATCTAGAAGGACAACACTGATGGATAGCTCTGGATCTACCCATGTAGATAAGGTATCTAGCAGACTTGTATCTGAGATATGAATGTGTGGCAGCCATTTGTAGGCGCTGATTGCAGAAATTTAATGCATGTGCATAAAAATCTTTAATTTTGCTCTACTAGAATTTTGGGGAAGGGAGAAGGCACCTGAGGAAAGGTGTGTGTACCTGTTGATCTGGGTCAGTAGCATTTTTAACAAGTATTAACATTATCAGACATGTCTGTTCTTAGCCTTCAGTTGTTGTGAGGGATTTTTAGAAAATAACTGCTTATTTGTTTTTCTCTGTTCGGAATGGATTTATTTAGAAATACTTGTTGTAACATTAGTTTTAGATGTTTTACCAACCCTAGGCAATGAAAATAGACTGTATTTCAGTCTCACTTCTGATTCAGCAGGACTTCCAGTTCCTCTTGCTCGTGACTGTATAACCTGCAAGATCTGCATAGTAATACAGAGACATAAACCCACCACTTTCAGCAGTGTTCAAATTACCCAACTGATTTCTGCCAAGTGCAGGTCATGTGCTTTTGAAGCCTTGGTGTTTTATGTGCTGACATCCAAGAGTGTCTTTCAGAAACACTAATTTCAAAGCAAACATGATGGAGTGATTGTCCCATCTAGAGGAGCTGCCTAAAAGTAATTTTTCCCTTTCTGAGGAGGTAAGAGGAGATTTTTATAACAGTTGGAGGAGCAGTTTTTATGTACCGTCTCTCCTTTGTAGTCAGACTCATCCCAAAAAGGTTTGTTTGAAAGGCCTGGAGTCAGAGTTAATTTTCTCTCCTATTTCTTGTCTCCTAGCTTTGCACAAAAAGGTGGCAGGGAACTCTCCCAGCACAGGGGAGGAAATGAGAGTCCCAGGGTAACTGCTGGGTCCTCACCCTACAACAAATGTGAGCTGGATTAAACCTGACAAAGGTTGGTGGCAGACTGGATGTCTGGAAAGTTAAATTGGCACTGTTTTGTGGAGTTAAGGCCCTAGTTACATGATTTCTTTCTGAGGCACATGAAATGTGCCCCCTTATTTTGCTGAGGGTAGAATGCGTGGGAAATAAGCTATTTTTTCTTTTATTTGGAATCACTTTGAAAGGGCTGAAGGAATTCCAGCAAAACCTGACCTACAGGCTGGCAGACTGCACAATTGATATTGCTGTGCAGGTGGAGACAGCGGATTTGTTGCTTACTGTGCTGGCTCTATTTTTAGTTTCTGAGTGCTTGCAAGTTCTGTTTACAAATGTCAGGCAAATGCATTAGGATTACCTATTTTATTGTAGAGGTAATAAAATGTTGTCCAATTTAGCCAATAAAACAGCTAAAAGCAGGCTCCCATTGTCATGGCAGTGTAGCTGCTGAGTGTGGCCTCACAGTGGTTTTAAGCTGCCTGCTCTGTTCTTTCCTCATTACTTGCTTCCCACTGTTGTTCTGGCTCAGTGTGGAGACCAAGAGTCTCTGGGGCTTTTTGTTCCCATCTGGGAGTAGCTGAAAATGCACTTTGAGAAGAGGGAAGGTGAGGGATCAGCAGAAGCTCCGTGGCCCATCCTTGCAGTGCCCTACATCTCTCCTGGAGCCCAGCAGTGATACTGGAGGCATCAGGACCACAATTATTCCTTTGCCCAGGGCTCTCAAATGCTTGGCTGCTAAGAAATACTTCCCCAAGAGTCCTTTCAGCTTCAGTGCCTGGAGTGGGAGCCAGTTGCTTTTAGTGGATGTGGCTGCTCTGTTGCAGCCTGTATTGGCTCATTCCCTGTAATCCAATATTAGAGCTGCTTTCTCTGCCACAGAGCCTGGATTTGTGGACAAACATCCTGTTTAAACTGGGATAACCTACTGGGGAGCTTTATGACTGTACTTGCTAGCTAGAAGAATTAATGTGCTTAAATCAGGCCTGAAGGTGCTTTAACATTGTTATTTAGCTCTGAAAGAAAAAAAGAAATGTGTTTATTCCATTAGAAAACCAGTATGTAAATAAATAATACAGAAATACACCTTCCCAGTGATTAAAAGGTCTTTATTATCTTTATTATGGCCTTCTACCTCTAAAAGTTAGTTTTGTAGGATGCCAGTCCTAGTCATATTCACTAATTAGCAAAAAGGTTTGAGCAGACTTTTGACACTGTTAGTTAATACTTGTTTTTCATTGCTGTTTTAGATAGCTCAGGACAAACAGATTGTGTGTTACTGCTGTGATAGAATACATAAAACAAAAATAGTTCTCATGCTGAATTCCCTGTGCTTTAAATATACCAAATATGTCCCCTCAAGCATCCTTAAGGTGTGGCTATCTGTATGCAGTTCATCACCAGAGAAATTACATATTCATTTTTAAAGGAACCATAAAATTAGTTTGCTTCAAGTCTGGATCTGAGTTGGAAAAGAAACTGGCAATTTAGTAAAAACTGAGGAGTTAATTCCACTAGAGGGGAGAGCTGGAAATAGAAGTAGGAGTAAAAGTGTTGCTTTGAACTGCATCATATGGAAGCAGCAATGACAGGAACATTGCAAGTTTGTATGTACCTGTGAATCCCCATAATTTGCAACTTCTGCAGATTTTGAAAATATGTGCCTCTAAGGAGGCAGACAATGAAAATTTGATAGGCAATATATTATTATGCAGTGAAGTGCTGAAATTTGCAGATCACTGGCAAGTCTGGCCAAGAAATATAGCTTCTTTTTTTACCTAGGGAATGAAGTGTGGGAAATCATGGTTTAAAAATGAGAGTGAGATGTAAATCCACACTATTTCAATACTCTTCAACAGAGAAAATTGGAGTCTGGAGAGGAACCTTGATGACTTTTCTTTGTGTTTTGGCCAAATGTAATGATAAAGTCCAAGTATTTGTGACATCTGGCATGCTTGTGACCACACCTAGGTCTTAGATCCACAACAAAAGGTGGTTTTTTTTCCCCAGAATTTAATCTCTGTTTATCCAGATAGGTGCCACAGAACTGCAGCTTGCTATTACTGAAAAGAACAGTCAAATCATGGTCTCTTTGTTCTGCCAAGCTGCTCTAATGAACACTGAGAATTATTGTGTTTGTCAGCCTAAGATTGACAAAGTCATTGATGAGTCTGGTTTTTTTGTTTATTTGGGTTTTATTCCTACAGAAATATGTTCTTATTAAGTTAGCTGATATCTGTTCCTATAAGAGTAGCCAAATCAATCCTTTTAGGCTTTATTTCAAGCCCTCTTGACACTGGAGCTGGAGTTCTGTGAGTGTGTTCAGGGAGCAGAGGTTCCGATGGTCCTTCACAAACACAGCAAGAAGGGTGGGGCTGCCCAGAGATCTTGGCTGGGGTTTCTGTGAGTCCAAGAGCTCTTTTGATGAAGTCTCTTCTCCAGGAGACTCCTCCTGCACTGCTGCCTGCATCTTCCCTGCTGCTCCTCTGGGCTCTTGCACTATTTGTTCTGGCACAGGCCTCTCTACAATTGGAAACTGAAGTGATGTAATTAGGATTTGAGGAGTAAAATTTTAAAAAACTGGGTTTTTTTCCTAGATATTAGCCCATTTTCAGTCCTGATTATTCTTTAGAAGGTACTATGTGGTCAAAACCAGGGCTGGCCAGAACTTTTCCTGCTGATTTTTTTGCATTGGAAGCCACTGAAATGATGGGATCTGAAGCATTTCTGGGGCTGTGTGAGTTACCCTTGTGCTTTTTGACAAAAGGATGGCACTCAAGAAGTCTCAATGGGACTGTGTAGTTTTCTGTCATCCAGCTCATCTGGCCTGAAACTCCTGGCTGGAACAAGGAGCACTCTGAGATGTGTGAAGTTTTCTGAGAGTTTGATATTTTGGTTTCAAAACGTTTTTGCTCAAATCTGCATCTAAGCCACGGCGTGTTTCAGGAGCAGACTTTCTGAATGCTGCTCAATCTCCCCCTTTACAGTTTTGGGAGGAATCTCTGGAGTGTTCCAGCCATTTTCTGTGGCACAAGGTCTTTTTGTAGATTTTAAGTATTGGGTCAGGCTGTTCTAGTGGGAGTTGAGTGAAAGTAAATCCATGTTTTAAAACTGGTTTTGTAGCTCTTGAACAACAGAAAAAGAAAAAAAAGTGTAAAGAAAGTTTAAAATGATTCTAAAGAATATTTTCTTTCCTTCAGCTGTCTCCGTAATGAGATACAGTGCATCATCCTTTGGATTTGCTGTAAGTAGAGATACAATTGAAATATTATCTACTCTCATTTTTCTTTTCCAAGGGCTTTTGCTGAACATGAAATACTGCATTTTTTCTTAAGGTAAATTCATGGAAATGTGTACAAAGTCAATAATGGATTAGAAAAAATATTGTTAAAGTCAAGCATTGGAAAGGGTGGCGAAGATTGTCATTATACCTTTTCAGTTTCTGCCCATTAATTCCTACCCTGGAGTTAATACCCATGCTTATACCTTATTTTTGGTAGATGTTACCCACCAAATACGGTTTTCTAATACAAAATCTCTCAATTAAAAATCAGTTTTGTTGTTGAACTTGAGCCAAATTCTGAAGTTCCCCTCTGAACTCTTCCCATTGAAGCTGATGGTGAGACTGCTGTTGACTTTGGAAGGACAGCTTTCTCTCCAGTCCTTGCCATGACTTTCCGGATTAGTGGCAGAGCAAAAAATTCCTAACGACAAGCAATGACTCATATCAAATAATTTATCTTTAGCTTTCAATTTTGAAGGTCAGATTGACTCTGTAGAAAGTTTGATATGAGAATGAAAGTTCTTTCCTTGGGACAAGCCTGGCTTTCAGTGTCCCTGACACCACACCTGCGTTAATTGGGAATACAAACATGGCAATTTTGCTGATGATACAGAATAATAAATTCATATAGGATGAAATCTGGGTGGGACTTTGGAAAAAAAGTTGATATTTTCTTGGTTAGAAACAAAAGCTATTGCAGAAAATTAGACTGCAGTAAAAAGGAATGCTTGACAGGCACTTTTCTAGACTGTTTCTTTACAGTCTTTGCATTAGATTCATATTAGTATTTTAACTCTTGGAGTGCTATAGTGGCAAACTGTGATGTTTGGTTTTTTTCTTAACTTCTTCACAGGTGATAGATTAAAAAATTCAAATTTTTTTAATCCCCTGATTGACTTTCTGAGCTCTGAAGTGTATGATTGTGCAATAATACATGGCGAGAATGTGAAGATCACTTCAATAAACGTAAATCCTGCTTTCATTAAAATGATTTATTTGAAGCTGCTTTGTGGCCGTGCAGCAGGATGGTAAATGCATTGCTCTTAGTGCAGGGCACATTTAATGGCCCACAAAACAATTGACTCTGTGTCTCTTTCAGTTTGATGCCACCCTGGATGTTTTGTCGTCAGCGATAGTTCTGTGGCGTTACAGCAACGCAGCCGCTGTGCACTCTGCACACAGGGAGTACATGTGAGTACACTTAATTATTCTGCCAGTGGCAGGGGCCCACAGAGCTTTTGTTGCCAAGCTGGGAGGCTACAGATTCTAGAGCTTTGACAAAAACATTTTGTCATGTCAGCAAGTATTCTTTCTCCCTGCCAGCTCACGGCTTGCTCCCAAACAAGCAGCTTCTCCTTAGGCAAACCTCCCTGTGACTGTGATTTTCAATTTCTTTTTAGCCAACATAGCTATGGTTAGGCCTTTGCAATTTGTTTTCCCTTGCAGCACCTGTATCAAATGAACTGTATTTGCAATCTGTAATAGATTTGTAAATCTTTCATTTTGCATCTCACTGAATTATTCCTACCAGAGTATGTTTTTGAAATTGATGCTTGTATTACATTTGTACTTCCCTTAACAAGTTTGAACATGAGTCACGTTTACTTTTTTTTAAGTAAGAGTATAGCAGCGATGTATGTCTTCTTTATGCTTCCTTTACAAGCAATTATTTTTCATATTTAATGCTTGCTGTATATTTCCTATTGGGGGAAAAAAAAACTTTACGTGTATAGTGCAGTATTGATCACAGTGGGAATTGTTTTCTGCATCATTGTGCAGCATTTCTATGGGTGATTCATATGGGTGCGGGGAAGACCAGATGGAGATTGCCTCAAGAATTTTTTCCAACTAGTACATAAAGATTTAAAATTCCTACTCAAATTTTGGGCATCTAGGTGGAGAATTGCAGTACATTTGTCTGGTTTTGGTTTTTCTCTGTACTGCCATTGCTGGGAGCATCCCATCTGACTGGAAAATAGTTCAACTGTCCCCTGGAATGGACTGCAATTTTGCAATAAAGAGGGACAAGGTAGGTTTTGTGCTGAAAGACCTCAAATGATGTCCCCTAATAGAGGGCAGCTTGATGAAATTGAACATTGTGTAACTGGTAGGATAAAAAAACCAAACCCACAGAAAACCAACAACAAAAAGCCACATGGAGGGCCTCAATCACAATCTTTTTCCGAAAACTAAGAAAAAGGACGCAGTATTTTTACATGCATTAACTCAGGCTCATGCAACAGCTCACCAGGGCTGTGAGTTCCTTTCTGGCAGGGATCCATACAGAACAGTTTGGAATAAAAGGCCATAAAAGACTGATGTGGCATTGATTCATAAAAATAAGTTCAGAAGAATGTGATTAAAATTAGTCCTCCTTCACAGATTCGGAGATTCTAACAGACATTTTCTTAGAATCTTGCTTTTGTGGGTGTCCACAGAGATTCCTGTCAACATTCAATTAACATATTTTTGAAATCTCCTTCTGTTGAGCTTTTTCAAGTGAACCTTGTAAAGTATTTAGAAGAGAAAATAAATCCCAATACAAAAGAAGACTCAACATATCCCTATGGCTAAGCCTGTAAAGTGAACAGGCAAAGTAGTAAACATATTTTCCTGGATTTTTATGCTCATTTTTAATTTGCTTTCATATAATCCCTCTGCTTTACATAAGGGTGAATTAAGTCAGTGAATTACTTGCCGTGCCCATTGTTGAAGACAGCTAAGGTTACACAATGAGTTCAGTACCAGGTGAAAGAATGTTCCCATATTCTGGGGATATGAATCCCTGGACAGTCAGCCTGGGTATCCCTCTGTTTCCAGAGCTGACAGGAGAACCACCCCAGTACTGACAGCAAAGAGATGGTGAGATGTTGTGCTGCTTAAGGCAACTCTTACTGTGTCAGATTTTTGAGGGAGGCACATTTCTAATTTCCTGTTGTGTTTAATCAATCTCTAGCTTGAAACACTGCATGTGATTATTTTTCCTCCTCGACGTTGGGAAAATGTTGCAATGACGCCTGCTGGCTGCTTGCTCAGCTTATGAACAATCTTTGTGTCATACCTGCCTCTGACTCCACCTGGTCTGTCACAATCCCTGTTTTCTGTGGGCCTCCTCCCTCAGACTCCTGGACAGTGTGGTGCAAATTTGTGTGGGTGCTTATGTTATGCTGTGTGTTACTGCTGTTTTTGTGTGCCTGGCCATGTTCTGCCTTACTGCAGGGTCTGTTTGCCAGAATAAGGTGTGCCAGAGTAGCTTCAGCTTAGTTCTTTTTTCACAGATCTGTCTTTTATTGATTTAAATACTACATTTGTCTGTGTATCCTAACATATCTGAAAAAAAGTCCTTATCTCCTTGGCAAAAGCCAAGTGGAATTGCTGGTTAATTGTGTTTTGCAAATTTATAAAACTTCCCATTCCATAAACTTGACAGCAAGAGATTGATCCAAAATCAGTGTAAAGCCTCTCACGGAAAGGCAGCGTTAGATTCAGTCTTAGTTTTTGGACGTCATTGAGAGAGAACAGAAAAATACACCCCCAGGAAAAGGCCCAGAGAATACAGCCTGACTCATGATGTGCTATGAATTAAATACTGGGAATAAAATGCTAAGATGGAAAAGGAATGCGTAGTCTTACTTAAGCTGTAGCCATATGGCAGTCGGAGCTGCAGCTTTTGAAGGGCTGGCACTCCTAGGAGTGCAGAAGTGCTTGCTGTGCCAAGTTCTGCTAAGGAACCAGAGCGTTTCCATTTGACTTCAGGGGAATTGGAGTGCTGAAAGCATCACACAAATGTGTCCTGCTGAGTTTAACTCCATTTAACACATTTCATTTTTATTAGATCATTTGATTTCTCTTGTTGTCTGGGGTGAGATGAGAAGGTGCTTTTTCAGTGTTCATCCCTTTGGTTCATCCCTTCCCTCCAGGGTGTCCACCATAACACCCAGCTCAGCAGAGGCTGAAACCCTGGCAGTGGCACCAGTCCTGTAACCATTTGTTGATTCTCCAGTTTCAGCCATCTCAAATCTCTTTGCTTTGACTGGGAGGATTGACAAGAAAACTCCTTTTGCTCCAGAGTCCTTCACTGCCACTTCTAGGGCTCTATCACCCTTCCTGCTGCTGCTCAGGCTGCTCCTGGATGTATCATTGGTGCCCACATAAAATTAAAGCTGAGGCTAAAACATTCACCAAGATCAGGAATTAAATCACTGCAAGATTGTTGGCCCTGAGACACTGCTTGACTCTGCCTAGCTGGCTCATTAATGAAGGAGTATGTGGGAGTGGGATGAATATTTGATGTTTTTTAGGAGAGTCCTTGAAAGAATTGTAGGTCTTGAGGCAATGCAAGAGTTGGGAAGGACTACAGATATCTGGGAAGAGAGTCAGAGTACATGCATAGTTCATGAGTACTTGATCTGCTCAGTGTGATCTGCTAGGCTGTAAATTAACATGCAGGAAATGTGAAGGTGCTGAACAAGTCATCAAAAAGCAATGATCAAGGAATTAGAGAAAGAAAAGAATGCTGAAATAACTGGGGAAATAATTTGAAATCTCCACTAACGATGAAAATTTACAACTGAAATTGGCTGAGGTGTTTAAGATGTGCAAAGAAATGTGAATGGTCCCCCTGGCTGCTCTCCATAATCAGTTTACAAATGCCTTGAGTATTCTGCCCTTTAGTAAACCTTTAGCAACTTGGTAGCTTATTGGGTTGCTGAAGCAAATATAAATCAGTTAAAAGAACTTTTTTGACACTGATTTGGCAACAGTGGTTTTTCATGTGTTTAAATAAACTCAGTAAATAGCTGTGGAAGAAATGTCTTAATAGAAGACTGGAAAAATGTCTCACGAGATGTTGAACTAGCCACTGGCTATACAAGGGCAGCTTTTAGCATCTGCTAAATTCAGGAATGAAGGACTTGGAGTGCAGGAACTATGTCTGAAGAAAGTGAGAAATACCCCCAAAAAAGGAAGGGTTGGAAAAACATTTGTAGTTGTAACAAACTACATGTACACAGCCTTGTGGGAAAGCTTTAAAAACCAGAGCTTTTTCAGGAGAGTTGGTTGGAAAGATCTTGCTCTTCTGTGCAATGCAGTACAGGACCCTGTATCTGCCTTTGCCTGTGGGAGCCATTGATTCTGGGATTTTTGGCTACTGGGTTTTTTATTGCAAAACTCAACTCTGTACAACATATTTAAAACAGTGATTCTTGATAGTTGCAGCTGGTGTTTGCTATATATTATTTTGTTGATGGTATCAAGTTAAATTCTGTGTTTCCCAGGAACCAGTCTGTCAACATCTTTCTTAACCTAGTGCCAGAGTAAATAGGAATCCTGACTCATAATGAACATTCTGGATTATGGCAAGAGCAGAAAACACACATTTCTTACATTTCTTTCACTGTTTTGGTGTTGTGGTTTTGTTTGTTTGTTTACTTTAGGTTTTTGATTACGTTTTCAGATTCTGGCTATGCATCCCTTAATTACCTAATAAGAAAATTAAATTGTGTCATGGACTAATCATTTTAAACACACTTGTGGTGCTCTATGTTGCCATGGCATAATACATAATGAATCCAGATATGTCCTTTTATTTTTTTATATTGGTGGAGCTGTTGTCTGAAACATGAGCATTAATACTAAAATTACAGGAATTGAAAGCTACAGCATGGTAGACATGGCTGTACATATCTATCACAAGGATGATAGATTTTTGCCAGAAGAAAGCAGTCATTTTGCAATTAGACATTTGCAGTTAGACACTTGTTTAGGTAATGAGACACAAGGCAAAAGGCAGCTTTGTGCCTGTAACTTAGCTTTCATCTCCACACCTCAGCTGTGGCTGTGGATTTGATACCTTCAGGATGCTGAACCCATTGGCCACGTGAAGAATGCCTGTTCTGGGGATTTGCTTCCTAATAGGTTCCTAAATTATGGGGAGGAAGAACTGGTGTTCTCACCTGTTCTGACATTTCGAAGAACACAACTGTAAGAGCGTAATTCAAGAATTTCTAATTTAGCTTCAGCTGAAAACAATCTCTAGGAAAGATATTTGCCTGCTCTTCATCAGAAATGACATGAGAAATCACATGGGAAAAAATTATGAGACCCAAAGACAGAGAGAGCCTCTCCTTCCAAAGTAACTGTAACCCTTTTTTCTCTTTGCTCATGTTCAGATGACACCACTTGAGAATATTTTAGCCTGGTATCTGGTCATGGGGTGCCTTGCAGAAGTTATACTGAATATATGTGCATTACAATTAGGCATATGGGGAATATGGGGATGGTGACGTTTCCTACTTTTGCACTCAAAGAAAGAATGAGAAGCCACCTTTTACGACTGTCATACTGCAAAGTTAGGTCTGGCTCTTCTCTCTTCCTCTGATTCTAAAAGAAAGCATATTGATCTATATGGTTTCAGGGCATATTCTCTCTTGGTTCACAGAATTAAATAAAATGAACCAAATTTTCAGTATTTCCATTATATTTAAATTTTCATGTGTGGATTGGCTCTGCTGTACTGGTTAACCCAGCTAAATGAGCACTCTCTATTTAGGCAGTGTTGAATGAAAATAATCCTCTGGGTTCAGACCCAACATATCAGTCACATTGAAAAAACTGTGGATAATTTTATCTGTACCATACATACGAAAGAGACTCGAAGCACAGATGGCAAAATCCACACCTACCCACAGTTCAGGGCAAACCTCTGTGGCTGGAGGCAAAGCTCTTTTGTGATGAGTGAACAGAATACCTAAGTGATCTGGAAAAATGTCAAATGCATGGAGCTGCAAACAGCAAACAGCTCAGAACCTACCTCTGCAGCTCTTGTGTGGTTCTCAGCTACCAGGAGTTTGGCTTCACACCACATTTTCATGTCTCTGCCACAGAATGAGGCACAGTGAAGAGTTTTCAAAGGGAATGCTCACCTGTGCTTGGGTATTTGCTGTATAGGAGAAGTATGGTTTCTTCTTAACTACATAAAAAATTCTAAACCATTATTTCTTCTGAAATATTTGGCCAAAATTCTACATCCAGGTACAGTGCTAGATGCAAGTTTCAGAGGTGCTTCATTAGGGTGACTTAATAAAAATCATAATTCTCCATAAATTCATTATCCCATATTCAGACAAAAGTAAGTCAATCACTTTGCTCTTACCCAGACAGAAATGCATGTATGCCTATGGTTGTGCATGCACACAAAAAAAATCATTGCACATACAAATTATATTAAATATGAAATAGAAAATGTATATATTTATATATCCTAAAATCTGTTTCAAAAACTGTGGCATCTGCACACTTGGCAATGATTTTCCTGGAGCTAGATCTAAAACCTCTGAAAGCCTTTCCTTTTACTTGACTGGTAGTTGATTAAGCAGGATTTCTGTGTATTGCCTAGTATTTACACATAGGCAATATGTGTAATAAAATCAGGGATGCCATGTTTCCTGTGCTGGAATTGGATGATCACTATAAAAATGAATATTATGGAAGTTCTCAAAAGGCCTTGATTTCCAGGTTTAGGGGAATGGCAGAGTCTCTGATCATCTGCTGCGAGTGGAGGAGCAGTGCTGGAGCCAGGAGGGTGGTTGTAAGGCAGGTGTACTCCAAGTGCAGCTGCAGAGTCTGTGCAGACCTAGGAACTACAAAATAGGTCATGAGAGTTTTCAAAGTCCCCCCAGTTGTAGAAATGTCTGTTAGCTTTTTCTGGCAGATATTCCATACCTGGAGTGTCAAATTATTAATGGAACTGTTGCCCCAGTTCAGCTGTGTGATGTTTAAGTATGTAAATACCCTGTTCTGCAGCAACTACTTGAAATCCTAAGGGATAATAAAAGTTTTAGAAGGCCTGTAACACTTTCAGCATGAAATGGTTCCCTAGCAGAGCTGATCTGAATCTCAGACATAAACAGCATTTCCCCTCAATGTCTTTTAAGAAGTTAGACCACGTGATATCACAGCACACTTTTCTAATGCAACACGTGAAAAATTGACTGTGAAAAATGGTGGTCATTTGGACCATTACTTGTATTCTCTTTATTGTGTAACCAAGTTTGGGCTTATATTTTTTTTATGGTGAGAAGAAGGAGTAGCTGTAATGATGCTGATCTGGATCCTGGCAGTTGGGGGTGGATTATGGAGCATGTGTGATGAACAGCAAGCCCACTTGGTTCCTTTTAAAGTGCATCTTAAATTGACTCTATTCCCTCCTCACCCAGCACCAGGCAGGTGTAAATACTCTGAACAGCTGTGATTCTGTACAGTTTGGTGTCCAAAACCTCTTCAGGAACTACACCTGATAACAGATAAGCTACACCAGTAGCAAATATAACTGCCTAATTGGACACAAGGAAGTTTTAGATTAGCAGTGGAGCTTGACAAACAAGCAGGAATCTCAAGACTGAGGCTGATATTGAATCATTTGCTTGTGTATTACCATAATACATCACAGTGGCTAGTTCTTTTTAGAGAAAGTGCTTTAATGAGTTTCAGAGGCAGATGTTACAGTTGCCAGAGTTCTGGATGCCACCCTCATGAAAAATGTGACTACAATGGTCTCAGCACTGTTGCGAGAACAGCAGCAAATGTTAGTGAGCAGCTGAATTGTAACTTGGATGCCTCTGTTTAAAGTAAAGGGCAGCAGAGCTGTGGCACAGTGTGCTGTACACTGGGCAGGCCCTTCCTGCCAGAGGTACAGTCCCCAAAATAGAGCTGTTGCTGTCACCTGCCCCTGCTGTGCCTGGGCTGTGTGCAGGGGTGTAATTTTTTTGCTGACCTCCCTGGCACAGCTGCTTGGGGCTCCCCTCTGCTTCTTTGCACACCCTTCTTTTGTGGCAGGAGTGGTCCTTGCTCAATTCCTCCCATTCCTCACTTGTGTGACAGCAGATTTTCTCTACCGTGCTTCTCATCATCTCCATCACGCAGATCCCACTGGTTTGCCACCAGAAAATAATTTTTTGGTGACTGGATTTGAACCTTTTCCTCCCAAATTCTTATCCTTTGGGTTCCAACATTCAGTTTTGACTGCCCTTGAGAAATCCTGGGCTGGCTGTAACTGGCATTTTACCCTTGGCTACTGTAAGCAGGCTCTGAGAGCTGCCACGGTACCAGTGTTGAATGAAAGCAGGCCTAGCTGTGTTTAAATGGGCTGACAGCCTCACATCTAGGAGAAATGTGGAGCAGGTTACTGCAAGTTCCACATTATTAATGAAAGAGCAGTCACAGAATGTAATTTGTGTTTGGTTTTGGGAAGGAAGAATGAAAACAAGAGTACCAGCAAGGCAAAGAGCTAGTAAAGGGTTCCTCTCATGTGGTTAGACATAGAAGACAATTTGTAAAAAAGTATAGATACAGAATGAGAAAGTGAAGGAATACTTCATGCTCAAAAATACTTTCCTAACTTCTGACAGCAAAAACCTCCTGGACAATTGCCTTTCATCTTATACCACTTTCCCTGAATGATTCCATACATAATATTCATCCTGTCAGCCACTAATACTAAAATCCCTTCTAATCACAGGGAAACAGGATTTAGCACTTTTACAGTTTTTATTGAAATAATTTGTAATTTTTTTTCTTACTTAAACTCCAGAGGTTTTTTGGTGGGTTTACTCAGAGATTAAATTCTGTATCCATCATAAAACTGATTTTCTCAGCTTTGCTGAAGAAGCTCACATTACTCCTGGGCTTGGAGCTCATATTGCTCTTATTGGCCTGCAGCTCATTTTAATGTGAAGTTACAGTTCCTTGCAAAGTAATATTTTTCACCACTTCAGTGGTGAAAACAGCCTGCAGAGTTTTTAACATTTCTCTTTCTGTGGGCTATTAGGAATCATTAGTACTGAAAGATCTTGACAGAGCCTGCAGAATTAAAGATTTTGTGAAAAAAATGAGTAGGATCACAGCATAATGTGGGTTGGAAGGGGCCTCAGGAGGTCTCTGGCACAGGCTCTTGCTCAGAGCAGAGTGAGCTGTGAGATCAGAACAGGTCACTCAAAACTTCATGCAGTCAGGTCTCCAAAACTTCCAAGGATGCAGGCTCCACAGCCTCTCTGGAAAACTGTGCCACTATTAACTCACGGGGGAAATCTGATTTCTCTTAAGAAAATACAGTGTGGTAAGATTCTTAACAATCGAGGAAATGCAGAATTAAAATAGAGTAAACCAGCTCTTGCAGGGTAACTGGAATATATGTAGAAAATAGAAGTATTGTCTTTAATTTACTGCATTGTGGCTGCCAGAGAGTTGGATGAGGAACTGAAGCTTGTTTAGATGGCAGCTTTGCAAATGTGAGAACAGAGTTTCTATCTCAAGAATATGAATACAAATCCTAGTAGTTTATTCAATTTTTTTTCCAGTTCTTTTTGTCATGTTTACCCCTATAGTTCAGCTGAAATGATCAAAATGTTTTCCATGAATAAGGCAAGTCATCTTGATACCAGAAAGGAAGGTTTTACAGTGAGAACAATCAGTCACTGGAACGACCTCCCCAGGGATGTGGCAGAGTTCTCATTGTGGGAAGTTTCCAAGGTGCACTTGGACAGGGTGCTAGAGAATCTCATCGAGGCTCCCCTTTCCCATGAAAGCTTGGACCAGATGACATTGGGAGGTTCCTTCCATCCCAGACTCTTCTGCTGTTCTGTGAGCCTCTTCACTTTTGTAAAAGTAAAAAAAAAACCAAAAACAACCCACATAATCAAAAAAGGTCAACTAATCTGGGATACTGCAGTGAATGAAACAGATGGAGAATAGTGCAGTATTTGACAAGAAAGGGTTTTAATATTGCATTTTTAGTTTATCATATGTTAACAAAATTGGGAAGTAATTAGACTGCTACTGACAAACTTGCTTAATTCCACATGGTGTCATCACGTTTCAGGCATTATTTTAATGAACTTGAAGAGTGGTGGCAAAATAGTTTCCAGGCTGTAATAGACAAACCAGCACGTGCATGAGACCATTCTTCCCTCCCCACTGCCCCAAAATAACTCTCTCTGAGCTGCTAGGAGAAAATTAACACCTTTTTGCAGATTGTGTTCATATGCATCACTAATTTTTTCAGAATTCTTAATTCTGTTGTACCACCTTTGCTGCATGAGAGCAGATTGAGTTGAGAGGAGTAATTACCAAGGGCTTCTTTGCAAACCCTCATTGGTACTGTGCTGCTGTAAAGATTTGCCAGAAAGAGAATGGGATGATAATTAAGAGGGGAAAATTCTTGCATTGGCTATTTCATAGCAGTCAGTTGAGAAAACTCCATTTCCAGTCACCTTTGTGTACATTTTCCCAGATAATTTTTGAGCTTTATAGCAGAGCTTGTTACTCAGCATATATTTCATTACTATTATTGACTTATTTTTTATAAAATGTTACCAAATGAGTAGCTGAGAATCTAAACCTGCAGACTTACATCAGTCTGACTGCTGCTTACCTGGAGGAGCAGCCTCTTCATCTGAAAGGGGTCAAGGGTGTTTAGTGTGGCAAAACCATGCTAAAGGTAAAATTGCTTCATTGTGTTGAAGACTAATCACCACAGAAATCTGAGTGAGAATAATCTCTAATTCTGTGTTGGCAACATTACAGAATATTAGTCTTATCACTACCTGTAGGGAATTAAAGAATTGTAAACTACAGAATTAAGGCTAAATCCATGAATTAGGAGGCTGTTCTGCTGCATCTGCTAAATGCAAATGAATTGGAGTGTTGGACTTACTCTCCTTAGAAAATTAATTTATGATAAAATGAGGGGGAAAGTGCTAACTTACTAATAACAGCTTGAAAATTGACAGTTTGTGGAGATGGAAGCCCCTGAATCTCAGTACTTCTCATAGCTACCTGCTTAAAGGCCATTGACTTATGCAAAGCAACAAATTTTTGATAAAGGAAAAGAATATCAGGCACTCACAGTGACTGATTTCCTTTTCTGATTTCTTTATGAGTTGTGAGAATTTGTCATCAAAATGAGGAATTGTGTCTATTAGAGCTGCACACAGGGAATATGTGATGGAAGAGGTGAGGTGGCAGCTGTGTGTGCTGTAATGCAGTTACACTGATCTGCTTCTGATGGCAGTGAGTGCAAATATCCAGGGCTGCTGAAATACAAAATGGATATTTATAGGGCTGTACAAATATAAATGGGTTGTATGTGGGTTGTAATACTGCTTTCAAGAAAATGTCTACTGAAAATTATCAAGATGTAGCACTCCCAGAATCAAGTTTTTAGGATTTATACAGGGGTCTGAATTCCACTAGAAGTGAACCAGCAGTGACCAGAGCTCCAAAGCTGTATAAAGTCTTTGATGGTTTTGAGAATCTGCATAATTTCACTGTCAATGCCTGAGGCTGCAGTACAACCAATTTAACACAGTGTTTCATCTGTGCCAAAATAATACTGCAAATTTGACAAAGCTGATGAGGTCATTTCTGATACAATGAATTGCACTTTGTATTGTCTTCTGGCTTTTCACATACAAATACTGCATCAAAAACACAGCAAGAGGTATCTTGGGCAGATCATGATCAGCTACCAACACCTACAGCAAATGAAAGAAGACTTGGTGGTTTCACTGTTAAATCTGTAATATTAAATTCTCGTGTAGTTTTAATTACTCTTGCATTCTAAATGCCATTGCTCTAAGAAAAAAAAACAACTTTGGAAGTTTGAGCTGTAGTTCAGCTAAAAGTTGGTTGTTGCCTGAATATCAGAGAGATGCCTCACCTTGTCCTTTCTGAATTAGTCCATTATTCTTCAAACTCTACTGCACTCTGAAAGATTCCAGAAAGCTTACTGTTTCTGAAAACCAAAAAAGGCTTTTCAGCTATGTTTTAGAATGTTTTTAGTAAGTTTTCTCTCTTCCACCTTCTTTTTAGAAGCAATATATTACATGGGACTGGAGGAGATTCCAGATTCATGCATTCTTCCATCGAGCTTTTCTCTTGCCTCTCAAACCTGTAGCAATCAATTCTTTTCGTTTACAGATCAATGATAATGATTTAGTAGATACTTAGTGGGAACCTCTGACACTAACTCAGGTAGAAATGGTTGTAAAGTAAGGATGTGATCTTCAAGAGCTGCTGGAGATGTGAGACAAGGGTTAGGACGGGGCTGTCTTTACATTCTCTGTGTTATCAGTCAACCCTAACTTCTGTATCACTCCTCTTTCAGCAGTTTTTATGGGGACTTCCGAGCTGATTTAAACCTGTTCAGAAATGGAAGTTTGCTCATCTAATTTAATTGAATGGTAGTAATGAAATTGCATTTGCCAAGCACCTTGGCACTAACACCCTTCGTGTGCAGTTGGAAACTCTTCAGTTACTCAGCAGTGATTGTTAGCAGATGGAAGTGAGCTGGCTTGGATTAGAATTTTTGTGGTCTAGTACAGTGAAAGTAGAGCATGCTTACAATAACCAATTGCAACTTGTTTATTATGTACTACACTTTCTCAGATTAATTTTTGGAGGTTTGTTATTGTTTACATTTGTAGTTGAATTTTGCATGATTTGCAGTCTAGTTAGAAACTATTTCTTTCTAGCAAATGAGATTAAAAGAAGACACTGTGCAGTGTTGTGTTTTAGTGGTTTTGCAGATAAATTAATACACTGAAGAAGAAAAAACCCATGTTTCTTTTGCTTAAAGTACTATACTCATGAATTTTGCATGGCTGTGGATTCCAAAAGCCAGCATATAAAGGAGAAGCTAGGCTTGCTAAATATGACTACTGAATCCTGATTCAAACCTCAGACTGCATTTCTGTCTGCTATTAATACCCTTGTCACTGCTGTTATCATCTTCCTTTTCTTCTATCTACTTTAGCTATTTCTGGGTAAGTAGGTGGATGGGAATTCTTTTGCCACAGTAAGACTGAGCTGGAGAATAAGAGAAACAGATCAAGATTGCTGAAGTCTTTGTGTATCTGCTGGCAAATATGCCAAATATTTGCTGTTAGACTTGGGTGGTTGGCAAGTTTACAGAGATAACCCCAAACTCTGACTTATGTGGGAACAAACTCCAGCCAGTGGTCAGGGCATTCCCCTTAGGGAATGTTTGCCTGTCTTCCTCAGAAGTGTGCAGGGAATAAAAGATGTGCTGAGGGAAAGGGATGGTGCATCCAGCAGCACGTGCTGCCATGGGAAGTGTGATCCACAGCTTCCAGCTCACAGATTTGGGGCTGTGTTGGTTTAAATCTGTTGGGAGGTGATAGAGAAGCTTGTCTTTCAGAATGGCTTTCAGATTAAATGTCAGCATATCCTTGCAGGAAGTTCATGTATCTTATGTCAAGCTGTCACTGGCTCAGCAAGTGGCCTTAGGCAACTCAGCCAGCTTTTGTGAACCAGTTCCTGAGTTATGTCACACCAGACTGGGAAGGAAACAGCTGTTCCAGGTTCTGTTATGCTACTGACCACATTTACCAAATCCCTCTGCTGGCTTGGGAAAGAGAATGAAGTTCCCTTCATTATTTCTAATGGGAGATCCTAGCAAAGCAAACAAACACAAACAGTCCTTCTCTAGAGGACTCTATGATAAATCATCAGGAGCAGAAGTGGCAGCACTTTCTGAAACATCAGAAAGAAACATCATCTGGTATGCCCTGTCTTCTCATACATCATCCAGGTTTTAAGAATGGGAGAGGAACTGGATGTTTCATTCTGTTCTTTAATTTGAGCCTCCATCTTTAGCTCCTTAAGACGTTTTTTTATTACTAATATTCTGTCACCCTCTGTTACCCTGGAAGAGTTGGCAACTTCAAATATTTTCTTAACATTTCTTTGTATTTTTCTCTGTTTTTTTTTTTTTTTTTTTTTTTTTTTTTTTTTTTTTTTTTTTTTTTTTTTTTTTTTCCCCAGGGCTTGTGTTATCTTGGGTGTCATATTCCTCCTGTCATCTATATGTATTGTGATCAAAGCCATCCACGATCTTGCGAAGAGGGTGCTTCCAGAAGTGGTAAGGTGATTTCTGTTCTTTTAAATGTTCTCCTTATTCCCTACCCTGCCAGTGGACTGAGAAATGCCAGTGTCTCCTTTCAACAGCCCCACTGAACTCTGTGAAGCTCTAGCAGGTGCTTTTCCTGCCTGGCTGCACATACTGGCCCTGGTCTTCCAGCAGTTGTAGTGGAGTCTAGTCTACTTCTGGAGTTTAACTATGGGTTTTTATAGGTTTGATCCCAAATCTCTCTCAATATAAACACTTAAAGCTTCTACACAGGACTGTGGGAGTTCACTGATAGAGAGGAGGCCTCTCTGGGCTTAATGAAAGTACTAGAATTTTATGACAAGGATGTTTCCACAGTTTACTACTCCAATGGCTTCAGTATTTTTTTTTTCAGTGTGGAAAAAATATATTTTTTGGATTATATTTCAATGTCTTCCAGCTCTTGCCTCCAACTCCAGAGCCATGTACGTGTAGCAGGGATGAAACAGGTGAGGGGGCATGTTGGGTGAAAGAGCTGGCTTTTAGACTGACTCACCTTGGAGCATCACAAAGGGCTTTTCTCCTGCTCTCTGCTTTCTTTTGGCTGTGAAAGCAGCCCCTACCTGGCCTGTAGAGCAGTTCTCCCCAGTGGCCTTTCTCTCAGCTCTGCTCTGGCCTGTCCTGCTTGTTTCCTTTCAGTAATGGTTATTCACTTCTACTTGTCTTAACAAGCTGCTCACTGGGAAAACCATTTGGCAATGATTCCACTCCCACAAGACTCTTCTGAATGTGCTCAAACAAAATGAGGCTTCAGTTGCTGAGTGCACAACCTGCCTGAGAGCTTTGTCTTCAGCCTTTGTGACCTTTGGTCTGGTTGTGTGTTCAGCCTTTCACACTGAGGATTCACCCTGCCAAGTGCCATTCCCAACACAGCACCACACAGAAACCAAAATTCCTTCTTTTCAACCAGGAGATGGAGGCAGAGCTGGAAAATGAAACAGCCAAAATTCCATCTGTTAGCCACGGTTAGCAGTGCAGATGACCTACTGAGTCCTATGTTCTCATGGAAACTTGCAAGAAGCAATTCCAGAAGCTTATTTTCAGTAGTTTATTGAAATCTGGGTGAAGATGAGTAGCACAGCCCATGAGTGAGCACGTTACTGAATCACAGCCAGGTGCATTGTTTGACTGCAGGTGATTCATGTTCTCTTTGCATTTTGCTTGCCCTCTTTTCCAGTCTTCATAATTTCCTGCCTCCTCAGCTTTGCCAGCATTACAGCACATGGAGTTCACCAGCCTGGTTCTGTCAAAATGATCTGGGTTAGCTTAAACACTTTCAGTAGCTGGCTCTTAAACCCAACCAAAACATTTTGACAGAACTGGGTTGGGGAGTGAGCATGGGGCATGTGCCAGTGAGGCTGAAGGGGGGGCAGCTAAGGGTGAGGGGAGACCCTGCTGACATGGGCAGCTAAGAGACAACTTCTTAACTTGTCTGTAGCCAAACAGTGCACACTGGCCACAGTTTGCCTTCTGTTTAGTGAGAAAATGAAATTTATAGTCCTGACTCAGTGAAGGAGAAGGGAAAAGGGAGGATACAACCATAATTCAAACACTCATTTTGGTGAGTTTGTGGTAGTGTATATCAGATTAATTTGGGTGTCTCAGTCTAATTCATTGTGGGCAAATGCTCTATCAGTAGGAACAAAAATGTAAAAGTTGGTTCATCTGTATCTCACTCTTTCATCGTTATAAGTTCTGTCTACAGGAGAGGGCTCTATTTCTTACATGGGGAGAAATGTCTCATATTTGGATTTTTTATGATTTGCAGGACTATTGTACTTCCTCATTTTTAATGCTTTTAAATGCAGTTACAGTAGGAAAAAATACAGAAACAGAGCTACAGAAAGCTATCTTTGAAGATCCCATTACATTTTCTGTGTGCTGTAAGAATTATTTGTACAGATTCCTTTTGTCACAGCCTGCCCTGGATTCACTTTCATGTGCTAAATCTCTGTCAAGTAGGTAGAATTTGGATACTGCTTGTATTTGACCCAGTATCAGGGTACTGAGGGATAATCCAGGTGGCTGTTCTCACCCATTTAGGCACTCAAGTTCCACCAGAAGTTTGAAGGATGTATCTGGCAAGGCACGGACTGTGGATGGCTGGTGCCAGGGTGAAAGCCACCAATGCACACACCTAAAGGATTTTCATACCTGGCAATTCTGCCTGGCATGTAGGTTGGAGCATGGGATGAAAAGAGATGGCACTTTTGTTGAATGTCTCTTAAATGACATGGCAAGGATTTTAATTTCAAAGCCTTTCAGTACATCTCCCTATGGGAAACTGATTCATCAAGGGTTGTGTGGCAGGTGAAATATCTCAGTGCAAACTCAGAATAACAGTGAAAAATGGGAATGCTCAGAGGACAGCACCACTGCTGCAAGTCATGGCCACTGAGGTATAATGCCTAAGGGTTGCCAACATTAAAAATAATTGAGGGAAGAGGATGCTGTTGAATAGAAACCTTTCCAGTTGCCCCAGCTGTGCCTGACTGTGACGCTGATTTTCAGGTTGCTCGTTGCCCCCTTAGCTGCTCTAAGCAGAAATAGTTTTTCTTCTCAGTTGTTTGGGTCTTTGTTGATTGATTGTGTTCCCAGCAAAGCTGCACCTGCCCAAGCCATGTCATCAGCATCTAAGCAGAGGGGAAATCTGCTCAAATTACATCAGTAGGAGGCAGAAGTTTCTGCCTCTGGTCCTCTATCCAGAGTCCTGTGTTCTACTTCTTGGGCCTCTGACAAACTAATTGCTGATGCTAATTTCTGTAGAATCTTCCCATGTAATTTGGCTTTAATGTATTTAACTGGAAAAATAACAGAACAATGTTTTCTGTTAATAGTTTTTTGCATAGCAGTGAAGTAACCAGTTCTGCATCAAAATAGTGACCTGAAATATTTTCTGGTAGTGATATCTGTGTTACTGGGATTTGATACTAACTTGCTATTCTGAGACCAGGGAATTATCCTCGTGGTGTGAGCAAGAACAGGACATTAGGATCAAGGAGAGGTAGTGTAACACCACTGGTGTCCCAGCCTGGTATAAAACTGGGGTGAAGAGCTCAGCACGAGATTAAGAGGATCTGTGCCTCAACAGAAGTTCCACGTGTGAGTCAGAGTCACATGGTGTTTTTGGTACAGTTTACATCCTTATTGCTCTTTATTGCAGCAAAGGTCATTGAAGATGTGGCTGATTTTTAAAGCGTCTTGTGAAATTTTAGCTGTGTGACTTCAATCTTAAGGGAGATAGTGTGGCAAAAAACCAACTGGAAAATGTTGCTCTTGGTGTTCAGATGCTGAACACAAAGTTGGTACTGTCAGCCCTGCAGATGGAGATGGTTTGGAATGCACTGCTCTGTGTGGGGGATTCAGGATTAACCTAATGATGATAATCATAATGCAAAGCAACATGACTGACTGCATTGTTCTCAGAGCTGTAAAGTCGCTTTTTATGCCCTAATTTCTGGTAAAATTCAGGAACTTCGTAATAATGTCTCTAAGTTCATTTTAAAATGCAGAAGTTTTGGAGAAAATTGTATGATATGGACAAGTTTAATTTTAGAAATTAAACAAACTGGGTACTTAGGTATCTGCTTGCTAATTGTAAAGAATTAAAATCCTAAAAGCAGAGTCAGTAACTTCTGAATAATTCTGCCTCAGTTTTAGGAAGTTAATGGTATTTCTTGTTGCATATGAGATACACTGATAATGTATCTGTCAGTTTTTAATATACAAATAGCAAAAACAAACAAAAAAATCTTGGAAAGATTGAAAGATTTTATGAGTTATTTGATGTAGAGATTCTGTTGTCCTTAAAGGGAATCTTGAAAGAATTGCTTTCATGGAAATACTGGCAATAAGAGAAAATACAAAAATCACATGATCAAGAAATAATTTGAAGTACTTTCCCAAATGTTTTGAACAGATATTCTTTTACTTACGTGGACACCTTGGATTCTTCTGTATTGTTGTCATTTCATATGAAGATTTCAGGTGCAGGTCTGGTAATCCTCAGCAGGATTCAGAGAATAGGAAGAGAATGACAGGTTTACTGAACATTAATGACATTTCCACCTTGGCTTCCCCATCCTGTAAGGGGCTTAAATGTCCACAGATTCTTGTTAGACTGCAGAGAGGTGCTGCTCAATTTACAAGGCAGGAGCTCATGGTTAGCTCAGTCAGGCATTTTCCAGTCGCCCGTTTGAATTCTCTTTTATTCCAAGCTGAATGTAATTTTGTTGAAGTCCTGTGAATGACAGTACTCCTGATCTGCACTGGCAGAGGAGGGAGGACAATTAGAGCTCCTGACTTTCTGTATTTCTTAATATTGCTTCTGCCTTCCTTTTCTGCTTCTTGTTTGTTTACCTCTTGCTGTGTCTCAAGTAAAAATAAACAATAGGTAGTGTTACATCACAACACACATTCAGCACAGGCAGTGATTTTGTAATTCTTTTGAATGCCTCAAAACCTTGGGAAACACAGAAATAGTGTATTTCTCCTTTTGGTTCCCTTGCATGATATACTAAGGACTGTAGTTATCTTTGGCATAGCCTGTAAGGCAGGATATGAATGACTAGGTAGATTAATTAGTTTAAAATAACTTGGATGAGTTTAATGATAACTGTTTGTCTGTAATTTTGACTTTGGTGGTGTGTGTGTTTCCTACATGCAACAGCAACCATGGCCCTACTGGTCCAAAAGCCCCAAATTTGGTCCCCAGTGAATTTCTTCATGCCTTTCTTTTTAATTTTATCTCCATCTTAGGATGAGGAAGCCTGCAGAGCCCACAGAATTCAAAGGATAAGGGTCACCAGGGATTTATGCAGTATGTTCATTTTTGCAAATTACTGTTTAGCACTGAATTGATATTTTTAGAGAACTTTAACTGTAGATTTCATTTCCTGCAGTCAGCAGCAAGTCCAGAAATTGTCATTATTTGGTAAACTTAGGGTTTTCCCTTTGCACAGGACTTTATATTATAATTAAAAAGAAGCCTGCCCTAAAAAATGATGTTCTGTGTCAGGAGAGTTGGCCAGAAAATTAATTATACACTTACTATATAATTCTGTATTTGTATTAATTATACATCTCTTACAGTGGGGGAAAGTTCATTTTCAAGTAACTGAGATATATATTAATCCTCAGTCTTCAAAACACAATTCCTTGTGCCCGTGTTTTTGGTGTTGGTGATGTAGAGCAGTGTTCTTCAACAATGATCCATAGAATGTATGTTTTGAATTTAATTATTTAATGAAGTCATGAATTTCAGGGTTGATGATAAGGTAGATGTAGGAGAAATATTGCACCTGAAGGGATCTGTTTGTCCAAGGGGGGCTGGAAAATGCCAGTATTGAATATGTGCAGTGAGAAGTGGAATGGATCTTTTTTTCTCCCACATTTTTGAAGATTTTCACATGACTTTTTGTGAGCATTAAGAAACATGAGGGTCTCTGATTCTTGGAGAGAGGAGTAAATGATGAGAATAGGGTTTTCCTGTCACTTCCAGAGGGGATTTGTCTGCCACGTAAGCTCACCTTGGATTTGTAGAGATGCTTCATTTCCCTTTGGAAGCAAATTTGGGTGTGGGAGTGGAGACAATTTCTGCCTGTGCCAACACGTACGCGCCAGTCGCTTTATCGAGCCGTGACCTCCATTCTCACTTGCCTGAAAACATTTTTAATTAAAGCTTCCTCATTTGGAGAATTTAGAGATGTGATGACATTTTCCGCTTGCCTTGGTTTGGAAGGAAATCTTGCTGTTTCTCTCCTACTCTTGTACCTCTAGAATGCTTTGGATTTTGGTAAGGTTCCTGTGCAGGAGCTGTTTAGAGCCCACACCCTGCCCCCAGCCCTTCCCAGCATCTTTCACTATCAAACCCAAAAAAATATGTAAAGATTACAAAGCCCAAAGAGAACAACTTATATACAGGAGAGAGAGACGTGCCATTAATGTGTGGGTACATTACAGCTGCAAATTCCAGTTCTTGTCCTGTTTTTTGGGAATTTTTTATTTAGCTGGGAATATTTATTTTATATGGATCTGCTTCAACATGACATGCTGCAGTTATTATTTCAGTTTCATATCATTGATCCCTAAGGAAATATTTTTCACCAACCAGATCTTTGACTTTTTGTTCCCCCTCCCTCTTTTTCTTTTTTTCCTTTGTTCCAGCACTTGCTGAAAGTGTTAGATGAAGTAGGCCAGCTGCTCTTCTTTCTGGAGTGTTTGGAATTAAAATTTCTGGTAATTTTAGCTCTTGTTCAATACACCTGAATTAAAAAGCTAATTGGTAATGGACATTTGGAAGAGAAAGTCTTCATTTTTGTTTACCCTTCAGGTTAATTTTAAATGAATATTTCTCAGATCATGTAATTTAAGCTGGGTTTTTTTCCTACAATGATGAGTGTTGAACCTAAAATAGAATCATTTCTTGTTGGCTCAGAAATAATTTACTGAGGTTCCATTTCCCCTAGCTATGAGATTCAGAATATTCCCCTTATTGTTACTTGCAGCATTTGTTCTCCAACCTGTGTTAGCCATAATAAGATAATTCCCAGTAGGGGAAGGAATTACCATTCCTTTATTGATGTTTCAGAGAGCAATATCCACAGCCAACACTGTCCCTAAGGATTTGGTACACACACATTTCACTCCAAATAAGAAGGAATAGTGATTTTGCATACTGTTGATGACATCATGCTTGGATTTCTGTGTAAATTTTGGTGATTTTTGACATTTTATTAATATGTCAAGAAAGGAATCTAAAAATCCTCGAGTGTAGGTTTTGAGCATTGTTTTGTGTTTGCATTTGCTGCTGTTAGTGCTTGCCAGCTCTGTGACAAAAAACCCTTCATCGTTTGCCTCTTTACCTTCATCATGTCAATTACCAGATATTCTTGGGTAGTACAAATATAATTCAGATGTGAACGATGTGCTTTATTTTAACTCTTGCCACAAAGAATTTGCAGACCTTTTCTTGTTTCTTAAAGAAGGCTCAAAAAGCCCAAGCCAACCTCGCTGAGAAAGACTGTTTTAATTTCACCTGGGGTTGTAAATCAATATCCATTTACTATTCAGTTACTGCTTGCATTTCCCTGGGTAATAGTATAACACATGTAATGTCAATGCAGTTTGGCATTTGTCCTCATTAGTATGGCAAAGGACACTTTTTTGCAAGAGTAAGCAAGCATCATGCCATATTTGTGACATTTCCTGCAGAACAAAGAAGGAAAGATGCAATCAGTTTGTGTATGAAGGACGTGCAGCCCATCTCATGTGGTGCCTCCAATGCTTTTATAAATGAAATCTCTTGAAAAATTAGGCCATGTGTTATTCTATCAAAAGTTATTGATTACAGCTGATAAAGGAAGGTAGGGGTGGTACAGTGCAGCTTTGTGAGTTCTGATTGATTTATTGGTTTAATAGTTTAAAATAAATGCATCATAAACACATATTCAACAATGTCAGCAGTTGAATTATAGGCCAGTAGCAACAAAAGAAATAAGACTTATGATTATAAACACATATGTCCTTATACACGTTTCCCCATACATTTCTAAACCTCATATGTAATTTATTGCTTGCCATTTCAAATCAAAGTATCATATACATTAACTATCCATTAAAATATCACTTTATAATTGTAATTTCTATGTATGGCTTGGAATGTGGCCTAAAATACATGTACTTCTTGCAGGTTGTTGAGAATGTTGTGGATACTTGAATTGAAGAGTAAGCCAGGGTTAGGGCAAATGTATCAGCTTTTCTCATTCTCTGCTCAGGGGGAAAGCCCCATTCCCAGATTCCACCTCGTGGTGATAAAGAACAGCTGGTGGCTGCTCCCCACTTGGTGGGTGACGTGGAATGCATTGCTGGTCTTGGCTCCCTGCTCACTGGAAAAATCAATCTTGCTCTTCTGAGGGCGGACAAATACAATTTGAATTTTTGTTTTATAACTTCGGTGTTAAAACAATGTGGGTGAGTTCTGGGAAGCATGACTGACCTAACAGTTAAGCAGACCCTCTGCAGGAGTCCTAAGGTCACATCAGAGGGTTCTCTGCAGCCCCCAGTCCCTCGGTTCCCGGCCCCTGTTTCTTGCCATGGCATTCAGCACACTCTGTCTTTGTTATCTGTTCCTTGAAAAAGCATTCTGTGCTGTGGAATTGCTTTGTCACACTGAAGACAAGTTTAAACATTCATAAGATTTTTTTTTTTTTTTTTGGTACTAATAATAGATCTTTGTATCTCCATGAGAAGAGACTGTCTCCTGCTTGAGTCAGAGCCTGGGCTGCTGTT
This sequence comes from Polioptila caerulea, assembly GCA_013397295.1. Classification (NCBI taxonomy): domain Eukaryota; kingdom Metazoa; phylum Chordata; class Aves; order Passeriformes; family Certhiidae; genus Polioptila; species Polioptila caerulea. The sequence continues at coordinate 1,258,065 of VYXF01004068.1, forward strand.
TGTTTTCTGACAGTGAAGTGCAATTAAAACTCATCCCTTTTGAAGTTTGCTAGTGAGAGAGACCCTCTGGCTTCCCAGGAGTTCCCTTTAGACTGATTACATAAACTATTTATTACTTGGGAGAAAGTGTGATAGAGATTTGGACTTTTTCTTTTTTTTAAATGTTTGTATTGGAAACATCTCTGTTGCTCTCTATACAGTAACATAATCCTTCAGGGGAGGAAGAGAGCCCTTTTTGACTGAGTACCATGCTCTGCAGAGGGGCTTTTAGTGATGCCCAGATGACTTGGCAACTGCTGGGGGAGCAGGAGGCTGTGGGAAGCCTGTGAAGGTAAGGATTGGGAGCAGGGTGGGAGCAGAACCTGGCAGGTGCTGGGGAGGATGGTCACCAATCACCTGGACTGAGGAAGGGTCATTGCTGGGATCCAGGAGACAGATGGTGAGTTGCAGAGATGGGCAAAATTAATATTTAACAACACAAACTCAGCTCAGTTTGGGCCAGCCATGGCTTCGCTCCTGCCAACACCATCTGTAGCATTCCAGAAACACATCCCTACCTCCTCAGCCAAGAGGAGCCAGGCTCAGCAGAGGAGAGGCAAAACACTGTGAGACACCAGGTTCTCTGGAAAGGGAAAAATGGCATGAAAAAGGCAGTCCCAGTAATTCGCAGCTGCTGCAGGAGTGTGGAGGAACTTTTGGCTGGTTCTCAGAGGAAGCTGAGGAGAGGGCAGAGGAGTGGAAGGAAGCAGGCAGCTGCTGGGGTGGGAGAAGCAGCTTGCTCTGGGATTGCAGTAAATGAGTGACCAAGGAAGGATGGAGCTTCCTCCCACACCAGTGAATATATTGGACTCCACACTGTACAGTGCAGGTGAAATGAGAACATTTTTATGTCTCAGAAGTGGAAGGACTGTAACTAAAGGAGAGTGGGCAGAGAGGAGCTGGTATAAATAATATCTAAAATCAGGGCAAAGTTTCAGGGTCAGAATTAGCAATATGCGTTCTAGGGAAAGATTAGCAACACAAATCATCTGCAACTTAGTTACTAGGCTGGGAATTGGGTTAAAATATTTTACCCAATAAGCCAAGCACTGAAGAATCCTTTGTGAGATATTTCATTTTTTTTTTTTTTACTTTCTGCAATAGATTCAGGAGGAGATCAAAGTTGCAACATAAAAATCAACTTTTTCTTAAGCAGTAAGATTACTGCTGCTTTTGGTGAAATCCTTGAAAGCAGGGACAGAACTGTTGTGACAATTTTGCAACCCCCTCTTCTCAGCTGCACAGCTGGGGACAGTGCATTTGGATAAAGTGGAGGAAAGCTGCCTGCTGACTTCTATTATTCCTTTCTTAGGAATGGTAAAAGAGGAAAAGATTTTATTCCTAGGATAGCTTTCTTCTGGGAAAGAAAGCATAAAACCACAACATCAAACCTTGCATAAAATGCATCTTAAGCAGGGACATTGTGGCTATTAAAGTGCTGTGTGATGAGAAGGCAACCCAGGATGGGCACCTTGCTTTATGAACAGTGCTGGTCTATACATGAAGCCATCTAATCAGATACACGTGCCCTTTAATTCAGGCCTCATGTACAGTGTAGTAGCAGTGAGGGGATATGATGAAAAGAGATGGAAAAGGAAGGCACTTTATTTACCACGCTGGGAAGCCTTTACCGTATGGAAATGATCAGAATGTAAATGTTTGTCATCTGTCACAATTTGCTGGTGCTTTAATTAAAATAACACCAAGGACACGTACAGGGAGCCTGGCTGGCTGCGGCCCGTGCTGCTGATGCCTTCAGATGGGAAGGGCTACGGAGAGGGCAGGGCTGCGGCGGGATCCGGAGGGACATGCTGCCAGATGGCCCGGCTTATTTTATTAATTTAGATCTCCATTACGGCTTTTCTTTTCTTCCTCTCTCCAAAGGAGGGGTTAGTTCAATGGGAATCGTCTCACAGCCACGGGGTGATGTGTTTAACCCTCTGGAGCCCGCAGCGCTGCGGCGGAGCGCGTTTGTCGCTCGCGTGTCGCAGGGCCGGACACCTCTGCTGCAGCCCGGGACAGCAGCCCTCCCTCGGCTAATTCATTGAATCCTGCTGTCCTAAACCACCTCCAGCTCCTCGGCAGCAAAATAGTGCCAAGGCGAGTTTCGAGCGGTTTCTCTTCTCTTGCATCCTCGCCTGCTCGGGGAGCAGCCGCGCTGTCCGTGCTGCTGGGCATCGCCGCTCTGGGCTGACCCGTCACAGCCGCAAAACCTCCTTGGGAGCAGCAAGGAGCCTCACTCTTCTTCTTCCAGCTCTGGGGTGCCTGGACACTCAGAAAGCACCGAGAAGTATCGAAATAGAGAGTTTAAAAGATTTTTTCCCTCGGGTTTGGTCCGCCCAGGCGCGCTCGGTTCGTGCGGGATCTGCCGCCTCCCGGTGGCTCCCGCCAGGAGCTGCTCACAGCCGGAGCCGCTGATTTGGGGCATTTGGAGAGAAATCCGGGAATATCGCCTTCCAAAAGCTGTTTGGCACAGCCTAAAGCGTCTGCATGCAGAGCAGGGTTCTTCAATTTCTTCACTCTCTTGCGTCCACAGTGATAACAAAGGAGCTTCGATTTGTCGGGTCTTCTGCTTTATCAGTGGTTATTGGGTTAGTACTGGCAACAAAATGAGCTTGTATTGTGTGATTCAGTGGGGAAAAAAAAAAAAAAAAGCAATGGCAAACTTAGGAACAGTTTCTAGATTCTGAATATATATCCTCTACAAAAAAAGCCTATTCATCAATTCATTACTTCATTCAGAAATCTGTGTCACATTTAGGTCATTCTTGGATTCCAGTGGAGTAGGTAGACTCATTGTGATCATGACTGCATAACAGAACAAATAGCAAGATGCATTTCCACAAACTGTGATTTCAGTGGTATGTGCAGGGAAAACCCTGGATTCACCCCAAAAATTTCTGGCATGCCATGACAAAAAAAGCCAACAAAAACCCAAAGAAAAAGCTCTGAATAAAGTGCCATGAAGAGGATGAAACCTGATATGATAGCACAGGGAATAAGGCCTAGCATTTTCAGGATTCTGAATCAATAACAGGAATTTTGAACATCTCTACAAATAATTTTAAAATACCTTGTATTGTGATCCACAGGTTTTTTTTCCAAATGATGTTGATTCGTAATGGTTTTCCAGTGCATTTCCAAGGATTTCACAGGTGTAGGAAAACTGCATTTCACCATCCCAAGGCTGACAGTGACACAACTGTCAATAGCAAAGTGATTTATGCTGTCACCTCTGCTGGGCCTGCAGTGCTCAGCTCTGTGCTGGTGACAAAGCCAGTGCTTCCCTGAGGGGGAAGGCAAAGAGAAGAGGTTGGGATACCTGGGAGGGATCAGAGAGTCTTTGGAGGATCTGTGGGGTGATGGGGAAATCAGGGATCTCATGTAGTTATTGAGCAATGAGTCCTTGTGCCAAGTGAGACACGAGAGAAGTGTTGGTAGAGCACAGCATTCTACTTCAGATTTTTCTGAAACCTTATGCTGTATATTAAATATTAGGTAAAAGATTAGATTAGATTACCCAATCAGAATTTGTTAGGCCTTGGAGGAGTATTGTATTTTCAGTGTTCAACGACTTCATTTTTCAGGCCCAAAATGAAGTTTTTGGGCACTGAAAATACACATTTTTGAGAAAGATGCATAAAAATTAGAGTAGTTTTGGCAAGGATCTCAAATTTGAGTGTTTTTTGCAAAGTTTGACCAGAATTTTGAAGTTTTGTTGTAATTTCAGACCTTCTGAGAGCTCCCAGCTTTCCTTGTTCGACTAATATTGCCAAATATTAGTCAAAATTATTGCCAAATAATTTTAATTGTTATGCCAAATTATTAGCCAAATATTGCCACTATTTCCTTAGTCCTTCCCTAGCACTCAGAAATTGCCTGGATATTTTCCAGTTCTGTTAAAATAACTTTATAAATTCTTTTTATCCTACCTTTACCCAGTACTTGAGCTCTGCATCCTCATTGCTTCTATTTTACTCTTTCCCTCAATGCATTTTGTGTTAATATTGTTAACATTGTCCCAGGTCTAGAGAGAATGAGCTCATGATTGAGAGTGAGTGAAGTAGACTTTCAAAATGATGCAACATACAAAATGGTATAAAAATATTGAATGATCTGTTTAGGGATATGGGTACATTACACCAGTAATCTCATTCCTAAGCAGCTTTCAAAACCATTTTTTGATTTCTTTGGGTTTCAAATTGCTGCTGAAATAATGGAAATGGATGGAACTGATGATGAATCACCATGACAAGGTTTGGTACCAACGGGGACTTTTGCCAGAGTGTTTTAATCAGGAGCAGGGTCCCAGTGGCACTGGCCCACTTAGACCTGCAGATACAAATTCAGAAGGCATTCTTGCTGTTTCCTTTATTTGTACTGGTGTTGAAACAGCTTACATTAAAGCTTCTATCAGGAGTAATAAATGAATCTAACTCAGAGCTCTGTGGTTAGTGGCAGGCAGGCTGAGAGTTTGGGATTTTCCTGCAGCCCGTGGGCTGATGTGCCTCAGGGAGAAGAAGGCACAAAGACTCCCTTTAGGCACCAGGAGTGTCCTCCCAGCCCAACCAAACACAAACCAGTCAGCAGGAAGGGGTGGGGGGCTCCTGATGACCTTTAGAGAATGAGTGTTTAGCAATAACTGACCCTTCTTTGCCCTGCACTGACACGCAGCTCTCTCCTGAGGGAGCCTGGGGAACCCACATTTCACTTGCAAATTAAGCTATGGGAATGTTTCTGTGGAATGCAAGTCCATGAAAAAATTTGTTTTCTATGAAAGAGCTAAACCTTACTTTGCACATCAGCATCAGAAGTTTTATGGGTGTAGCTTGAACCAGACTTTTGAAAATGGAAATGAAACAAAACCAAAGCAAGCCCAGAATCAGAAACAAGATTAAATGGTTGTTTCTTACACTAAGAATCAGTATTTGGTCTGGTAAGTGGGATTCTATTTTCAAGCCTTCCTCCTGCCTGTGGGGACTTCATTACTGCTGGCATTAGGCACTGGATGAGCTGGCAGTCTGCATTCAGCCCCACAGGTGAATGTTCCCTCCTGACTCTGGGGAGGCTGGGTCAATTCACAATTTGTTCATTGGAACTGGCATTAATTATGGCTGTAAAAGCAATTGCAGGTGACAATACAAGCAAAATAAGCACCAGCTGTTGTGGAAGTCATAAGGTAGGAAATCTTGGTCTCAGGTTGTGTTTCTCAGTAGCACATATAATTGCACAGTAATTAGTACTGTTTGTCATTTAATAGGTGGCACATGACCAGAAGACATACTAATGTCTGATTTTTTTTTTTTTTCAGGATGATTTTCTGTATAGTGTCTCTGTTCTAAGTGGAATCCTTTGCACTGTCTTGGCAGTAATCAAATTTATGCTGGGAAAGGTCCTTACAAGCAGAGCACTGATAACTGATGGTGAGTGTGACATTGATCCTGCTGCTTTTATCGACTCTTCCAGGAACCCCTGCACAATGACAGCTGTGAAAGAGCAGTGAAATGAGGCAGCCACTGAGAAATGGGAAAAAACCCAAACCCAAACCCTAGAACCTGGAGTGGTGCCTCTGGCCTCTAGCACAGATAGCTCAGCTGAAATGGGAATGTCTGGTGGAAGCCAAACAGTGAATGTGTGGATAGCAAGCAATAACAGAGAGTTAGAGGGGAGGCAGATAATGGATTAGAGGTACTAGTCAGGGGTTAGGCTGCAGCAGGGGGTGACACCAATTTAGAGAGCTTTGGTTGAGTGACCTCCATCCTCATTGCCTCTGCCTGGTAAAATCCTGAAAGTTCAAACAAAGAGAAGTCTGCTGCAGAAACAGCACCTGCCTTGAGCAGGGATCATCACCAGCATCCACAGGTACCCCCTTGGTGGCATTTGTCACCACAGTGCTTTCCCTGCCACTCACCAGAGCTGCTGGAGCAGGGCAGGTGTGAAACAAAACCTCTGATCCTCTGGGGATCTCCTCCACTGCATCCTTGGAACATCTCACTGCCACCACTGCTTCAGCCACGGTGGGTAGCTCCTGGCTGTTTCTGGTTTTAAAGGCAGGTTTAAAGTCATGCTTTAAAAGTAGGCCCAGATATTCCTCTTACTGACATGGCTCCGGCTTCTGAAATCCTCAGAAACCCTTGCAGAAGTTTCACAGCCCCTACAAATCTCCCCCGGGGCAGTTTGAAATACTCTGTAAACAAACACTGTAGGGTGTTCATGATTCATGGGTTGTGGTACCTAAATTATTTTACTCTTTGCTAAAGATTTCACTTTAAGGAAATTCAATTCTCAGTTTACTACCGAGGTACATAAATTTTGCTTTATTTTAAGCAAATTAAACATACTTAAATTCTTTCTTGATGATGTGTGATAACACGTATTATGAATATCTCTATCATCCCACTTACATAAATTCTACATGAGTATTTATATTTTAAATCTGAAAGAAGCAAAAAAAGCATCAGAATAGCAGTGAGTTTACAACTAAGCTACTGCCTCCCTGCATTTGGGATTCTCTCCCAACAGACCTCCAGCTTAGAGATCTTATTCTTTCCAATGGGCTCTGCCACTCCAGACATTTTAAAACAAAAATATCTCCGACCTACAAAAAAGGATTCTGGAAAGGATACTGGGAACTGCAGCCCAGTGAGTCTGACTTCCTTCACTGCCAGGGTGGAAGTGGGACATGTTGACCATTTCAGAGCTGTGCCTAGGCAGGCAAGTGATGAATCCTCCCTTCACAAAAATGTAGCTTAGTTTTGAAACAGAGCAGTTTATTGAGTCAAAATATTAACTGAAAATTCCTAAATAACTGCAGCTCTGAATTGTTCTCCTGTATGACAGAGAAATCTCTTTCCCCATAATTATATCCTCATGCTAATGATACTGCTTCTGAGCTGGAGACTGCTCATTCTTTCATTAAAAAAATTAGGGAAAAAAGTACACAATTACCTCAGTCTGGTTTTTATCTCTCTTCTCCCCTTTAGAACTACTTTAGAAAATGTAGGAGGCTGGTCTTAACATGTGTGGTTAAATATCTGCCTTCACAAGATATATTTACATATGTACTTGATTTATTAAGGATCAGGAGGAGACAATGCTCTTCAGCAGCTGAGACAGATTTAGCAGACCCTTGCATCTCTTTTTTTAGTGTTTTCTATTTCCTGCTAATTTACCTCCTGTGATCCCTGGCTGCAGACCAACAAACTGTTTGGAGTAAAAGGAGCATGAGTTTTTCTTCCTAAAAAATAGGTTTATTTTCAGAACATCAAATTCTCTTTTATGCATGTCAACCTCTATTAACAATTTTTTTTAGAATAATTTTGGTTTTGAGTAGGGCTTAAGAGCAATATCTCTTTAAAGCCTAGATGTATGAATCCTAATGAGGCAAAATGTCATGTGTACAGTTTGGTTATAGCAAAAGCTCTTGGCCTTTTGGATAATAAAAATAGCCATTTCCTGCCTTGAGTTTTGTGACATCTCAGAGGACAACTCTGTGACAGTCAGTGATGTCAGCCAACTTTCCTGCAGGATTTAGGTACCTGTTTCCTACCCAGATTTAGCCACCTGTTTTTTCCTGTGCTGACCTTAGAACTGTCTGGATTCATACCTGCAGCCATTGCATGATTTCCTGCCACATCAGCAAAGAAAGGTTTGGCTGAATGAGAGTCAGGAAGGGAAAACAATTTCCTTTGCAAGTAGCTTTTAAATCATTTGGAACCATCAGCCAATACTGGCATGGAATTTTTTTTTATTCTTTTGCATGTCGTGCTGATGGATTCTGAATTAAGCTGGAGCAGAGGAAGTAACGCTGGTTTAACTTTCTAATTATTAATTTATATTTTATCTTCTTTATAGACACAATATACACATTTTCAACATGTGTTAGCAGTATAAATGAATAAACAGACAAAGACTGGATGTGGGAGGTGTGGATGAAAGGAGGCACTCAGGAACAAGTGTCAGGTGTATCATTGTTGGGAGTCGTGGGGAATTGCAGAAACCTGGCTAAGTCCTGTAAACAGCAGCTGGCTAGAGCTGACTCACCAAGCAATACAGAATATTTCAAATTTGACATTTCATTTTTTATCTAGGTTAAATAGTGTATGGATCTACCAAATTAATGCATTCTCAGTGACTTTTTCATGTAGAACAGGGGTATCTTTTGAGTTATTGTGGAAAAAAAACCAGGAAAAAGGAATTTGGAGTTAAAAAACAGAACACAGGGAATGACTTAAAAAGCCCCAAATCAGTAATCCATTAAACAGGACTTGAATGAAAAAGGGCATTAATTTTTCCAAAAGCTCTGTGAGAATTTTGAAGGGACAATGTTGGAGAAAAAGAGAAAGGATTAAAAAGAAAAGGAATCTAAAAGATGTTCATTAAAACTGTAAATAGTACATAAGAAGCTGCTGAGGTATATCTAAAGCATAAATGGAAAATATTGCTAGGATTGTCCTGTATACCTTCAGCAATGCCTACAGCTCTAAGCAGTAGTGCCAAGCACATAAATGAATGTATGGAATGGGATAAAAACTCCAAGAGAGGGTCTCTGACAGGTTACTGTGCAAAACCATTTTCCTTTCTATGAGTTCCTGCCGTTTGTCCTTTAATTATTTCTTTTCCCCCTTCTAGGTTTCAACTCTCTTGTAGGTGGAATAATGGGATTCTCCATCCTCCTTAGTGCAGAAGTGTTTAAACACAATTCTTCTGTCTGGTACCTGGATGGCAGTATAGGAGTGTTAATTGGACTTACAATATCTGCCTATGGAATCAAGTGAGTATCTCCTGGCCCTGTGCCCAGCACATGGGCTGGCCCTGACAGGAAGGAGGTCATAGCCTTTAAGACTTTAGGTAATTCCAGTGAAATCAGCCCCTGGAATTTATTAGACTAGCAGCCAGTACTGGAGCAGAGTGTGTGGAAAGGGTTATAAAAGGCTGAGTCCTCCACATCGGCTGGAAAGCAACCAGGACTTAAAATGAAATTGAAATAATTTTACATTTTTATATACCTGAAATACAGTATCTGAAAAATAACCACAAATTAGGGATTGAATCAGTCCTTCTTGCATTTATGCACATTTATGAGCACTGCTTTGCCAAAGGAAGTCTGGATTAAAGGAAAGGTGTCCAAATTTAAAGCAGGAGCTTGCTATTGATTTCTATCCCAGCCCTACCTTTGGCAACTTCTGGAGGTTCCTGCTCATGTTTCAGATGCTGTTTCTCTTGAATTTTAAGATGCTTTCTTGATTCACACCAGAAACAGAATGAAAAATCAAATGAGGCTCTGCTATGCACTTCATTGCTGCCACAGTTTCCCTTGACTGCATGGAATGTAACCCGAATTTTGCACTTTATCCCTTGTGGCTCAGCTGCCATAAGAGAAAGTGGGAGATGGAGCATCTTAGTGGGAATTATGCCCGCTGAGAAGCAGCCCTTGGCCAGGCTGCAGTCAGCCCTCAACTGGAAGCTGTGTGGGTTTGTCTTTTTGTTTTGTTTTTTTTTAACTTGGAAAATTCAATTAACATTTTAATGGGGAGTACCACTCTTAAATCGGTCGGTGTAATCACCATTTCCACTGTAAAACTCACTGTTCTGGAAAACCGTAGAGGCTGTTACGCCACCTGAACTCTTCTTTTGTTCATGGATGTTTCTGTATTCAGTTCTGGGGCTGTCCTGTGCCTGATGCTGTGTGCTCTCCCTGCAGGCTGCTCATTGACATGGTGCCCAGGGTGAGGCAAACGCGCCACTACGAGATGTTCGAGTGAAGGCGCCGCCCTCCCCTGCAAGGACTGTAAAACCACAGCGTCCTACGTCTTGGCAGGTGGTGCCAGTGGTATTTTCCTGAATATGCAGTTTGTTTCCCCGTGGTCTGTTTCTGTTGAAGTTTGTTTGAATGGGAAATCTCTCTGTAAATCTGGCATATTGTGCACACCGCTTGCGATTCAGCCAAACAGCAGCGTTTTGGTTTTTTTTTGTTTGTTTGTTTTTCTTATTTATTTCCAGTATGCTATTGATTCCTGTGCCAATAGAAAACATTCAGTTTGCAGTTTAAACCCAGCTGCCATGTTGTATATTCCAGAGTGAAAGTGTTCTCAATGGTGTGGTAAGCCTGTGGGTAAAGAAGTGCCAGTTTCAGATTTGAGTTTTGGATTTTTTTTTCCCCTGGCCTGTATTTTCCCAAACACATGCTGTAACATGAGTACAATCCTTGCTAACCTCTTCGACTAAGAGTATCTTACATAGAGTCTGGACACCCAGAGCTGTGTTGCTTAAAACACTTAAGTAGCTACTTCCACCCTCTTTTTGAAATAGACACCCAGAAAGAGCAGGGACAGCCCTTTCTGTGATCAGAGAGATACTGCATTTTAACCCCAAATTAACTGACATGATACCTCTTCAGTTTAAAGTCTATTTTTTCTTAATGAGACACTGTTCATAGCTTTGCATGGACCAAACAAGCACACACAGTATTACTGTACAGACCAAAGCCAAAAAAGTCATGCAGGGAAGAGGAGCTGCTCAAGGAATGGGATTTTCATCTCCTATTTTATCATATGCAGCTGTTACCAGCGTGTGTGACGTTGTGGTTGCTCTGTAGTCTGACAAAGGCACAGCAGTGGCTCAATCTCGTGGTGAGATACAGATCTATTTATTAGATTTAGATTGTCCTGTAAAGTGTTGCTCACTTTCCACCACACATCTTATATATTACTTAATAGCAGGTGAAATGATCAAAGAATCTTGATGTATAATCAATAAAACTGGTATCTATTTTATACAGTATCTGTAAGTAACATTTGAAAATTATTTCCAGAATGTATCATAGAACAAAGTCTTCCTGTATAGCAGCCTATTAAACTGGATTCTCTGGCTATAGCCATTTTCTCTTTATTTTATGCATTCCAGGTTGGTTTTCACAACAGAGAATCAGTATTGTTGCTTCTATTTATCACAGGTGAATAACAAATAGGACAGACCACGGTAGAGTTTGAAAGAAGACCATGGTAAGTAGGTGAGTAGGTAGAAATGCCCATTTCTAGTACATAACAACAGACTGCAGATATGAGAGTAGATGTACAATTGAGACTGATCAGACAGGGATGGACAGTGGAGACACTGGTTTTCTCACAGGTGTGATGTTAAAACTGCATTTCCCATCATCTGTGACTTGACCAGGTCCTTAAGGATCTCTAGTAAAAGCCTACTGCCACTGGGATGTGTTGGAAGAGAACCCCTGTGGTTTCCCTGACCTGGCAGTACCATGAGAGTGACAGTATTGGAAAGAACATGCTTTGATTCCTTATGGCAAAGTGAAATTTGCTCTGCTGCCATCGTTTGTTTTCACATCTTTTGGGTCAATTCAGTTTGTGTAAGTGTTTGTATGCAAAGTGGTGCCATCAGTGCTGATGCTGCTTGTGCCCTGCTGTCACAGGATGGTGTCACTCAGCTGTAAGGTGACAAAGGAGCTATGTCAGAGAAGCATTCAGCAAGGACTCCTGAGGGACTGGAAGGTGTAGGAGTACTCACTGTACTCAGCACAGGTGGATTTTTAAATATCAAATGCCACCCCAAGACTCTGTCTTCCACAAGACCTTCATGTCTTACACTTTTGCTTTTCCCATTATGTTTCTTCTCTCACACCAGTTCCATGAAGGGAGCTGTGGAATTGCTATTTCCTCACTGATTAAGTTTGTCAGGCATCCTCAGCCCCAGAATCACAGAGCCAGGGCCTGAACCTAGCAATATTGGACATCTCATTGGTTTCTTAGTTTTCTTGGTACTGTTTCCCCTTTTCCACCTCCGTGAGGTGGTTTATCCCACTCCAGTCCCATTGCTACTTTTGAGAATGATACTTGAGAACGACCAGAAGTGCTGCTCCCCAGCAGGGGACGTGGTGGTGGCTGATGAAACCTTTGCCACACCTAAACCCCTGAAAGAATGCAGGACACTCAAACCAACACCCCGGTGAAACATTAAATAGTTCTGCTAAAATGCTGAGGGTAAACAGGAGCACAGATGTGCTCATGCACAAAGGAAGGTTAAACACTCAGTTAATGAAGTTTCACACTTCCTTCTGGAACTCCGGAATGCTCTGAGGATGTTTTTAAGTACAGACACCTGAAAAGGAAACGTGGTTAAACAAGTTCATCACACGCTTACCACATTAGTTGAAACCAATTGCAGAGAGTTTTTAGTTACCACAGGCGCTGGTATTAGCAGGTAAGTACAAGAAAACAACAGAAATACTTGTGATACGTGAAAAAGTCCAGGAAAAAATGATTCTCAGTAATGGTGACAAAGCCAGCTGGCATCAAGGAGACTCTGTGTGGTACGTGACAATAGCAGAGAAAAGAACTGCTCATCCATCTACTGTGACAGTGCTCGAGCCAGCCACCCTCAGAGGGAACAGTTTCTATCCGAGTTTTCTTTATTAAATGTCAGCGCCAGTTGATTTTTCCAACTATGAGAGGGCAAGTGTGCTTCCAGCAGGCTAAGTGAAGGTGGCCTTTTCAAAAGTTGCAACAGCTCAAAAGCACTCGGACTAATCACCTGAAACTTGGCACATAATAACCTGCCTGGTGATCACAGCAGCCCTCAGCACTGCCAAGGGCTCTTTGTTGTGCACAGGACACGAGGAAGGAGCCTCAGTGCTCACACAAGGAACAGCACTGGCCAGAATAAGGCTGCAAACTGACACTTATTAAAGTCTGGCCAAGCTCAGAATTGCAAATTAATCCCTGAAAGTGACTGTGACACTGAGCAGATGCTCTGAATCTGTTTAGCAGAGAAGGGAGCTATGAAAAACTCTGTCAGGATTACACGAGTTGCAATCTTGAATCTCCATCCATGACCCACAGGCACGAGGTAGGCATGGGAAATGATAATGTTCACTTTAGCTAAAAGCCAGATTTTTTTTTGAATCTTGATTGTCATTAAAAAAATCACCAGACTAACATCTGCTGCTGATTTATTCCATTTTGCTTCTTGCTACAGTAGGCAGACCATAAATAAGCATCATCCAAACATGGTGGAAAAAAGCCCCAAAAGAAGTTCCCTGATGATGTTCCAGAAATGGACCTGAAGCAAAGATCCCAGACAAGAAGCTCCTCAGATGTGGGCAAATTCAGCTGTAGGTACACCTGTGGCTGGGAATGTACCACAGAGGTGCTCAGCACTGCTCATACCACTTGCATTTCTGCAATCCCAGCTGCCTGGGAAAAAGTGAAGGCATTTCTGGCATTCTTTTTTGTGGGCCAGCTCATGGAGATGCTAGGCCACGGGACAAGAATTGAATAGTTTGGGGGTGGAAGGGATCTTTAAAGGTCATCTAGGCCAAGGTCATTCAGTCCATCTATTAAGCCTTAATAAAATGCAAACCAGGAATGTTTGTTCCCAACCTGACAATGCATCTTTCCTAGGCAGTCAAATAAAGAGCTATGGAAGCTCCTTGAACAGAGATTATCCCTGGAATTCAGAGACTTGTGTAGATGCTTCACTCTGGGGTTGCACACAGTTTTGCTGTGCTGGCAGTGATTTTTCATCCCTCTGCCTGTGCTGCCACTGAGAGGAGCTGTGACAGAGCCCATCCCTGCACCTCTGGCTGTGTTTATCCAGGACCAGGAACTGCACAGGAGTAGCACACAAAAACACATTCCTGTGGCCTGGCCTGTGGGGCCGGGTTACGCAATGTGAGAGCATCATTAATTCAAGTAACAGACCAGCCAGGGATATTTCCCTCTCCTGTTCCCCCAAGACTGGGAGCTGCTGTTTACCTTTCAGCCATGGGATGTTTTGGAGGTAGCACTGAACTGAGCTCTTTCCCTGTTCAGTGGATCAGCTGCCCACTGTGGTGGGCACAGCTGCCCCCAAGCCTCCAGCCCTCTCACCAGGAGCTGCAGGAGAAGGGAAGCTCAGAGTTCAGGTCCTGCAGGGACTGACACCAGCACCAACATTCAGCTGCAGGCAGGCTCAAAGCACATTTTCTTCCAAGTTAGTTCGGCAAGTAACTGGGAAACATCCCCATTTTGTCAGCTCCTGCTGCTGGCACCAAAGGCAGCCCCCTTCTGAACTCACCTCTTGCTGACACAGGCTGTGGGATCATTGTCACCCCTCAGCTCACCACGGAGCAAGGAGTGGAGGCAACTCCTCAACAGGCCAAGTGACAATGCCAACCTCCTCTTACTGGGCAGACCCCAGACCTGCAGCACAGCTTGGGCTGATCACAATTCCACCCTCCTGTGGGGAGGAAATCAAAGCCAAGAGGGGTCTCCAGGGATTTGGTAGCTTCCCTTCCAAGATCCCTTGTACTTACAATGGAAGCACCAGCTGTTACCTGCTGAGCCACCAAAGGCTCTCACCTTGGTTCATCTTTGGAGTTTTACTTTCAGCCTTTTTGTCCAGCACTGCTTTGCTTTGACGTGTCTCTCCTCAGGGAGTTGCAGAAGCAGATGTCTTCAGCCAGGCAGTGCTTCCCTGAGCTCCAGCAGGGCAGGGACCCCCAAGCCAAGGCTCCCAAGCAAAGCAGGACACACAGGGAGTCTGTTCTGTGCAAACTGTTCCAGGTTTCTTTGCTACAAAGATTCACTACCGAGATTTTAGCTAAATGCAAACTCCATAATCAATAAAATAAAATAAAATAAAATAAAATAAAATAAAATAAAATAAAATAACAAGTCCTGACAAGCATAAACACAAACACAGGGGAGTGTGAGGCAGCAAAGTGGGTGCTCCAGCTCTTGCACACTGAGGGGAAGTGTTTTGAGAGCAGCACGAAGTCCCAGCAAAACGTTTCATCTGTGGACTCTCTACCAGCTGGAGTTTGACTAAACCCAGTCTAAGCATGTGAGAGCTGAAGTAGTCAGTATTTAAGCTCCCCCAAATGAGCTTTCCAATACAGCTGCATGGAGTATTTTTTATTCCAAGTTCCAATTTTCATAGATTTTTTTTTCCATTATGTGATTGCAACACAGCCCACATCTAACTCTAGCTGCTCACCATTTTACAGATATCTCTTCAGCTTTTTAGATGTGAAAGCTGAACAACAATTAAGGGAATGAAACAGGAAGGAAAACATTTCCAAAAACAAGCAGAACAAGAGCCTGAATGAGCAGTGACCTCCTCCACTAATGCATTTTGATGGTAGGAAACATTTGGAAATTGTGGTGTGTTGAATAGCAACACAGAACCACCAACATTTTCTGACGATTGAGTCCAAGGGGAAGTATGCCAAGGACCATAAAAAGGGGCAAGTGCTAAAGGATATTCACATATTTTTCCTCACTGAAACAGCCATAAAAGGCTCTTGCAGCAGCACTGCACAGTGGAAAAACCACCCTCTGTAGCCATAATGCACACAACTCTCCAGTGAAGGGACTGGCCAAGTGGATCCAAACCCACCTCACAAACCCTCTCCCAGCCTGCAGGCATCTGTTTGACATCATTATGCTCTGGCTTAGCAGGGTGTGTGTCACCAGTTGGGAGAGGGACAATACAAGGCATCTCAAGCTGATATTTACTGACTTCTGTACTCTTCTGATTCTACAGCACTCAGTTACGTGTGGCCACATTAGAAACAAAAAAACAAATCCTCAACAAAGAACAAACATAGAAAAAAAGTAATGCTGGAAAAAAATGAGCTGTTGCTTCACTCCAGTGTAGTTGTTGGTTTTTTTTTAATACATAGCAACTGTGCTACAAATGACCATTTTTTAACAGATAAAGAGCTGTCTTCGTTTGTTGTTGGTTTTTTTTAACTATTATTTTTTCCACTGCATGGCACTCCTGCATTAATTGCTCCATTACTCTTGGATGTCTCCACCAAAACCTCTGCACGTTCCCAGCAGCTGCCAGCAGAGCCCTTCCCTCAGGCTTGGCTGGGCTAACAAGACCTGAGGTGGGCAGAAAAGGCCTGTCAGCAGAATGGGTGCCACTGAAATCCCCTGGCAGCTCCCCTGGAGGAGTTTCACTCTGGACATTTGTATTTATTCCGAGCTGCCAAGGTGATTTCATGTGGCACCTCTCGGGTGCACTGCATGCACACCCCAGTCCCACATGGGCCAAAGCTTCAGGCCTCAGCTCTTGTTCCACATGCAAATGCTCATAAGCTCCCGAGTGCTTTGCATGTTAAACTGGATCCTGCAGGAGAATACTCTCTAAAGCTGCTGCTTTACCACAGTGTAGCTCTATCTTTCAACTCCATTGTGTATTGTGCCAGTAACTCTTGCAGGCCTGAGAGCCACTGTGCAATTCCAGTCTCATTCTCCCTTCCTCCCAAATTTACAGTGTGCTGTAAATTCAGTGTGTGCTGTAATTGAGCATGCTGGAAATTTATAGGATAGCAGGAATTCCTAACTACTGCTGTGACAAAACTGCCTCCTGAAAGGAGGCTTGGTGTAATCCATTATCAAACCCAGGTTTAAAACAAAGCAAAGCGAACAGTTCATTACTCACCTGGTGTTTCTTCTGGCTGAGGTGTGGGACTTACCTGTGCAGAGGTGGGGCAGCAACAGAAACACCCAGCTGCAGAGTTGGAAGAAGCCACACAAATGCAGTTTGGGATAAAAGGCAGCTCATGGTGTTCCCATTTAAGCACAAAGCAATCATAAATCCAAATCACACAAGAAAAAAGTTTATTGAAAAATAAATTCTCCCTAGTATTTTTCTACAACAGTGAAAACAAAGCATTTTTCTATGCCATTAAAGTACAGACATTTACTGTTCTAAAAAAAAAAAAAAAAAAAAAAAAAATCCCATCCTATTGAACCCCAGGAACTTGGCAGTATCTGAACCACTGCGTTCTGTTCTGTTTGAGTCAAACTGCTTGAACGTAATATAGTGGAACACAACCATTGAAATAAAACAAAGGATTAACCTATTAGGGGAGAATTCAAACCAAACACCCCATAGTACCAGCCTGACCCTGAAGTTCCTGTGTACATTTAAAACCCCTCATTGACTCCACATTATTGTTTGCTAAAAGCAGTATTTTACTTCCAGTGAATTCAGCAGGGTTTTTTTTCCAATTTACACTGCTACAGGGCTTATTCAGACTCTGACCCTCCTCACCCATGAAGAGAGAGACTCCTCCAGGGAATGATGCAAACCAGAACCCAAAGAGCTGCCCCAAATTGCACTCTGGAGAATCTCCCTGCAGTGGTCAGCTCAGCAAGCTCAAGGGGGATCAATATCTCCAAGCCCAAACTAGCTTTGTAAATATTCCCTGATACTGTTTTGGCTCTCTTAGAATCTTCAGGGTAACTTTTCTCACAAAATTTATTATCTTTTTCCTTTTGGATAAAACTGTCATTTCCTCCTCCTCTTCTGCATTCCTTGCAAAAACCAAATAAAACCCTTGACTCCCTAAAAATATTTGTCACTGTCACTGTACTGCAACAGACCTGTTAACGAACATAAATTAGTTCTGGGTATTACTATTAAAATTAACTGCCCTCAGACAGCAATTTAACTTGATTTATCGTGTGCCTATTTGATACTTCAAACTACTTTGCAGCTGCTGGAGCCTGAGCCAGGTCGTGTTGCATGCACTTGGTGCCTGGGCGGCTCCAGGAAATGCCAGGCGTTATTTACATGCTCTCCTTAAAGCCAAGGATTTGGTGGCTCCTGCAGGACCCAGGGCTGGCATTTGCAGTGACAACAAAGATGTGTTTTCCTGCACCAGAAGCAGCCACGTGCCTGGGTGGCCATGGGGACAGCAGGGTCCTCAGTGCTTCAGTTCTGTGAGCCCTTACACGAGGTGACAAATTCTGGTCCCTTGTACAGCGCTCTTAAGTAAATGGCACCTGCACGGATCTGCCCAGCAGAGAAGGGCTTCAATCACTTGAGCACAACTAAATTTTAAAAGCAGTTTCTGAGTGTTGAGGGTGAAGTTATTACTAATTTTATCAAAACTTTGAGGACCTGGTTTTATTTACTCATGTAATAAACAGGTGGCCTAGTGCTCTTGGGAGTGGTCTGCTGAATTAAAACACTTCTGTGTGCTCTAATTACATGAATATGCAAAGGATGTCACCTGTAAAAATGAATTAAGTCCCAACGTGCAAGGCACATCAGCAATGGTTGCACTTTGTTGCTTTTCCTGGAAGAAAGAACAATGAATGATGCCTCACACCTGAGGCACTCTCAGGTCCAGCCTCTGGTATCTTCAACACATTCCTACAGTAAACATTTTACACTTGATACGTGGACTTGCTGTTTACACATTCCATTGAAATATAATTATATTTGGAAATTACAAACTAACTTTAAAAAAACCCTACAGAACTGCTTGAAAATGTGTAGATGAGACTTAAGTCACTGCCCATAAAACGTGTTTTGATGTTACATTTACAGCAATATTATTAAAGCAGATCTCAATAAAATCCTCTATGTCCCTGGCCATTTCAGCTCCAATGAAAACACATCTGTCAGTGCTTGAGTTTATAGCAATCCCTACAACAACGGGGCCAAAAGAGAACTACAGATGGAAAGAGATCACAAGTGAGATGTTGAAGGCACAGCAGCTTCAGGACAAACATCACAAGGAAACAGCCATGCCAAATGTTAGCACCCCTGGAAAAAAGGCTGGGAAATCAGAAACTGGTAACTCCTTGTCTCTCTAAAAATAAACAAACAAAAATGTCATCCCTCAGACTCCCAGCTGTTGACTGAACAGCAATTTACCCCCATTTTCAACTGATACTTTAATAATTAATCAGTAACATCAACTTAGTCAGAGCTGATCTATGTTGTGACAGCAAGAAAAACTGGTTGCTGATATGTGTACAATATGCCCTGCAAGTGTTTGGTCTTCATCATTGAAGATACTTAAGTGCTTTACACTTACTAAGAAGGGAGGGCTGATTTCTCAATTTTAAGAAACATTAATGGAGGAGCTGTGCTATCACTGAAGCCAGTGGGAGTCACGAAGTTAATTAGGCCTGGATGAGATTGTATCCATCCTGACTCATCCCATTTAATTTATTTTACTAGCAAAATCTGGTCCTGAAATTAACTCTAAGCAAAGGACATACTTGAGAAAGCAATTTGGGTTTTGTTTACGTGAACAGAGCTGTGAACTCATAAATCACCTCTGCAATTCAGGTGGGCCATGCACTCTGAAAGTGAGTCTGTCTTTTGTATTAAGGACAAATCAAGGATGCTGCCTAGGGTTTTAAAGGACAGTGGTACAACATGACAGCCTGGTTTGGAGCTGATGGTATCAAGAGAAATTTTCAATGAGTCTGAATTCTTGATAATCAGCAAGGTGTAAAAGGTGACACAAAGTAGGTGGGAAGAGTAGAGCTGGGAAGGTGCAGAGTCCTGGCTCTGGCTACAACCCCACCCCAACTGAAATCTCATCAGCAGCTGCTTTGCAAAATACTACTGCAGAAAAGTAGGAGCATAAAAAAGCCAATCCATCTGCAAAAAGCTGACCAGCCCCTCCCCACTGAGAGCTGTCCATTCAGCTGTCATAAAAGGCCTGTACACATCCATGCAGGTGGAAAACCAGCTCCTCACAAACCTCAACGTGGATCTTCAACTTTCCAGCTCACCAAATCAGCTATGGCTGTTCCTGGAGGTTTTCTGTTATCATGGTCTCCCTGGGGAATGTTCATGGCTTTCCTTTGCTCCCTGGTCATTGAACAGACATCCTGTCCCAGCAGGAGCTCTCATGCCAAATCACAGATTCTCATAAATTGCATTCTGCTTGCAGAAGCAATGTTTTGCAGGAATTATTAAAAGTTATACTATCTTCTAGCTTATTAAGCCTTATATAGTTTTAGAATGGATTTCTCCACTGCTTAAAAACATTCAAAACTCACACCACTAATTTGTAGAGTCATCAGCACAATTTACCTGGAATTAGTGTTCCATTATACTTGTTCAGACAGTGTCCATATTCCAAGCACACATCCAAACCCCAAAGAAAGTAAAAAAGGCACATAAACATTAAATATTTGTAGAAACATAATCTGATATAAACAAGCAAACACACTGCTGCAACTATAAATTACAAAAAGAAACACTGAAACTAAGCAAAAAATGCAAAAAGCAACTCTATTTATACATGTGCAAATCAACTTGCATATATGAAATAAATGAGGTTTTTATTGGCATTTTTAAACAGTGTGTATTTACCAACTTTACCTTTCAAAGGCAAGCCTTTTATGTTAATTTTAATAAATATGTAAATGCTTCTCTCAAGTTTTCTAATCCCGTAGGAACAAGATTTTTGAAAAAAACTAGGTCACATACAAAAATACAAAATTTTAAAACAAAGAATGTCTTGATATGAGAGATATGTTTAAAAGCTTGTAAAATGGTTTTGTATCCAACTTTTGACATTTTTTTCCCATCGATCACAGATCAATATATTCAAATGCAGTCATGCAGAAACCTGACTTCTGAGCAAAGGAAGCTGCAAGCTCTGCTGTCAGACTGAAAGCAGCAGCACGGTCCCCTCTCTGATGTTCTTGCCTGAGTGCAAGAATTGGATTACACCTTTACTCTTCCATTAGGAAAGGAAACAGTTATGGAACTCAGACAGAAAGCTGCTCACTAGCCTGAAATGTGGCTATCTCTTACAGGTTTTAGAAAGAATTCCAACTTTCCACCAGTCCCACATGGATTTGCCTGAGTGTCTGTCTGCAGAAGGAATCACTCACTGACTTCTCACTGCCCGAGCCTAGGCGGCTGAGTGAGGGGAGCGCGTGTGGAGCTCAGTGAGCAAAGCTTGCACAGTCTGTGCACTTGGACTGTCTCCCTTTACAGGAATGTACACTGAAGCTGTAGGTCTTGATTTGTTATTCTTCAAGATTAATGAGTCTTCCCTATAGGTTTCAGTGGAAATAAGATCAGTGACCACTGACTCTGAAGCCAATTTGGATGTTCTGTCCCTGGCTAAAACGCAAGCGGCATCGGTGCTGCTTCCATTTTTTGTTTCATTTGCTGTTTCATTTTTGCCAGAATGCAGTAAGTCAGTTCAGCAGACTAGAAACAATGCTACAGCATGAACAAACAGAGCTTATAATAAACTCTCCCTGCTGTGGTAAAGGCAAACTTAGCATTGAGCAAAGCACTAGACCAGAAAATCTTATAATAACAAATACCAAACCCCTCCCATCTTTAAAGGTTTAGAGGCAAAATCAAATGCAGTATGTATTGCCATGTGGGCCTTACAGAAGGGGGAACCAAGCAAACATGTATTTACAGCAAAGAATTACACTACAGCAAAACCCACATGTTTTGCATCCTGTAAGTGCACACGCACAAATCTTTGTTTCCAAGGTAATTCTGTTACATCCCAGTCCAAAATAAATTCCTGCCTGAGAAACATCAGGCTGAACTGGTGAAGACAAGTCCTGCTGTTGCCTTTACTTTCAGCACCAGCTGAAAGTTCATACACTGTGACAGGCAGGATTTTCTAGTTGCACCAATACGCACAGGTATGCAGGGGATATTTTATATAAATACAGAATGAATTGTTGTGCCTGCTCAGACCCATTTCCAATTGTCCTCCCCCAGCTTTTCCAGGGCAGTGAAACTGTGGTAAACTACATTTGTGCTGACTGAAGCAAATGCTGAGCTATGGCAACAGGAGGGATTTTCAGACTGGTTTGCGTTTGTTTGCTTTTCATACAAAAATTTTGCCTCCCATTAGAGAACCCAGCTGTTCTCTTTCTGGAAAATTAATCTAAAATACAGCAGATTTTCACATCATCAAACCCAGGTCCTGGTGACCATGCTGTCCAACAGCTCCCACAGACCCTTTTTGGATACTCAACAACCTCCTGTGTTGTGCAGAGCAATGTCATGGAGTGTTTACAGGGTAACACTGTCAGGAGTGCTGAGGCAGGAAACCAAATGCTTGGACAGGCTCATTCACTGCTTTTAAATTGGAAATGAAAATGTTCTGGACTGTTCTGGAGGATTTCTCCCCAGTGCAATAGCATCTCCCTTGCCTGGTCTTTGGTAGGTCACCACATCCACCAGTATTCCCACACAGATCATGAACACTGCTCACAGGAAAAACCTGAACCAAGAAGATATGTCTGAGAAAGGAAAAGGTAAAGCATCTATGCCTTTCATTACTACCTGGTAATCTTAATGAAAAAAAGAAATCTGTACTGATTGGAGGTTTTATTCCAGCATGGTGAGAGCATGTCCAAATTGCAAACCTACACACTCTGACTGCAGATTTGTTTCTCACTAATCTTAACATTTAACTTCCTGACTGCAAATGGTGCTGTCAAGCATGTCACCTTCTGCTGAAAATAACAAAAATTACCTCTGTAAAAAGAAGGCAGTTTAGAGCAGTTAATTTGCTTTCAAAAAAACCCAAACCAACTAACTTTAAGTTCAGAACTTTTGAATTGTATTCTTCTAAATTTGTGAGCCTGATAAAAAGGGAAGAAGAAACAAGCAGCCCCCTAAAACCAGAAAAACAATTAAAGAACCCAAAAGGATTATTTTTTTTCCTTTCAGTTGTCTCCTCTTACTTGTTCTCCAGAAAAAATTTCTCTTTAAAAACGTAGCTAGTTATGAAGACATTTTACATTTCTAACATACAATAATTACAGTTAGCTTAGTTTAACCTTTCTATGTCATTCAGCAACACTTTAACTACTGGAAGCTGTAGCAAACTGAGGCTCTATGATAATATTGCTCCAATGATGCTGAATACTTTTTGCTTTACACAGTATTTCTAGTAGACAGACTACAACAGAAGCGTGGGCAAATTCCGAGGATTACTCTCTAAAATGGGACCAGTAAACTGTGATGAGTCCATTCCAAAAATGGTTGGGTGTTTTTGTAGCTTTTCCACACTGAAGAATGCCACAACCCCAGTGAGCTGTGCAGTCACCAAGATGTGTCACACGCTGGCAACTGCCTGTTTGCTCATTTGTGACACTCAGCTTAGGCTGCTCTGGTGCAGCAGCTGTGATGCAGACAATACCTTGTTGTATACAAAGATTTAATTTAAAAAAAAGGAAAAAAAAAAAAAAANGTCACCAAGATGTGTCACACGCTGGCAACTGCCTGTTTGCTCATTTGTGACACTCAGCTTAGGCTGCTCTGGTGCAGCAGCTGTGATGCAGACAATACCTTGTTGTATACAAAGATTTAATTTAAAAAAAAGGTAAAAAAAAAAAAAAGAGATCTGGGCCCAAATAACCCAATAGCAGAGTACAGAGCTCTCTCATTATTCCAAATTCTTGTAAAGTAAACCACTTTGTAGCCATTCAATCCAAAGCTGTACCCAAACTAATGCACCTTGAATGTTAGTCCTCCTTCCCCAGCATCCCCTTCCTCAAGCACACTTTTTTCAATTGTCTACTGGAATGAAGTTGAGATCCTTTAGCTAACCATGATGGGGGATGTCCTAACTCATTAAAAAAATAGAAAACACTCCACCCAAACAAAAAAATCTGAAGTTTGATGGGTCTGGAAATTTTCTACAAACTATTCTGTGCAGTCGTCTTCAAATCACTGTCGAACACGAGACTCGTTTCTCTTTGCAAACAGCTGAAGGAATCTGAGGAGTGACACTGCAAATGTTCTTACAGGAAGAAAAGATCAGTTAGAGCTGTTTATTATGAATCCCTCCTCTCTTGGTAGATAATTCTGCCCAGCAATGATAGCTCTGCCTGCAGCGGAAAACCTGGACCAAAGTGCAGGAAGT
This sequence comes from Polioptila caerulea, assembly GCA_013397295.1. Lineage (NCBI taxonomy): Eukaryota > Metazoa > Chordata > Aves > Passeriformes > Certhiidae > Polioptila > Polioptila caerulea. Next base: position 1,281,784 of record VYXF01004068.1, read on the forward strand.
ACAAAGGAGCTCCTCTCCAAACTACTCACGTTGTCCCCACTGGGAGCAGCTCTGCTGCTGCTATAGGCAGTCCTTGCAGAGTGCAACCTGCCCCTTGATATAGTCCCTGCAGGGGCAGATCCTTCTGTGGGCAGGGTGGGAGCCAGCACAGCTGAAGAGCAGCAGGTCACCTTGGAAAACACAGTGCTTCCTCCTCGCATCAAAAGAGGGGACCAGGATATCGTTTGCAGACTCCATGGTGAGACATTCAATATTATGCCTAAAAAGCAAAGCACGTGGTCTAAATCACACCAGAGTTTATGGGAGTTTGGTTGAGATTTCAACTTTCCTTGCTAAAAATAACAAACTGTGCTCTATTAGATCCTAAATCGAGTGCATTAACAAGTGCAGCTTTCCAGAACATGACTTTTCTGCTGTACAGATTCTCTCTGCAGAGGGCAGTGCAGCCTTTACAGCTTTACTGATTCCTAAAGATTCATAAAAGAAGTTAAAGAGAAAAAGAAAAGCTTTTGACTGTTCCCCAAAACCTAGTATGTGAATACACCATGGATTTTCAGTAGAACAGACTCCAAGATTCTGAAATCAGGAGATATTGTCTTTAATTTCAGGAAGTCTCCTCCCCAGGGAAGCCCCACAGAGCCAGGCAGCCCTGGGCAGCTCGAGGTGGGTGAGCTGGACTGTGAGGGTGAGGGATGCTGCTCCTGGGCTGCAGGGAACAGGGCCTGCAGGAACTAGGCAGCAGGAAAATGAAAAATGCCAGTTGCCATTTTCTGACCACAAAGCTTAAGCACCAGGGTAGCAATTCCAGCAGAGCCTTGTTTTTCACTTATTCTGGAAACATTGGTAACTTTCAGCATTTAACAGATCGGGTTTTTTCCACAGGATTATGATTTTGTCTAGACAGCTAGAAAAGAAAGTTTTTATATGAGCTGCTTCTCAACTCCACTGGAAATTATAACTTTTCAAAGAAAATACAAACCTCAAAACCTTCTACAATGTAATTAGCAAAAAGTGGGGCTAGAAAACCTGGAAAGCAGATTCCCTAGCAGCCATTTGTGGGAGATTCTGAAAGGAACACAGACACATTTCCAAAGGGACAGCATCTGAAAGCAGCATTCCTTTCCTTAATGCACAGCTGGTGAGTTTTACACGTCTGCACCAACACTCCAGTGCAGCAGGGTTCACAATTCTCTACCCAGGACAATAGTGACACAAGGTTTTTGGCGCCCTGTGCTCCTGGCAGGATGCTCTCAGCAGTCACCACTACCACACAAAGCACTGCCAGGCCCTCACTCACAGCTTGCTGCAGCCAGAGCTGCTCTCCCCACCTTCCCTTCTCACAGAACTTGTGCTTTTCATTCCAAGTGTGGTAAAAACCAGTGCAATAAAGAGACCAGACAATGTATTTGTGCTATAAATACTTACCTAAGCAGAGCTTTGTCCTTGTTAAGATGCTGGAAGAAGGAAGGCTCACAGATGAGCTGGCTTTCCTGACAAACTTGCTTACAGGATTTTCCAGGTTCAGCAATTTTTACTTGAAGAGCACTTAGTGGGGGCCACATCACCTGCCCGTGACAGAAATCCTGCAGTGACAGATCATGTTGTACTGTGTTCAGACAACATTTCACAATACTCAGACTGTATTTTAACATTTGGCAACTCTCACCAAAGGGTGGTCAAATAACTTGGGCCTGGTCCATCACGGGCTGCTTTCTTTGGACAAAACCAAAACTTGTGTGAATTGATCCCTCACTGTGACCCAAAGCCCCCACATTCATTTACCAGTTCTCAGTATCAGGCTGAGATTTTCTTATTCCATTTCAATTTCCTCTGCTGAAGGAGGAAGTTTTCATACCTCCAGGTCTAATCACAAATGTAACATTATAACAGTCATCAATCACAAAATATCAGGAGTTGGAAGGGACCCATACATTTCAAGGTGAGACCAAAGGAAGTGTCCTCCTTCATCTGCCTTCTCTTGCTCTTGGGTGAATGTTCTCACTCCCTTTGCCAAGCTCTGGGGCTCAGCTGAGCCAAGTCAGCTTTCTGACCTCACAGAGTCCTGCCCCAAACATCTTCTGCTGGATTATCAAGTTCTCTGCTTGCCCACATCTTTCAAAGTCACTGTGTCTGTTCCACCAGCCCAGCCTGCCTCATCCAGCAGCTCCCAGATTTGCAGCAGGGAATCCCTGCAGCTTTGGCTGGGGTTGCCTGGCTGCTCCTTTGATGCCAGTGCCAAAACCGAGGCAATCCCTCCCTCTGGTTCCTGGTCTGTGCTGCTGCCTTGCAGCACACACAGCTGTGTGTGCAGGCACAGAGCTGACAGATCAGGGGATGGCTTCAGCAGATGGCAGGGATGCACCAAACAGCCACTCTGGGCTGCTGGCAGGGGCAGGGCACTGGCAGGACAGAGCAGCTTGGAGACAAAGCTGGTTTAACCCAGCTGAAGGTGGCACTGCTGCCTGTGCAACCACAGCTCACAGCACTTCTCCAACCTCAGACCCTAAAGGCCCTCAGCCCAGGTGTTGGATCTCCAGATCAGGGGCGTTCACTAAACCTTTCTTGTGAACATTGACCTCCCTCCTGACCCTCAGCCAAGGCCCCAGAAGGACACATCCTTTACATGCTACACTGTCCATACAGTGACCAGTGGGAGAGTATCTGACCCCATCTCTTCTCACAAACATCCCCTGAAGACCCCACTGTCATGGTCAAGGCACACAACCACTGAACCAGACCAGTTCTTTATTCCAGCATCTTTGTTCCCATTTCAAGCTTGTACTGCTTCCTCTGTTCTTCCTGCCACCACCACAAACCCATCAAAATAAGGTCTCAGTCTTTATTTTCGCTTCTTATTTTTGGTTCATCTCACATGTTAATTAGGCAAAGTGCTAAGCACATGCAGCTAAAAATTGTGCTTGAACATCCTGGAGGCTGTGAAACACCACCAGCTTTTGACAATTAGACAAAGCAATGATCAAAATTACAATATTCAGTGGATTTCTGAGAAGCACAAGGGAGAGCTTAGGCCTTGGGGAGGGCCAGAGGGAAGACAGGCTTAAGCCACAGATGCTTTAAGCCACAATCTCTTGATTGTCTCTTTTTCTTCCTTACACTGAGCTCCATTTCTTCCTGATTGACAAAACTCCCAATTATAGCCAACTTGGGTAAAAGAATCAAAAGCAGGCAGTGATACTTTTACAGGTTTTGTCATCAATACAGCAGCAAAAAGTTTAAAGTGTTTATTGGCAGGAAAGTGGGAACAGCTGTGCTGTGTTAACTGCCCTGCTGACCTGGAGCTGTGTTATTCTCTAGGACTGTCTTTAATAGCACCCACCTTCAGAAATACAAGAACAGACACATGTCCAGTGCCCTGAAAGAAATCCTGGCAATTAAATGACATATCAGAGATAAAGGTTATTCCTATCTCTCTTCTGCAGCAGCCAGAACAAAAGGCAGAGCTGGCTACTGCAACAGATCTGGCTTGGGCAGAAGTCCAAGCAAACAGACAATTTCTAGAAACCAGGATCCCATGCAAATCTCTGCAGTTTATTACTCCATCTCAACATCTGCTGCTGCTCTCAGCTGGCAGTAATGCACAGGGACCAAAAGTCCTTTAAGTAACTGGGCTCCAAACCATTTAAATCCTTATTGATTGAAACTAAATACTTGAAAAATCTGCCCAGAGGCTGCAATTCTGCCCAGAGACTGCAATTCTACCAAAAAATACCTCTGAATTTAAGTGATCCTTCATGATCCAAAGCTTTTATGTGTGTACACAGCTAAGGAAGTCACATACACACTGAAAAATTGCTTTGCCTTTCTGCTTTCATATAATGCCAAGGTCTGCACAGCTACTATTTCTACTTGGACAGCAGCAACACTGAGAAGCTTTAAAATGGAGATGGTTTTCAACATAATTCAAGAGTCATCCACAGCAAAAGTTCATACCTGTCTTTCAATAAAGGCGTTCATCCTCTGAAGCATTCCCTCACAGGTAAATTCATAGGGTAAATAAGGGTCAATCTGTGGAGACAGTGTGTGAAGGTTAAAGGGGTTTTTGTTTCAATCATCTTCCTGGTGCACTCTGTGGCAGCAGCTTCTGTTCCAAATACTCCATTATAGCTCGAGTAGCAACACAAAGCACACCATAACCTCATTAACAAATAATACCTTTACAAAACCATCAGCATTTTTAGCTGAATTTTCTCCCTTTTAAAGGCAGTAAGAATTGCTCCATGGTTATCTTTGTGAAAACTCAGGATATACTGCAAAGTGGCAGATGTAAGGCTAGTGTGAGACCCTCCGGGATTCCAGAGCTCCTGTTTCAACTAAGTTTCATTTCTGAAGTTGAAGAGACAAAACAAAATGTGATACCTTTGAAAATTCCTTCATATTTTTGCCCCCCCGATGTGCCTTCATTACCATTCCACACTGTAAGTGCACAAGCACTTCTGTGGGAATTTCAAGGTTACAAACTCAGAGTTGAGCAGTGCAGAGTCTTCAATGCTCTGAGAATCAACAATGAAACTTCCTCACTGAATGCACAGAAATTGCTGTATAATTCACATTTGAAATTCTTATTTCTATACAAATTCACCCACTCATTTTTTCTAGTGAGAACCTGACATATCTAGTACCAAAACATGAGAATTTTGATACCATAGGTAAGTAATAACCATTTTTTCTTGAATATCCCACCAAAATGCAGCACTCATTAGACTAACATTAGGAAGCACTGTACATGCAGCACACACTCACCACACTCTCAAGTGCTGAGAGCAAGCTGAAGACACATTTCTCACCTTTTGATTCAAAATTGATTTCACGGCCTTCTCAACCTCAGAAAGATCATTGATGTCCACAGTCCACACATGGGGCTTCCCAATGTAAACTTCAGCATAGGGATGCTGTGATGTCAACTGAAAGAAAAAATTATATTGCTAAAAATTAATGTGTAAAGATATCCTTGCCTCTCACTCTCTTAATTGGACTTTTTGGATGAAATGCACTAGGACAGTGCAAAAATTCAGTTACAACACAACAGTCAGCATCATTCCTTCTGAGTTACTTTTCAGATTTTCTCTTTAGAGAATGAATTTATTGGAAAATTGTAAATCAGATAACACAGATCACAAGTAAGATATGTGCACCTCTAATTTGTGGCTTCAATCTTCACAAAAACTCACATCACAGAAGAATTGATGTTTACTGAAATTACTCACACCACGACCCTGCTCCCCCACAGCTCATTCACAGCCACCCTCGTCCTTCACAGCCTCTCATTGCCACAAGTCCTGCTTAGACCTGCATGGCTGGCTCCCAAAGATGTCACTCTTACCCTCCATCCTTCAAATTCCAAACCCTCCTACAGTTCTGTGAGCAACAGTGAAGAAACAATAGTTTTTATAACAAAGGATGAATTCTGACTGTCATGACCAAGAGTGGAAGAGTAACGTGACCTCACCAAGAGGGATAACCAGTACTGTGCTCACCACTCTGTCAGAAAACAGTATCAATGAATACCCAAGAAGGTAACTGAGAAAAGCTGCATCAGAGCTGCTTTCAGAACTAGCAGGACAGCTCAGTAATTATTTTTTGTGACAGGTCACCCAGGAGTGAGAACATGCACATGAAACACACAAAAGGGAGCAAAAGCTACAGAAAAGATAAGTGGTTCACACCAGCCTCAGAAGAAAACTGCTTTTTCAATAAACCAAAAATCCCACAACATAGGTTGTTTATACACAATGTTTATCCAGCTGCCTTTTATGCTGTCATTACAATAAAAAGACATTGCAGAAGATCTGAAGCAGGAAGCAGGGTCTGTTGGTGTACCCCTTCTCCTGCACTAGGAGATACACTGTACTTGATCTTTTCCTCAAGTGAATGCAAGAAACTGTTGCACTCACTATTAAAAATATTTTAAAAATCATTTGAAAAATAGCCATTGCACTTTGCTTGTGGAGACTAGTAACTTGCAAAGGTTACTCTACAAAACCACTTAGCACAGACTTCAAATTCTTGTATGAATACAAGAACTACAGAACTACATAAGCTCTTTTTGTTCTTTAGCACTTGAAGAATGGAGAGAAGCATTTAAAGGTTTTCTTAATCCCAAAGAACCAGCACATGGACTGCTGGCAATCGGATCTAAATGCAGTTGTGAAGATCAGTCAGAGAAGGGGTTACTCCCAGGATAGGTCATGTGAAGGCAGCAATATTCCTGATGGACAGACATGATGTACTTTGGACTAGAGCAGTCAACAGGGATTATTTTTCTGTACAAGTCAGGTACACAGCATTGCAGTGCTGACACATGCCATTGGGATTTAGCATGGCATTCCAAGCCCTGAAATTCCTACAAAGCACTCAGATGGGTTCAGATTATTTACTGAGCCCAATCAGTTATGGTGTTTGGGCACAGAACAACTGGAAATGAGACAAAACCAAGGGACTCACAGAAGAAAAGTTTTGAAAGGTGTCAAGCCCGAGGATAAAGTTTAAACAGGCTTTTATTCCCTTATTGCTGTTGCCTTTGTTAGCAACACAGACTGAGAAAGGGCAAGCTCCAGCTTGTACAGGACATGAATTCAGTATGTAACAAGAAAGGCAATTATAGTTGTGGGTCATAAAATGATAAGGAATTTATGTTCCTGATTGAAAATGGGAAACTGTCTTTTGCTTATCAAGCAGCTGGTGCTGCTCAGGACAGAACTGATATGGCCCAAGCATAACCTGAATGGGGAACTGTGGCTGTGCAAGGTTCTCATCATCTGCAGGTTACCTGAGAGCTTCCCCTTGATGTAAAAACAGAAAGAGTGTATGTTCATACACCTAGGAGCAAGCCATGGCCACAGACATGAGTGCTGATGTCAGAAATGGCTTTGTGACTATTAAATGTTTAAAAGTATAGGCTGCATTTTACCTACACTGAATAAAAGAAAAATATCCCAAAATCAGTGCCAGGATGAAGGGTTAGTTCACTTCAGTCTCCTCTCACTAAACACACTGACTGTTTTGAAAGCTTGGAGTTTGGTTTTCCTGTTTTCTTCAAGAGTCAGGTCTCCAGAAGTCTTCAGCAGTTAACCACAAACACGGTGGGTGACCATTAATACCTCAACTCAACAGTGCCTTGAACAGGTCTTTTCTGAAGGAAAAAAAAAGCCTCCCAAAACACACATAACCACCCACAAATGCCCTTTTCATAATTTGCTTAAACACCTATTTACTTCCTGCACAGTACACTGCAATGTCTGTTTCTTCAACAAAATAAAAACACTTTCAAGTAATGTATCAAAATGACATGATCTGTTCCTGGGCAGAACATCAGGTTTCCAAGAAAAACTTCTGTTTATGATGTCTCAATAAGAATGTACCCATAAACAAATCTAGAAGTAAAGCTTGAAGTGTGCTAACAACACCATTTAAATTGTCCTATAAAAATAAGGACTGATACTCCCATCAATGACAAAAGAAAAAAAGCAGTTACACACCTCTGGCAAGAAACCTTGAACATTAATGCAATTTCTCCCACACTCTGTTATTAAAAGAAAACCCACAAGCATTTTCAATAAAAAATTAGCAAGATTGATAGAGCTTACCTCTCGGAGTGTAGGTTTGCCTTTGAAAAAATCGGTGTTTTTGCTGCTTTTTGGTGGGTTAAATCTTAAATTTAGGAAAGCACATCCATTGGCAATAGCCTCCAAGGGAGCCGGCCCTTCATATGGAAATCCAAGACCAACAAAGAGCTGAAAAATACAAAACAAGGGATATTTTAATTTTTGTTATTCACAAAAAAGCTAAGAGCTAGCTTAAAAGAAACAAAAACCCATTCTAAATGTACCAGCCTGAAGAAAATGCAAGGCTCAGAAGAAAATGGGAGAAATTCAACAGCTCACCACCTCCCACCCAAGCAGTGATGGAATGCCCTGTAAAACACATTTGACAATCATCATCTGTAAAGAGCTGAGGTGGTTTTTCATGGAGCTCAGGTGGTTTTTCATGGAGCTCAGGTGGTTTTTCATGGAGCTCAGGTGGTTTTTCATGGAGCTCAGGTGGTTTTTCATGGAGCTCAGGTGGTTTTTCATGGAGCTCAGGTGGTTTTTCATGGAGCTCAGGTGGTTTTTCATGGAGCTCAGGTGGTTTTTCATGGAGCTCAGGTGGTTTTTCATGGAGCTGAGGTGGTTTTTCATGGAGCTCAGGCAACAACAGAGCCTTTTAGGGCTTTTTTGGGCAAGGGGAAAAATTGGCGTTGAAGTGGAGCTGCTGGGGCTTTCCTACAGGTACAGGTTCTAAGGCAGCAATCTCCAGGAACAGCTGCACCAGTGTTTGCCCAAGCTGCTTTGCCAACAGGAACAGGCTCCTGGCACGCTAATTAAGCCTCTTAATTAAAACGGTAGATGGCAGCAAACAGCAGCTCACGACGCCGAGGCAGCAAGAGCCTGCAAGGGCTTCAGAGGGCTCAACACCTCCAAGGGAAACAGGAGCAAAAATCCATCCCAAAGCTTTTCCTGCCCCAGCTGAGATTCCAGGTGCTCTAGAAAAGGCACTGCCCTGCTCCAGTGAAAACACATTAAATGCTTTTTTGGAGTTGTCTGAAAAAATCTTGACCCTTTTCCTGGCCAAACATTATGAAACCCCCTGTATTAAATATAGGATTCTTCATCTTCATTTGAATGTTTGTGTCTAATGGGAGAACTACAAGCTCTGAGTTGGAACAGCAATTTCTCAGTACTGCTGCATAACAATGCATATATACATGTACATATATATATACACATTTACATATATATACATATATATATATATATACTGCTTTTATCAGGAAAATAAAGCACAACCTTCATAACTATGAGAGTCATGCAATCAGCACACATACTCAGAGAGGTCAAGGTATACTATTCTGCATTAAATCTTCTGCAACATGGAAATGAATCCCAGTAACAGAACACTCACAGCTGGAGGCTCTTCCCAGGAGCTGATCCTAACGCTGATGCATAAAGCCATAGTCAGCCCTGTCATGCACAGGCATTGCAGCATCAATCCTCCCAAACCCATGGCAACAACAGTATAAATTCAGAGTTGGCTCATTTTAGAAAAGCAAGTTAACACTTCTCAGCATAGCTGAGGACATACAATTTTCACTGCATGGAGCTGAATATTGTAATTTCAGTTCTCAATATTCAGGGTAAAGAAGTTGTCTACTTGCAAAAAGTTTCTCAGCTCTCTCAGAGATTTAAATCTTACAGAAACTCTCCAGTGGCTGATAACAAAAAGATCCAGAAACTATTTCTACTAAAGACAAATTATATAAATTCTGGTTTTATATATGGCATAAAATATACCACCTTTCAGTCAAAGAAATGCTTAATCTCTGATAATGCACTCATCTCAAAAGAGGCTGAATTTACAGAAAGGCAATCTCTTGAAAACAATGAATTAAGGACATGAAACCATTTAATGCAGCCTGCACATAAAATATTATTTATTTAAACTACTCCTTAGTTCAGGCAGAAAACCAGCTGAGAACCGGCAATTAAACCTATCTGAAGTATCAATTCTCCTATGATCCTGTGTTTATCTGTTATGTAGGGAATGCTGGGTTGTTTGCTCAGTTTTGCACTTTTTTAATAAACTGCTGCTGTGCACTGCTGAGTTCTGTGTCTGACTGGTCCATTTATTTGGGAGGAAGCTCCAAGGGAAAAGAAATATGAGTTTATGTTTTGACAGCACAGAGCGCACTGCCATCACTTAATCTATAATAAATAGCTTACCACCTGTTTCCCATCCATTTTCCAAGCTCACCTCTAAGCAGCACTGTTCCTTTGAAGGAAGAAAGAAGGATGTGTCTGATCCTAGAACAGGGGGTGTGTGTGTGTGTGTGCTGCCTGGTGGCCTGAGGTTGCTCACAGCTGCCTGCAGCCCCTCAAATGCTCCTTTCAGCCCTTCTATCACCCTCCAGCACACCATCAACAAACCAGCTGAAATTCCCAAACTCAATCCAGACCCTTCTCCAGAAAGTTGTCTCTCATATAGTGCCCTTGCCCATGGCAGGGCATGGAACTAGATGATCTTTAAGGTTCCTTTCAGCCCAAACTCTACAATTAATGTTCCTTGGTTAGGGAGTCAGTATTTTTGTCTGGTATAAAGAGCAAAACAGAAATATCTTACATGGCTCAATAAAGTCACATTCATTATTAATAAAAGAGCAAGTATTAGAGAACACAGGTCTTTTCTGTAACTCACGATGCTCTCATTTGCCAATCCTTTGAATTACATGCAGCTTGTTATTTCCAGAAAGGCTAAAACAATCTGTCAAGGTACTTCCTAAGAGTATGCAGCAAATACTGCAAGTCACTAACTGAAAAAAGAAAAAAGTAGAAATAACACTCAACCATTTTCAGGTTCCAGTGAAGCAAACATCCATCCTCAATACAGATGAAGCTGTGGGGAAGACAGGGCTCTGTCCCACAGAGTGCAGATTTAGACCATATTGTTCTTCCCCTAACTTGTGATGTAGCTGTACACTGCTGCCTCCAACACTGAGGGTGCTGACTATGGATGGCTCTTAGGGTAATTTCTCGTCAGATTTGGGTCTGGTAACCCAGTCCACCATGGGGAAGCACCTGCACCCTTGGGCTGAAGATCCATTTTGCAAAACTCCCAATGTGACTGCGCTGGTAGCACCACAGTGGGTACAAGTGGCTGAAAATATTAGTCCTGATCTCACTCTGTTAGCTGCAGCAGAACTGCTAAGCACAGAGATTTGCTTTATGCTTTACTTTATGCTTGATTAGCACATGGAAAAAATTCATATTCTGTTTGTGAGTGTTTTTCTCACCTTTCCAATGTTTCTGAAAGCAAGAGCCATTATTTTTCCTGGAGAGCTTTAAGTGGGCTCACGGCACAGCCGGCTCTGCACGCTGACGCCCCACAGAAAGTGGTGATTGCCAGAAGGAAGTTACACTGAAAAAGTCTATCTAAAAGAGATAACTGCCAACAAATATGGAAGGAGAATGATCATGGAAACAGCAGTGTTGGCTTTTTTAATATTCCTTTTTAGCAAGGTCAGCTGCCCCAGTGTGTCTGTGCCTGTAGGTCTGCACGGACCAGAGAAGGGGATTTGTGTCTGCAACATCATTGATCCAACTTGAGTAAAGTTGAAACCCTTAACAGTTTGGTTTTCATAACAAAGGCTCCTCAGGAACCTTTTCCACCTTCGTAATGAACTGAACCTCTGGTTTGGAATGTCAGACTTTTGAGCTGGCCACCCAGCATCACGCTAGCCAAGACATCATTGTTCTTGCTGTAATGTGAACAGTCCTCTCACAGTGCAGTAGCTAAGTGGAGACATCTCTGACACAAAAAGTGACTCACAAACCCTCTCATCAAAAGCAGTATGGGGGTTTGTCTTTTTTGGGGGAGTTTTCAGCACCACATCAGACTACTATTAAAATAAGTAAGTAAACAGTCTTCCTAAATTACAGCCAAAAGTATAAAATAAGGAGTGAATGTTTTACTTCACTGACTGTAATTATGAGTAGTTGAACAGTTAAGAAAAAATTTCATATTCCAGAGACCAAATACTGTAGTTCCACGCATAGGAATGTTTATCTTCTCCTCTCCCCTTTCTAACATTACTGAATTTAATTTAATTTATTCTGTCAGGTTGGTAGGTTTATCACCACTTTAATATGCCTCCTTACTGAACTTATATCTTCTCTTCTGAACTCCAGAAAAAGGAGTATAGCAAAGGTTGACTATCTTGCTATATTCTTCTCATTAATAAAAAATACTTTCTGCGAAAGTCAGTTCTTTTGTGATTCAAACAACTCGAGAGTAGAATCACTAAGCAAATATCTTTTCAGCTGATTTTATGAAGTGTGGAAGTGTGGAAGTAAACATATATGCCTTCATAAAAGGCAATATGAAAACAAAGTTTGTTTGTCTGCTGTAGGAGCAGAGTGTTGCTCCTACTTTTATTAATCCCATACAGAAATCACAAAACCCACTTAGTAAAAGAATTTGAACTCTCCAAAAAATTCAGTGACTTAAAGGAAGAAGTTGCCTCTGAAACTTTCTTGAAAGGAGAAATATTTCTCAAGAATTGAACACTGGTTCCTCCAGGAGAGCCTGGTCCAACTGCTCCAGCTGCCCACTTGGCAGGGAGCCCTGTGAGTTGGCAGGAAGGCTGCCAGCTCGCCTACCCCATTCTCCTCCGACGTGATGAATGGCTTTACATCTTCTCATTAGGAACTGGAGACATGGCTTGTTTTTGTCATGCTCTACACAGCTGAACCAGCCATGGTGAATCTCAAACAGCCCCTCCTGCCTGCAGAACTCACTCCCTCCGAAATGTGCTGCTTTATAGCACACACAGAGTGAAATGGCAGCTGCACACTGCCCGGAATAACTGTGTCCTAGCAGCTACTGCAGGGACCAAAGACATTCTGGGAATGCAAAGCTCTGATTAAGAATCACAGGACTGAGCCTGTCACCTATTGGTATTTTGCTGTCTAAGGACAAAGTGAAGCAGTGCAGCATAAGCTGACTCTTCTGACTAGGCTGAACCATGTGATTTGTTAAATTATTATTTAGCTCTCACTTTCTAAAAGCCAGAACATCTGTCAGCTGACCTAACAAAAACCTGCTAACACAATGTTGAAACCACAACCAATGACAGACAATTCTTGCCCATGGTCTCAACACATCTGAAGGTTTCTGAAGTTTAAGGACAAAGGTTGCTGTCTCCCTACACCCACAGAGGTTCCCAGCCTGGAGTCACAGCCCTGATTATTCACACACTCACGACACACCGATAGTCCGGTGACACAACCCCATAACTAAATTCCTTAGGGGACTCTGGCCATGCTGCCTAGTGTATCAAGTGATTGTGATTAAAAACATCACTGTACATTGAACATCACTGCATGCACACATGGGGCTCCTCCGGGCACAAAGCTCCTGTTCAAGTCAGCTTGATTTTTGTGAGAAACCTGCACTTATTTTAGCAATTCAAGCCATGATCCATCTGATATAAACACAACTGACCCACAGAGGCAGCAGATGGCCAGTGGTGACAGGTGAGCAGTGTTTTGTGCTAAGCTGTGTTCCAGTATTGCCTCTTAAAGGGTATCAAAATCTGGAACTGTGAATATACAGGCAGTAAGAGGACTTGGAGCAAGTGTGTCTGTTGATCAACACTGACAGGAAACCATATGCTGAGGCAGAACAGCCAGAGTACCTATGAGACACTGAGCATCAGCCAGCAAAAAACAAAAAACAAAACGCCACCCATCCCTCAATCCCCCTCCAACTGAAATGTCCAAACAAATTAGATGGGAGATCTCAGTTTCCACTTTCAGTCCCAGAATGCTGCTGGTTCACTTTTCTGTTCAATTAGACATATTGAAACTGTGTTAGACTGGAATAATAAGCAAAATGCATGATGCAATAAGCCATATTTAATTTCATTTCGTTGCAAAATCAGAAATACATTGCACTCTCATTTCCCTGACAATACTTATGCATTAGGAGAAGCAGATGGACTATTAATGGCTTATCATCAGGGCAAAGTTTTGTTAGCCTGGCTGTATCCTAAATAAATAATTTCCTTAAAAGGAAAACAGCTTTTGTCATTTGCAAACCTGCTAACAAAAGTTCAGAAAAGCCATATAAAAATACTGCTTGCAGATGTAATTTTTAAAACCCTGACTTCCTGATACAAGTTCTGAAATACATGAATGATTTTCTCAGTGCCAACTACTAAGAAATGTAGGAAATTCTGAAAAGGATCTTCCCTAATGTTATGAAGGAAAAATCCAACCACAACCAATGCACAACGACAGAATAAAAATCATTAAAATCTAAAATGCTCTAGGACTGTGACAACAGTAAAGCACAGATCCATGCCTTTCACCAAACACTTTTTGTGAAAAATAAGCAATTTACTGTCTCAGGAGCACTTCACAATCCCAACACAGTCTCTTCTATCTGATGCTGCAATTACTGCTCAAAATCTGAGTGGAAGTAGTCTGCTACCTCCTGTGTCACAAAATCCATACAACTAAATTGCATACAACACGTAGGTATCAACTTGAATTTGTCCTAAACTGAATATGTCTTTACACTCCATCTTGGAGCATGGTAAATTAAACAATAAAAATTAGATATCTAGTTAATACTGAAAAGCAAGATTTTTAATGTGATACATGTAAGATGGCTGATAAAAAATTAGAGAAAGGCTTAGTTAAACATAACTATTACTATGAACTGACATTTTTACAGGCACTTCAGTAATTCCACAGGAAGTCCATTTGCTTATTTTACTATTTCACTGAATAGAACACATGTTTTTTCAGGAGGTAGTCACTGTTCATGCCTGGGGTTATTACAAGGTCAATATTCTTCCCACATTATGATTAACACAGGGATTTCATACTCCACACAGGCAAAAGCTGTGTAATCTCAGATTATCTATGACGAAAGCAAATGTTGACTTTCTAATATGCAACATTATGTGTGCCTGCATGCATCAAGCACATACACACAGTGGTTGCCTTTAAAAACTCATAATTTACCGACAGCTGTCACACAGAGATGTCAAATTACCATCATTTTCCCAAGTGCTTTAAAAAGGAGATCTCTGCAGTTGTGTGGGAAGCCCAAGAGGTGCTTGCTTTTCCCTTTTCTTTTTTTTTAAAGAGATTTTTCTGTGTAAGTGCACAGCAAGAAACTATCAACAGTGGTGCACTTCTACGTATTTTGCTGATTTTAAACACACAACACCCTTCTTTCACCAACTTGAAATTAAACTTCCTATTTAAATGTAATCTACTGAAGTTTTGTAGCTGCAAAGTGCCACAAAGATTATGGGGAAGGCAGAGAATCCTGACAAAACTGTGGGGACAAAAGTTTGTCTCAATGTATATTGTGTCCCTTATCTTGAGTTCCCTCGACTCTGGAGGCACAGGCAGAGCACATCACAAAAAGCCACGCTCTTGTGCTCTCTCTGTGCACAGCTGAAGCAGAGGAAGGACATGAATGGCAAATGAAGTGCAGCTTTGCTTCTCTCCCTGAGAGAGCAGGGTCGCTCTGGGTTAAAGTCATTGGGAGGGCAGAGCAAACATGTGGCTGTGCAGCTTTTGGATGTTACCTAACTTTGACCTCAGGGATGTAAAACAGAGCACGTCCTCAGCTGATAATCTCCTTGAGCTGAATATCACATCCAAGAAAATGAAAAATGCATTTATCCCTGTTTCTCAGGCTGGTTGTTAAATGGGACTGTAAGTTGTCTTCCCAATTTTCTAATATCAGCTGTCAATCCACCAAACACAGACATGATGGAAAATGTATTCTTGGCACACAGAACACAACTTAAGCTCCTTTACACATGATAATTTTTTCCCAGTGCTTTTAAATGAGGAGCTTATTCATAGGAGGTGGAATGCAGGCACTTCAGACATCCTCTATTTGGAGATATTTTTTGCCACCACTCCTGCTGAACAAACTTACCTTGGTTTCCCTCAGAAGAAACTGCAAATCCCTCCCGCTGAGTATTCCATGGTTCTTTACATAGCCAGGAATGTACATGGTGCTTGTCCCATGAACAGTTCCATGGACCTCCATATAGGTGTGGATGACATCCAGATAAGCCTTCTTATCCTGTAATGGCAAGGAAAAAATATTTTCAATGGTTACAAATTTGAAGCAGCAATATTCAATCAGAGCTGGTTTTTTATCTCCTGTACCACAAAAGCCAGGGAAAGAAGTTCACTCATTCCTATTTGATTTCTATAATGTTTGATCTTTCATTACATTATTAGTTTGGTTTTCTGCTAAACTGGAAGAAAAATGCAGCTTTTTCACTCATAATCAAGGTATAAAGAAATCAATACTAAGGTCCTCTTAATTTCTAATTGGACAAAACCCAGGATGCTGTCAGAGAGCTGTAATCTCAGCATGCCGAAACAATACTTGGCCTAAAAATACTAAAAACTCATTTTGAAATATCAAATTTTCACTGTTTAGGTTAAAGATGCAAACTAATTATCTTCTTAGTGAAGAAAAGAGTGAATGTCACCTTAGTAAGATGCAGTCTTGCCAACTGAATAACTGAACACATCCCTTTATCTAAATACCCATTGTCTGAGTTCCATGAGAGACCTACAAATGTGCCACCTACCTGGAGCTTTAAAGGCATTTTGGAAAAGACCCAGAGAAGAGCAATGGCTTTAATGCTGCATTTAAAAAAAATTAAGAAAAAATAGTACACCATCCTAGTTTGCACACAAGAATTACTTTAATTTTCAGTGCCATATGTTTTTTTGAGTTTTAAAGACTACTGGCATTCCAAGGCAATTAGCTGAAGATTGTATTTACATGCAGTCTGCAACACAGATCAGAAGACTTTCCCTCAATATTTGCACATAGTCTTAGTAATAGCTCGAAAATCAGGCAACAAGTTGCTATACTTGGCAGCAAGCGAGTTTTTGCAAATTCTACTTTCACTCACTATTTTTGTCACGTAAATTCTGTGCACTGCTCCTCCAGAGCCCTGTGTGAAAGCTGGCCAGCAATTTTACTGAAGCTCATTCAAAGGACAAGAAGACTGGTGAAAATCCTGTCCTTTTCAACCCTGGAGGAGCAGGTGTCAGGCCTAGGTGGATGACTGCTACTTCTTACAGCTTCCTTGGTGAATTAATTGTTGCAGAGGGTGTTTAATGTCCATAACAATGGCTTCTCCCTTCAGCCTGCTCTGCTGGTGACCTCCCTGTGCTGGGGAGGATGGGCTGAGCCATCCCTGAGTGCCCCTCCTGGCAGCACTGTCCTGGGCTGAGTGTTACATAAACCACACAACAGAGAGAGACAAAGATGCTTTCTTGTTCAATGTGGCTGCTCTTGTTACTAATTAACACAAATTATTCAAAAAACCTAAAAGCTTGCTCCATTTTTTACTTCAAATTTGAAATACTCTGTAAGAGATGTTCCTCACTGATTCACCAAAATGCCATAATTAGAAACTGAGAAACTCGTACACTTTGTCAAGAGAAGATCCATTAAGAACTTTTTCTTTGGAAATGAGCAGGAGAAATATAAAAGGAGTGGCCTGGTCTTGTTTACAGAGGATACCTTAATCCTGTCTGCCTGGCTTTGAATACACCCAGAGCTTTGGAGAGTTCAGGGTTTTGGGTGGAAGACGAGGAAGCAGCAGGTACTACTGACATCACCCACCCGTGCAACAACACCAAGGCACTTGCCCCAGATTTTACTGGCTCATGACACAAACCCTGGTGACACAAGTGTGCTCTAGCTCAAAAAAAATCTGAGGAACAAGCAGGTAGAAAGAATAAAACCAAGATTACCTAAAATTGCACTTCTTTTCAAGACTGCAATGACAATTTTACAAACCTTTTACAGAATATTTAGCTGTTTTAAAATGACATTACCCATGCACAGCCTTAACTGGGAATATTACTTAGGCATATGACTGACTTCTTTTCCAATTCAGAGTCTAAAACCACAGATAAAAAAAAACATTTATTATCCAAATAAATGGGTAATTTATCCAGCCAGAATCTCACTCCTTTATTTCCTTATTTACTTTGAGTCAAAAACAACAGCTTTCATAATCATTTATAAAGTGCCATAAAAGTACTATTAGCACCTTATACTTTATCTCAAGCTCACTAACATTTATCTCTTTTTGCAATTAAGTAATACTGAATTTCCACATTCCTTACAGACAAGAGTTATTATGGATCATGAAAGTATATATTCTAGGAAGTCACCTCAGAAAAATAATCAGGACACATAATCAAATTCTAGACATTAAAAAGAGTGAATTAGAAAATGACAGAGTGCAAAAATAGCATTTATAAATAGAAAGGCTACATGTAAATAAAGCAAGAAATGTGACTTGCAAACAACATCCTAACACTCCTTCAACCATTTCTCTGCTTCCTGAGTTGCTCACTTGGGAGCAGATATAATAATTATTTTTTTATCTTAAACCACTTGAACTTTCTCCAAGATGGATTCAAAGAGACAAGATCACGAGCTGCTGGGCAGCAATGCAAACCTGACATTCTCTGCAGTTTGTGTCAGACTGCACTGTTCACCCTGCTGGCCACACTGCACACCTAGACTTAGAGGATGGAAGATAATCACATTGAAAAAAAGGCAAATTATTTCCCCTCAGAATCAAAATGGAAATGTAACAGTGAGTAACAGCTACACAACCCTTTTCTGAAACAATTTTTCAGCAGCTAAAATAAACATGCCATTCAGAAAAGTACTTTTTGTTGATCACTGACTGCAGAACTGTTATTACTGTTCATCAATCATTTCCACCTACTTTTAAAAGCATCATGATAAGGCCTTTCTCATCAAAGAAATTAAGTGACAACTGTTTGATAAGTCTTTCCCTAGGACAATGTTGACAAGAAGACACAGTATGAAGAGGGAAAATTTTAAGTTTGGTGGGTGAAAAATTTAAATATAAAAGCTACAAAAATCTGTGATGGAAACATGGTTCATCAAGAACTAAAGTCTGTTTTTAGTTTTCTCAGCATAGTAACTGGTGGTAATTAACAACTCTGCTTTACCAACAGTTTGCCAGTCCAAGGTAATGACAGTATTTTGCAATTTGGACCATTTGGGTGCCCTCACAGAACACCAAAAACTCAGCACTGAATGAAATTAAGCACCACTACAGGCCAATTGCATTATAGAAGAGCTTGATTCAGAGTCCCCAAGTGCTTTATGGCTTGAAAGTTCAGACTGCAAAGCACATGTAAAACAGCCCACATATCCAGCCTCGCTTCCCTGTGCTGAAAACTTCAGAAGGCAATGGTTTTATAAAGCTTGACAAACGTAATTCAGAAAAGCAAGTACTGGGATACATCTTTGTGTATATGCTAAATGCATACTGTAAAGTTGAGAAGTCCTATCATCTGAGTGCTTATCCCTAGAAGTGTTAAGTCAAAAGTAAGCCAAAATGCAGTGTACATGCAATGTATGACAATTGAGATTTTGACACAAACATAATCTCTGCTCGAGAACTGTCATCCTCTCAAAGACTTCTCAAGACATGCCTGAATAATGAAAATCCTGTCTACCAGGGAGCTAGAAGAGTACACAAAGGCGAAATAATATTAAGAGAGTCAAAAACACACAGTGTTTTACAGGGGTAAATGACAAAGAATAGACTGAGTCTCCTTGAAGTCAAATGCGAAACTTTCAAACTGCCCTGAATTTATAAATGGATGTGGAGAAGATTCAGTGATGCCTGACTAGTAAGTATGAATTCTACACTGAGCAGATAATCTGAAATTTAAATAAATAGTTAACTATGTAACCACATAAACCCAACAAAATGACAATGACAATTCTTCCTGTCCAAGGAAATCCTCTCTCACCAAACTGGTAGCGTTTTCTAAAGAAGTCAATCAGCTTGTAGGAATTCTTCAAAGTTCTTAAAGGAATTAAATCTCTTGGGGAGAGATTGGGAATCACTGTTGTAAATGAACAGACATCATGTGAAAGAGAAGAGAGAAGTGACAATAGCATGCTGTTGTTATTCACAGTAACAAAACTCAAACTAACTTCGAAATGTTGCACAAAAACGTAATATTGAACACCTGGGGTTTTAAAGGTTTTGAAAAAGCCTCCTCAATAATCTAAGGGACAGAGAGATTAGAAAAGAGACCATCTGATAAATTCAACTGCCACCAAAACCCAGGTAATAAACTCTCCAACTAATTAGCCAGGTTAGAAAGCTGACATTACTTTATTAGCAGCCCTGGATGCTACTCCCAAAGCAAGCATGCTCAGTAACTTAAGAGACCAGGTTATATTCCTGAAACTAATACATATTCATCATGTTTTCTGAATATATGCACATGTGCTAATTATTGCCATGGACTTGTTTGGAAATGGTTCTGGCTCTTTTGATGGATCTTTTCTCCCAGAGAGTATCTCAAATATGTTGTCAAGTCATAATGTACTTCTCTTATCCTTCTTTTCTCTAACACACAATCCTTGTTCTCAAAACTAAGATATCAGCCAGTACATATTAATCACTAATACAAGTACACAAGGAGGCATTAGCTGGCACAAGACTTATAGTCATCAGACACAGGGAGTTAACACAAGGCCACATTAATCTCTGGTGTTTGCACTAAGCACTGTATGGTACAAAACTAATCACTAACCAGGAATATGGGGATCTGTGCTAAAGCTAAAAGAATTTTCCAGTGTCTTCCCCTGCTGCTGCATAGACTTCTTCTTACAGAAATAAAACATGTTTGGTAACTTAACTAAAGTGACAGAAATGTTGAAAATCAGCCCTCACTTCAAGTGTGAAAAGAAACCTCCGAGCTAACCAGTGTCACTAAAGAATGAAGACTTTGTATTATAACAATATATGATTATGGCCCATGAGAAATCTTCCATTGTTCAGTAGCAGTCAGTCCAATCAAGTAAATTATAGGAATTTTTCAGAAAGAAATTCAGAAATAAAGAGAATATCACTGAACTCTTCTGTAAAACCTGTTCTCCCCCTCCTCACACACCGCTGCACTTCTGGTCCACTTTCTCCAAAAGAAGCTGAAAACATTGGACTGTGTTCTGAGAGGGGTAAGAAGGATCCAAGATACAGGATAGTTTCCACTCTTACACACAGAAATCTATAAGAGATTCTTTAACAATTCTTCAGTTTGAAAAAGGCAGCTTGGCAGAATATGAGGGAGGTTTCCAAACCCACAGCTGGCATAAAGAACGTGGATAGTGACTGACTGTTCAAAATGTCCTAGACAAGAAATCCAAACAAAGGTCATAAGGGACAGGTTTAGGAAAATGCCCAAGTTAACAATTCCTCCTGCAACAGGTCATTTGAGGGACTCCACGACAGAGAAAGCTGCAGAGGCAAAAAAGAAGTTTGCCCAGGCTCATGATCAAACAAACACTTTGAAATCACCTCTTACTGAGATCTCAAAAATGCGTGAACAGTTTATCAACAGAGAAACACATTCAGGAAATACAACAAATTAGAAAAGCTGGAAAGAGAGAGGATTTGCAAGGGAGGTATTATATAACTTTGCTGTGCTCTTGGCTCTTCCTGAATGCCCATTTGTGGCTTCTTTTTTAGGCATCATATATCTCTGAATAAAACACACACTGGTACATACATACATTTTGCACAAAGAATGAACAAAACATCTCAGTGAAGGTTTCAGATTTCTGTCAGAGTTTGAAGAACCTTATCCAGGTCCCTATCTTCATTTTTTCATCCATGAAGGTTTGGCATTTTTTCAACACCAAGGTTTTCCCAAGATTTGACCATTTCATTGACATGCAATGCACATCAATGGAATGCAATTAAATGGAAATTTCCAGAACCAAGGAGGCATCCTTGTTCACTGTAAGTGCTGAAGGTGAAAAGGGAAGGGGTACAGATGAAAATAGGAAGTAGGACCACAGGAAGAAAAGGCTGTGCTGGTTTTGTGCTAACCAAATAACAGTAGATGATTGTGTTAATCACTACTGCAGCACCTCAGTAATCCATTCTGCAGCTGAAGAGTTCTGCAAAGTGAGAAGCTGATCACTGACCTGACAGGTAAATATCCATGAAAAACACAGTTTTCTTTCTTTTTTCATAATAAATTAATTCTAATTTTCATAATATATGTTAAAGAATATGCCTTTGAAAGTGTTATTTACGGCACTCATTTGTTTTGACTGACTTGTTTCTGATCCATACTGCTTTCAGAAGGAAACTGTGACTTTCAGAAATGCTGCTGAGCTGAAGTGTGTGGCTCGTTCCAATTTGTTGTATTTGTGGCATAAGGCAGGACAGTGCTGGTGCCAGGCTCCAGGGTAACTTTTGATGGATTGATAAACCCCCAGTGCTGCTGCACATTCAGAGGAACACAAAATAGAATGACCACAAAACAAGTCTGTGAGTGCACTGACCACATGGGAGAAAAGGGGAGAAGGAACTTCTGTCCCTCTACTTTTAAAACTCGAAATGAAGCATTTATTCAAGGTACAACGCTAAATATGGAGTACAAAAACCAGTCAGAAGGAAGGGACTTTGCTCCCTCTTTGTGTAAGAGGGCATCTGATGGGGAAATTACATTTCATGACGTGTTCCCTGGAGCTATAAGGGAAGGCATTAGTGTGAGCAGCCCCAGTGATGTGCCTTCCCATTGAGAACAAGCTAAAGGTAACCATTTCCAATGCAGCTCTTCAGAAGTTGCTGTACAGGCAGTATATATTTAAGGAGAGTGCACAGCTTTTCAAGTGGCATTAGTAAGAAACTCACACATTATTCTGCCCCTAAACATACAAATATTTTCAAGACAGCTACAATAGACTATAATAAAATACTAAAGCAATCATCATATCCTAATGTTATGCATTGATGCCTATTTTCCGATACAAGCAACCCTCCCACTCCTCTCACAGCACCAAAAAAAAAAAAAAAAGAAATAGCAAGTACTGCAAAATGAATCTTGACTCTTTCTTTCTTCTAGGATTNTCTTAAACAAAACCCCCCCCCCCCCCCCCCACACCACAAAAAAAAAAAAAAAAAAAGAAATAGCAAGTACTGCAAAATGAATCTTGACTCTTTCTTTCTTCTAGGATTAAGGGTCAAATTAGTGGAAGAGTATAACAGTAAGTTACAGGAAGAAGAACAAAGAAAAACCTTAGAAGCAGAAGCCAAGGCAACATGAAAAGCTTCAAACATTCTCAATTAATTGAAATGTTCTGTAATTAAAGAAAATTTTGATAATGGAGAGCATTATGGGTTTCACACACATTTTATTAATTCCTTCTTTTCCCTCCACTTTGGCATAGATAGGACTCTCTTTACTCCTTAGTACCACCAAAAATCCCAGACAAAACCCCAAACCTTTAATCCCAACAAACACTTTTCCAAAACTTGGCAAATGTTGCCCATCACAGTTTACCTCTAAACATAACCTTTAGAAACGTGGCAAAATTCTTTAGAGCCTCTTGTTTACAATCCTCAACCCACCTAGGACTGATTTAGTTATTAGAGTGAACTAAAGCAGATTTATCTCACCCCCTCTGCACCACACACCCTTCCTGATCTCAAGAGGTCACCCAGACTTGGCCACTGTGATATGGGATGGATGTCACTGGGCTCAGGCACAGAACAGAACCCAAATCCATGGCTATACAAAGGCAGGGTGGTTTATATAGCCCCAGGGAGAAGAGGTCCTGTGCACACTTCAGTCCCACTTCAGTCTGCTTGGTTTAAAATTAAACAATTGATTTGCCACTGCTATTCCCCAAAAGCACCAGAGTTTGGGGATGGGAAGGCTCTCCCCTCCCCACTGTGCTCCTCTAATGACTGATCAGCCCCAGCAGTGACACATGTACTCTGTGCAGATTACACTTCTCATTAATTGGCCATGTTCAGTAGGAAGAACAGGGGCAGGATAAATAGATTAGTCTGGTTCCACACAAGCCGTGGTGGCAGATGAAAAGAGCACTGAACAGGGAAAATGAAAGAAACGTGAAATAAGCAAATTACACAGACACAAGATTAGTTCAGGATTTCTCTTGATCACAGAATTGGATTTTATCACTCCAGATAAGAAATCCCACACTGTAACTGATTCAAAGCCTATCTGCAGTGATTTGCACTTTATATATGAGTGCATATGGGCATGACTGCAGTTACAATCTGCAAGCTACAGTTTTAATGTGTTCGATGTTACCAGCACACAGCACACGATTTAATATGGCCAGATACCAAATCAAACATCTTGGAAAAAACAAGACAGGCAATACTGATAAAATACAGTAGTGACTTGAAAAACAGCCGTTGAAAAAATGATACAAAGGTCTTGGCTGAGAGTTCCTAATGGTGGAAAGGGGACCTGCCTAAAAATGAGACAGTATTTCCTTTTGGATTTGATGCTGGTACGGCCCATGTGCCCTCTGCAAGCACTCACAGTTCAAGAGGAATGTGAATACTCTTGAGAAGGTTCAGAGGAGAGACATGTGAAAACTCCTAAGGATTGGAGAGCACAAAGCTCTCAGGGGCTCAGCATATACAGGCTTTTCAGGAGATGACTATGGGTTATTTTGACCTCAACCTATATATTCCTACAGGGCAACAGAACAGAAACATCATCAGTCGAGAAAATTTACAACTGCTACTAAGACTGGAAACAACCATATGGAAATCTGTACCAGAAATAATGCAAAGTCTTAAGGGAGAAGGCAATTATTGGAGGACTTCACCAAAGGAAACAGTGGGCTTTCCATTGTGTGCTATTTAAAAATTAAGACTGGATGTTCTTTTCCAAAAAGTCATGTTTTTGTCTTAATCAGTCCATAAATATCCTGTGTGTCATACAGAATGTGAGACTAATCACAAATCTCCCCTCTGGGCATATGAAATATCCATACATATTTCTGAATCCATACAGACTGAATAAACTGAGAAAGATTGTATGTCAGTGAAAAACACCCCAGTGGCTAAGGAGCTGTCTTGTTCCTTAAATCCAACTAGCATTCAACAGGTCCTTCTGCTGATGTGCACTGCAAACCAGGTCAGGAAGTTTAGATGATTATTGCATGCTGCTGTTCTTGAGAGACTGATAATGAGACCAGTCACCAGTAAAAGTACAAAGAGAGCCACAAGTAAATGTACAAGAGCCAAAGCTTGAAAAGACTTGAAGAAAGGATTGCAGCTCTGCTCCAGCACTCTGCAGACAGGAGGGACTGCACACAGGGGCAGTTCTCCTGTAAGTTCTTCTATATCATGAGCCAAACAGACTACAGAAATACTTTCATGTATTTACTATGTATTTCCTCAGCAGAGTAGCCAAGAAGCATTCAGCTCTACCTATCCTGCTACCACTGCTAACATTCTACTGTTTTTACTAAGTTTTAGTTTGTTTTGTCTCACAGATGGACCATTTACTTGTAATTATCATCTTTAGAGAATTTATTCTGTATAATCTCAGTCATCAGAATGAATGTTGCTTCTGTGGTTTGAAAAACTGTGCAAGACCAATATTCTCATGCCAATAAAGAGAAAAGGAATGACAATGTGAGACCCAGGTGGTCTTGCACTGTTACATTGTTTGGCCCTGTCTATGGCACTGATAAATTCCTTTTTCAGTTGACAAGAGGCTTAAAAATAAGGTCATTTTAGGCAGGAGGGAAGGCACATGGACAATATGAACATTTGGGCACACAGAGCTGCAGGTAACTTGGAAGAAATCCAGTTACTAGTAAGTAATCTCTTTGAAAACTGCATGAGACACACATTCCCAGGTGTGTCAGTCTGGAAGAAGGAGCCACAGAAAAGGACAGTGGGTGAAAAAAAAAAGAGACCACTATGATGTAATAACACATTATACTTTAATTTAGTGAAAATATGACCAAATCTTGGTGTTGTTATTCTGCTGCACTCATCTGCAGCTGAGAGAAAATACAATAATGGCGACATTATAGAAACAAAACTCTGATATTATTTCAGGGAGATAAGATGAGACTGCAAACTTTTAGAGCCTTTAGTGAAAATGAATCTCCATCTCAAAATGCAGCACATTTTTCACTGTAGATATAAGAAGTAATTGAAAGACAGATTTGCTTATGACTGATGAAAGTTCACACCTTAAATTTTCATTTATGTTTACCAGTTTTCTGCATTTTCTAAAATTATTGTGACATTTAGACTATATTTTTTATTCTATCAGAAAGGTGTACAGAAATAGCAAAGGATCCACATCAATCCAGACAAAATTTGCTCTAACAGAAAGACTTCAAAATGTTCAATTTAATTATTCAAACATATTTCCAGAAAAAGAACTTAATGGGTTTAGACAGATGGGACACTTTCAAATTTCAAATTATGTTTTATTATATTGATCAACATAAATTTGCTCAAGCATATGAGTATAAAAAAACTCACCTTCCAGAAATTATCTACTTTGCCATAAACGAGAGACTGATTCTGCCTTTTGATGTCATTAATGTGTTTAATGTCACTGGAATTCAGATGCTGCTCTACCACAAATCCAAGGAAGCTGTTATCTGGAGTGTGAGCTGTAAGAAACAGAGCAGATTCAGCACCTTTGAAAATACTGGTTAATGCTACATATTACTGGGAATGTTGTCAGAAAAGAACCTATAAGGAACATATTATGCAGCTGATCACTTCCTTCTTATTAGTACTGAAAGACACATTTGCTTGCTTTATTATCCAAAATAGTTTTTATTAATTTTAAGTTCTGCTCCATATGCCTACTGGAGTAAGCAGCTATTTTCTGTCCTGTTTCTGATGATAAAAACTCTGCAGCTGGACTGAGTCCAATGGTAATGATCTTTTTTGTCTGTGTGCTAAGCTTTATTTTATTATTAGAGAAAAAAGAAACAGAAGAAATCCAGCTTGACAAATCTCAGAGATGCAATACCAACAGTTTGAAAACCCCCTGGATTTATGCTTGTTAGCAAAGCTGGATGTTGCTCAGTGGCATAAATAAATTTTAGCAGATTTCTTGGGTTCACCTCCTATACTGGGATTACCAACACCAACCACCCAACTTACTGTGCATTATGCACCTAATTACTGCTAATTACTGGCCTACCAAGTCACACTATGCCAATCAGAATACAAATTGCATTGCCTAATTCACCCAGATATAGTGGTCATAAAATATTTAAAGGTGGCAAGTGAAGTTGGTAGAACTGTTTTCAATCCAATCCAGGCAAAAAAAGTGTGTGCAAAGGATATGCAATTTATTCAGAGGTTTTTATAATATTTTTTGCTCCTGTTGGTCTTTTTTCCAGCAGTGACATCCCACAGTGTTGGTCACTGTTCTCCTCCCTTTAAAGACAGATATTCAGGCTCATTAAAAGTAAGGAGTTTTGTTGTTTTGGATTGGGTTTTTTGTAGACTGGGTGTTTAATTCCAGTGATGGACTCCAACAGTCAATGCTTCAGGTAAAAATCCATCCCTACTAAATAATAACTACTCCAACACATGGGGGATTTTTGCCTCTAGAAAGTGCCATAGCCTCACAAGTGCCCAGAGAAAAAGGCTGCAATAAAGAGCAGGATCTCCTCTCTAGGCCTCCTGTTAAATTCTGGCACACAAGCTGATGATTAATCACATTTTGAAAAACTAAAGAACACGAAACAAAACAAAAAAAACCCCCAAATCCAAGGACAACACTCCAGGCATTTTTGATGCATATAATGCTAAACCTCTAACTAGAGTTATTAAAAAAAAAATAAATTCTATTGCAATTATGAGGTTTAGCATTTTTGTTCCTGAAAATCAGCCAAGTGGGTAATGCAGGAGAACAGAGAAAGCATACACAGTGTACACATCCCTCTGCCATTACATTTAGTCTTTCAAATGACAATTACTCTTTTTCATAAAAAAATGCCTCAGCAACAGCCAGGCACCCACTTAGACCCAAGGACTTTTTAGAATTTTAGACAGCAAACAGTACATTTCAAATATGTCTGAAAAGGGGCATTTTCCATCCTTTCATATTTTTGGATGAGAGACTGCATTCAAAGGAGAGGCAAGGCAGTACACACTCAAAAGCAAAATAAACCTTTGTTAAAGTTAGCACTTAGAACTGGTGGAATTCAGTGCCTCAAACATCACGGGCAGGGAGCAGCACTCAGATGCATTTTTAAGCAAGACCATGCACTTTTAGAAGTACCAGTGCTGTTACTTTGCATGAAAGTATTTGAATTAAAAACATGGAAAACATAAAATGGGGGAAAAGCTCTCATGCTTCTGGAAAACTCAAGCACTTGGTAATATGCCACAGGTTTGATAGCTTGCTTGTTGCTCAGGATAATTTTCTGCCCTTATAATCAGAGTTCTCCAAACATAATAGAGTCTGGGGATCTTGGGAAGCTGTCCAGGGTTCCAATCTGCCATAAAATGTTTACTGATGCATAATATGCTCTTTTAATCACAACCCCATAAAGATGGTGCTATCTCTGCAGCCAGGAACAAAACAGCAAATATAAACTTTAAATATCACAAAACATGTTGACTCTTCTGCACCTAGTACAAAGAAAATAAAAAGGAAAATCCTTGAATAATCCACAGCACTGGAATCACTCATGCTTCAGAATTAGTTTGCCTGCAACCCATTTACCACTTTTCCTGCAGAGGAAGACCTGCAGTCATTTCCAGCAGTAAAAATTGGAAATGGTTATTTATTAAAATTCCAAAACTGTCAGACTCTTCAGAAAATTCACTGTGAAGCAATTTTCTGTGCACAAGAGAGTGTACCAGTGGCAGTCTGTACTGCCACAACACACATCTCTAGAGAGAGGTTTTACTTTCTTCTGCATTCCATGGAGTGGGACGGAGCAGTGCACACACAGCACACAGCTGCACCACCAGTGTTCATGCAGCTATTTCCACTGAGTGCATCATTCCCCCCTTGGTGCTACAGGACCCCACATCTGAATTTCCCAACAGCTGGAAAACTTAAACAAAGCACGATTGAGTCCTTTTTCCATTTAGGACATAAACCAATTAATATTAGCAAATGTGGACACAGAACAAGCTCTGCTTACCAATACCCAGACACAAACTCTGCAACCACTTCCAAATCACGTTTCACCACCACATGTTTTGTTACTTGCTTCCCAACAACTGTGAATGCAATCTTTTATCTCTTGAACAACCTTCACTTTTCTCTGGAAAAACTTTCACAGCAAATGTTGACAGACAAAATATGCCTCTCTCAAGAATTTTACAGGGCAACTGAAATCAAAAGCGTGTCAACCTGACAGCAGCATTTGTAATTCTGCTGTGAAAAGCAGGAAAGTTTGACAGACTGATGCTGAAAGCTGATGAGAGAGAACAGAGCCCTGGTCTTATTGTCAACAGGGACCAGCATAAGAGTCTGGAGGTGGGCTGGTCACCATGAAATGTCTCCTTACAGATTTGGGCTGAGCAGCCTCTGCACACAGCAGGCTGCCCTGAGCCTCCCTTGCCCTCCAGCCTGCAGCAGTGACCCTGCCCCTTTCAGAGATAACACCCTTGAATTACTGCTGCAACAGGCAAGAGAGAGACCCCTTGATTCTGCAACCTACTGCCATAAATGCAGACTAGGTGTAGACCAGATCACAATAATCATTTAATCTGACCCAATTCATGGAGATTTTATATCTTTTTTTATGTCTGTTCTGTTTCTTTTTTAGGTTTGGCTGGGGTCACTTCAAAATATATTTATTGATGCTTGGAAGATCTACAGCAGCACTAAAATTTACTACTTATTTCACAACAGCTATGTACACTGCTGGCAAATAAATGTTAATCAGTTCACCTGAGGATAAATACTCACAAAATGTAAACAAGCAGGGTAAAAATTTTTACAAAGTCATAAAAAGGTAGAAACAAAAAATTTTTGCTGAGTGATCATTTTTTTATTCTGAACACAAAGAAATAGTGAAGGGATGGTGCTGCTGAGTCGTTGAGGAACAAGAGCAAAAGCAGAAATACAACTCTACAGCTAACATAGTTCCAAACTTCAGTTCAACACAATGAAATGCAGAAGTGCAGTTTATAAAAATGAAACCTAGCAAGTTCCTCAAAGATCTTTTGCTTCATAGTAATATTAGAGAAATCAAAAGTAACACAAACAAACTCCCTGATACTTGAGGGAAAAGCCAAGCACCACTTTCGACCCAGAGCATCAAGCTCCCCACCATTATTTTTAGGAGTTCAATATTTTTATTTTCTCATTGCTGGGCGGAAGCACAACAGAGCTTTTGCATACTCTACAGACACTGACACAATTCTTTCCATTTAGCAGTTGCATTTTCTTAAACTGTGAATTTGTCTTTCATAATAAAAAAAAAATCTCCTCAATGACAGCATTCCTTTTTAAAGCTCTAAATTATTTATAAGCACAGAGGTACTTACGGAACATTGTATAAAACTGCTGTGGATTGAGGTTCCACTTTCCCCATGGTGTCTTGTGGCCTTTAGACTGGGCATAATGGGCATGGTTAAACTCTGGCTCAGTCCCAAAGGAATCCAGAACTCTCAGCATACACCTAAAAGAGAAAAACAAATTTACTGCAGGTACACCTACATATGTACATATAAGAATGTGTGTGTATATATATACATAGTTAAGATAATTAAAATG
The DNA here is from genome assembly GCA_013397295.1 of Polioptila caerulea. Lineage (NCBI taxonomy): Eukaryota > Metazoa > Chordata > Aves > Passeriformes > Certhiidae > Polioptila > Polioptila caerulea. Next base: position 1,311,969 of record VYXF01004068.1, read on the forward strand.
TGTTTTGTCTTTGGTCGCAGCTGAGGAGAACATATAAACTGAAGGTACATTTTAATTTCAAACATTTCTGTTTGTATTTCATTCACAAAAATGTTATGAATAGCAAATTCAAATATATATATTCAAATATATCAGATATTCAAATAACAACCCTAGAGCTTATTCTGTCCTTACAGAATGAAGTTATGCTTTAAAATCCATGTAGAGCTTATGGGAATGCCACAGTGGTCACCTGCATTTCCTAGGGCTCTGGAATAGAATTTAGGCAGAAGAGGAGAGGATTTCCATGTATTTTCTAAAGGTCTCAACCATTAGCACAAACCAAATGCAGCAGCTAGGGGCCATATGCCAAGATCAGAGCAGAAGAGGACATTGTCTTTAGACAATTGCATTTGGTCTCCAGGTTCTGACTTTTAGACCTACTGGAAAAGCACTGAAGATGGTTTAATATGCTGAATTCTTGCAGCCAGCTCATTTATTTGTTTATGAAACATCTTGTCACAGACTTTTGAAGAAACAATATAAAAATCAATTACCTTCATCAACCAGCACACAACAGAGAGAAATCCTGGCACTGGATTACAAAGGGCCTGGATGAGAGAATCATGCTCACCCTTTATTTAAAATCCTATTAATTACTTTAAAATGAAAGGGTTTCTGGTGCATGACAGGCAGAAAAAGTGTCAGTATGAAGAAGAAGTACATGTTATAGGATGGAGATTCCAGAAGTTAAGTTTCCAAAATGCATACTGCCAAATCTTTACTATGACTTGGACATACTGGCCACTGCCACTGAAGAGCATTGCAGGGCTCCAGAGCTGCTGGCTCTGCCACTCTTCAGCCCTCTGAAGAGGGCAACCAAAATTGCAGAAAAGGACTGATCCAGGAATTAAACATCCTGTGCAATTGTGTTATAAACACATGAACTCTTATCACTGCACATTGTATCACCAGGCTCTATGTGCTAAGGAAGGGACACAACCTCATGGGTGGCAGAGAAGGGAGGTAGCTGCAAAAGTTACTACTAAAAATGGCTATTTCTTGCAATTTTCAACATTTCCCATGCTCCAAGCCCATATGTACATTCTGTTCAGTAAAACACCTGATTTTGGCTTTTAAATATGAAGGAATTTAGCCCTCAGAAGGTAAAAGAACTTATCTCCAACCATTTGTCAGCTTTAAAAGGAAAAGATTTTAGTCCCCAAAATAAATTTACATCTTACTTATATGTTGTTCCTTTCTTTTAGAGAAGCAACACCTTCTTGAAAGTATTCAATAATTTGGGAAATAGAAAAAAAAAACAAACCAGCAAATTTTAAACTCTTCCATGAAATGCTACCTTTGTATTTCAAAACACAAATTGAGCAAAATGCCAGTTTTTTTTAAACCTTCACAGAGATATTTCAAACAAAAAGGAAGTCAAAATATACAACACATTATGATTCACCAAACAACAAAGCTGACAGATCAGTTTCTGTGCAGTGTTTTATGTCAACTGTTCTCAATGAAAATATTTTACAACAGTGGCAATTATCTCTGCATCACACAAAATACTCCAGCAGGACCAAAACAAGTTCTGCACTGATGAATCATTCAGTAATAAAAGCTCTCTTATTTCTTGGCAGGTCTTAAAACAAAATTCCTCTCAAACATACAGCTTTTGGCCAGGTACTGGAGTACAGGAGAATGAAAAATAGGAGAAAGCTACTGAAAAATTGCAGAATTACAGGAGTTTGTCAAGAGATCTATGTAAAGAGCACTACATTGCTTTGTTGCCTCTCTTTTTCCTGCACTCAGATGTCAGATAAGTAGCACTCATGGCTCACAGGGATATGAAGAACTATGTCCAATACACACAGGGTCTCTGAATTAGGACAGGCAATGTGATGCAACAGAAATCTAAACCAGAAAGCAGAAAAACAAAAAAAAATATTTATATGATTCGACATAAACTAAGTCATAAAAAAGATGACAGCAAAAAGTGCAAGTCTCTGCAGGAATGGTATGAGAGATCAAAGCTTCAAGTGGTGAAACTAATCCCTGAAATGCAGCAGAAAAGAGCTGGTAAAGATTTAAAATTTAGAAATGAATGTAATTAATACCAGTTATGCTGAACTGATACTTTAATATATGAAAAATGCCTTGATTGTCTACCCTAGCACCATTCTCCATTTGTTTCACTTAATAATTTACACGTTTTTAATTTTTAAAAAATTTTTGCATATAATGCACAGCATTTCTAAAGTGATATAATTAATTTTGAAAATTATAAAACAGTATTTTTTTTATAACTCAGGGATATATTTTAAATTAAAATGCTAATTTGGTATACCTTTAATTTCAGTTTTCTCACTCTTCCTTCCTAAAATGTCACCTAGCTTTAGCAATGAAGCTGCAGAGAACTGCAGCGTGCCCTGAAATTGGTGTCAGACTAAGTCTATTCTCTGTCTAATTAAAAAGAGGACTGCTAGGTAGTAAATTGCTTTAGAAACATCCCTATTAGTCTTCTTTGTCCAGCACATTAGAAGTGACAATTTTAGGGCTTATAAAAAAAAAAAAAAAAAATCACACAAAGTAACCCAGGATTATTTAAAGGGAGCTTTTTTTTCCCCCTAAGTACTGGGCAGAAGCACAATCTTAACAGAGCTGACCGAGTGGAAGTATTTACACACATTTTTTTCATATTCATTTTCCTTCTCTCACTTCCTCAGGCCACTCAGTATTCATATTTAAAATCCTAGGACAGAAAATAACCCTCCTAAAAAAGATGTATTCCAGAGAACACGTACAAAGCAGGAACGTTGCTCATTTCTCAGGATAGCTGTCATGTTAATTTATTTCAAGAAAAAAAAAAGCCAGTTGGATTGTTGGCATATGGGAATGAGTCATTGCTAGAGAGACTGTGGAAAAATGAAAAAATACCAGATTTTTATGTGCTGCATGGGGGATGAGGGTGCTAAGAAAGACTGCACTTCTCAAACTATATTAAACAATTAATTTGTATGTTGATTCATTGCACACAAACTGCATTCAAACATCCACACCTCAGAACTGAAAAACACAGCAGTCCAGGCATTGTGCTGGTTGGAAAGAAGGTGCACTCCAAGATGAGCTCAGTTTTGCTGTGCTCCTGCTATTTGCAGCAGCAATTATCCCACAGATGAAGCACACACCACCAAAAGTCACTGGTGCTCTCAGTGAGCAGAAGTCTTTCAGAAATACTCACTCCCAAAGCAGCAGGGTCATTCTTTCAAGCTTGCAGCTCCAGAAACCTGATTTGCAACTACCAAAAATTTCCTCAGGGCTCAAGTTCACCCAGAAAGATTATATAAAGCACTCTTACCAAGTGTTCTGAAGGGAGGCTTATTCTACCACTCTGTTCTGATCTGAAGTGAATAAAAGCATTTCAATTCATTTTTATCTGAGTCTGGTGCAGAATGAGCTGACCTGCACACATCTACTGAAAAACACTTTCTTTCGGTACAAACAGTTATTCCTACTGACATGAAATACTACTGTGAAAAAAGGCAAAGTTTGGGAAGAGCAAGGGCTAAAAGGCAGCTTTATTTGTGATAATGTTTGTTTTACTGGAATTAAACAGAAACGGATGCTTATGCTGTTATAAAGCACTTAGTGCTTTTAGCTTCAAAACATTTTAATGACAAAATTTAACAGATAACTCATGATGCTGGGAGAAAAAACAATGATTGGGAGAGGATCCTGAAATAGGAGACAGCATGTATGAAGCTACAAATTAATTCTGCTGCTTTAATCAATTCTATAGCCTCTGCTAGACCCTGGATCCTCTTCTGTACACTGAACTTGAGAAAAAGCAGCACATAATTAGAGACATTCCCAATAAATACAACAAGCTTCATGAAAGGTATACGAAAGATGAATTGTAAGCAATGATTCAAGCCTATAAATGCACTTATTTTAAAAAAGCAAATTGAAGGAAAAGCAGTATAGAAGACATCTTAGGGGCTTGCAGAGAAGAGAAAGAAGTAACTTATTTACCAGAACCTTATTAGAATAAGCAGTAATGGGCAGTTTAAACACTTTAAAGAAAAGCTTAACTATATGAAGCAACATCTTTTTCAGTCTTCAGTAAAAGATGAGGCAAAACTGTCTCATGAAGGACAAATGCACCCTTATCTATTTTTCAATCAGGCTATGGCCTAGATGAGACTCTCAGCCCATGAAATCCAGTGCTGTAGAATACAGGCATTAAGATACCTTTAACTCCCCCAAAAGCCTCCAAAAATTCTACAGTACTTAAGGTACTTGGAGTTAAATGTAATTCTTCTCTCCTAAACAAGAAAACATAGCCATTACCACAAAATAGTAATCAATGAAAAACAGATTGATAATTCAAGATATAATGACTCTATGAAGAAAGAAGAATTGAAGAGCTAATCTATAATCTCAATTTATATTTCCACAGCTTTGTTACAGGATATACCAGACAGGTAATTGCAAGCAGACAGGAAGAAACATTTAAAATTTATAAGAAGGGTTTGATACCCTGACCACAGGGCTGCATGTGATCTCCTAGTGACAATTACATCTGGCAGACAGACAAACAACTGTTGCTTGGTGGAAAATGGGATTATCTTTATTAGCAGGCTCCTAAAAACTAGAATATCCATTTACTCTCCTGCTTCAAAAAAGAGATTAAGAGAAATCTAATCTGCAATGTTGATCACAATACTCTCATTTAAAATTACACTGGAAAGATCCAGTGCTCTAGAAAATCCTGAGGCTGGAAGAAAACAGTTTCTCTGTCATGAACACCTTCCAATACCTTCCTTCAGGTAGGATTTACTGGACTTTATGGATCATGAAACACAACGAATACAAATCACCATCAGTAATTTAGATCTGGGTTTATTTCACGCTGATATGTATTTGTACCACGCATGGGAGGCTTAGTGATTTAAAGCTATTGACAAAAAGAAAAGAGGTTCTAAAACTGCAGACGCTAAGAAAGGTGCAAAAAGTCGTTTCTTGTGACCCTCATGTTCCATTTCTAATGGAAACTACAAAAGCAACAATAACTGCAGTTTATTCTTCAGACCTGCCCCTGAAGACAACTCTCCCTCCGCCCATTATCTTAAGGAATGGAACAGAAAATTGCACTGCAGTTCTTGAGCCATACAATTAGAGCAGATAAATCTCCACAATCATTGATCCAGTGTGGTTATAAACAGCAGCAAGCAAAACATGCCTCTGGTACTCCAATTAACAACAAAATGCAGTAATCTCTCAGCTCATCTACTAATTTACAGAAAAAATGGGGAGGGGAAAGTGCAGGGAAAGAAAGGAGGGAAAGAGAGGGAGAGATGATGATTTATCAAGAGGATAATTAAGATTTTTAAGATTAAAGATACTTGAATCCAAGAATCCCAAGCTTGCTGAGGGTATAATGATGGCATGCAAAGAACAAGCAATAGCCCCTTTAATCCTAAAAGCTATAGACAACAGAAAAGTGCATTTTCACTTTTAAGTAAATTCATGTGAATGGACTTATTTCAGTTTTTGACATGTGTTATTTAACAAAAGCTCCTTAACAAAGCAGTTTAGATGGCAAATGGGTGTTATACTTACTGGTAATGAACCCATGATGGACCAAGGGTTTTCTTAAACTGAGTCAGTCCCACAATATCGATGTAAATGAGTTCTACTATTTTATCCCCCTGGGTCGGGCAGCCAGATCTGTTACCTACAACCTTCTTCATAATCCTAAACAAAAAAAGGAGCAATATGAAAAAGTTTGCTTTCCAAATACCTTGAATTGATGCTGTAATACTATTTATTCCAATAATTCCAGTTTCCAAAAAAGTTTCATTCTTTTACTGTTTTGAAATCATGAACCATGTAAGGTCACTGAAATGCTAGAGATGCTCAACATTGATGAAATGTGAAGTACTAATTTTCACTCAAAAGCTCATCTATTTTAAGCAAAAGAATAGTATGTTTAAAATGCTTAAAAACAGTTAAATGCTTAAAAATAGAAAATTATTCAAAATAATTTCTGACTTCTACTGACAGCTTTATAGTATAAGAGCTCTCTATAAAACAACGCTGTCATGCAATTTAAAAAAGAAAGCTGCAGAAAAAGCACACGTGCTCAGGCTTCAAACAGATTCTTGATATCTGGTGCTGAACTACTTGGCAAAGCAGGACAATGAAGAATAAGGTGCAATTTGACCTAACACAAGCAATTAACTACATCAAAAGTAACCTGTTTGAAGAACTTAAACCTTTATCTTAAAATGAGATACTGAGGGAAGAACAGCAGAAACTGAAGCAGAGGACACAGAATGAGGCTAGTCTGTAACAGTTCCCATTGCAACTGGTTAAAGCACCTGGAATGTTAAAGACTAAGCTGCTTAGCTGGAATTTTACAACATTCATTTATGAAGTCCCAGGAGCCTGAAGCTACAATGAAAACACATTATCCTTTCCATGGCACATATACTTAGCTCATGAAAATAATCTTATCGTCTGTTTAGTGAATTATCACTTTCATTTTATGCTTCAAGAAATTATATACTGTTAATAGAAGCTTCAAGAGTTTACAATTCTTTTCTTCTAATTCTAGTTTCAAAAGCGAAAGTAATCTCCTTACTCCTTGAGCTCTGCCAGTGAAGCTGAAATCCTGATGTCATGGCCCAGTAAGTAGAGAGATGTAATTAAATCACTCCACTGGACTAATTCACCAAGTGGGCCACCGCTAAACGCATTTTCTGCAATCTTGAATCCAGATTCTTTTGTCAAAAGTCCCAAATGAACAAGGATCTGGAAAGGAAAATCATATGTCTGAGTTATCAACATTAAACATGCAACTGTTATACATTACAGCAGTTTTTCTTTCTACTAAATTCCAACTACAGAAAAAAAAAAAATCAATGAAAACAAGACAATACTTCCACTCAAAAAAATTAATTTTTTGTAATGAATGCAAGGACTGAGAATCTCCTGCAAGGAGCTGAGCCAGCCAAACTTAAGAGAGGGTAGAAATATGAACATACATGGGGCTGCTGCCACTCAGGACTGGCTCCAGGAATAAAGAGGCAGGAAAGGAAATCTGTTGTTGTGTTTGCAACTTTTGGCTTTATCTTAACTAGTTGGGGTAATTAAAAAAATAAAATTTAAATCAAATGAACTACACCTTTTACATTCAAGTATCTCATGGCTTTAAAATTGAACTCATACAGGAGGTCTAAACTGACCCAATCCAAAGTTTTGGTCAACTTCAAGTCTACTCAAATCCAAACCCAAGATACACTATTTAGAGTCTCAATTTTGGACAAAAAAGATGTACAATTGTTGTTTCCCATGACTACATAAAACATTCCAGACTTCAGTTTGCAGGAAATTCACAGTTTCTCCCTTTAGAACACAATGTCTATTTTATTCAAAACTACAGAGGTCAGAAAACTTACTCCAAGATTGACTCAAGCAATACACCCTGCAAATTAAAACTATCTGTAAAGCAAACACTCATTGCAACAGAATTTCAAACATAAAATACTTCTTGAAAAGAGAATAAACACGAGCCTTTTAGACATTTTCTATTTCCACTCTGAAGCTACAGCTGGAACAAGAAGCTAGAAAGAGCCCATATAACAGCAAGTGACAGGAATAAAAGTGTTCTCATTTACCTTTTTTCGTTTCCTTTTCTCCAAATTTTGTTTTTCTGCAAGTGATTTAATTGCTTCAATCCAGGTATCAGCCATTCGTCTGATGCGCAACATCATCCACCTGAATTCCTCATGCCTTGACATCATCTTGTAGAGATTATCAAAGTTGATACGAATCTCAGCCTTCAAGCAAAGCATAAAGAAACAGCTCAAACATTAGTTATTCTTCAGCATATTTCCAGAAGTTAAAAAACTGCTCAAATGTGAGCTCTGTGCTTTATATTCCTCTTTTTAAAAAAAATAAATGGAAAAAAGGTACACTCCTACTATGTTAAGATTTTTGTTCAAATATTAAATATATACTTAAACAGACACCTCTAAGCTACATAAATTAATGTTATTTTTATTAGTAGTACTTGGAACCCAGCATATGGTTGAAATGTTTCACAATGCATTTATTTCTGCAATACAAGATCTGGTTTTGTTCATGTGCTTCAAAATGAGGTAAAGATATGTCTAAATCATAATACAGAACAGTAGGCTCAAGATTTATGTATCTCATGAATCTTCCAAACGAAAACAAGGAAGTCTCCAATTAGATCAGAAAAGAAGAAATATTACTAGGGTATACATTTTAAAGGAAATACTCATTTTAAAGCTAGACTGTTTTAAGATCAACTGGTTTGAGACAAAATGAGACAGTCTATATCTGTATTATGCAAGTAGTGTTCATATGCAGCCCAGCAATTATCTTAAATTACCTTAAAATACCTAATTGCTACATAATTAGGCTGTAACAATTTAGAAACAACTCTCTGTGCTGTATAGTATTTACTGGGAAAAAATTAAGAGTAATCAAAATGTTACTACAAACCTGAAATGGATACAAGCCTTTTCCATTAAGGCAGTTTTGAAAAAAAGGCCCAGATTTTTGGGACAACAAAAATGGACATTTTCACATGTACTTCACACTGGTGAGCAGTCTGTGGATTTGTTATTTTTCTCAGTATCTGTGTAGAGTATTTTATAAATTTAAACACAAAAATGTTTTTAATGAAAATCTACCTGCAAGAGCACAATACAATGATTGGATACTTGAGCTACATGTGTCAAGGAGGATTCCTTTTAGCTTTGAAGAATTGAGGAGTAAAAATTGTAAATTCTAATCTTTTTAGCCTTTATGTGGCACAGGATTCCAGGATATTTTGCAGGAATCACAATTACTGAATTATTGCTCATTTTGGCCTTTTTAAGGACATGGTTGTTCTTACCACTGTTTTTTGATCAGTTTCTTCATTAGGATTTTTTGCTCTCCAAGGTAAACGAGGACACCAATTTTCAACCTGTAAAACAACCACATCAAAATAAATAATGTTACTTTATATTCAGGTGCTTGACCAAAGCCTCCACTCACTGCCTTTATATTACACCTTTATGTTAACCTGATGGCTTAAATAAGGCATCAGCTGATAATAAGGTGATCATTTCAAGATAAAACTGTGTTTTTTGCATGAAAAGCTCAAGATTACTTCTTGCAATTCAATGCTCTTTTAACCCAGTAAATTTGCAACCAAAAGTCAAATTTAGATATTCTTTCACGATAATGAAAACAGAAGATCAAGGCAGAGGTCAGCTGTTAAATGCTCAAAATACAATTTTTCTGAGCAGTTCTAAAATGTTCTCAAGAAGCTTTTTATGCTTCTAGACCTTATAAAAATACCTATTTTGGAACATTTCCATCTCCCTAGACTGTCTTTATACAAAGACAAAGCCTGCTGAATCAAAGAATCAAAGTTCTATCTTGTAGCAATGCAGACCAAAAAAGTAGGAATCATCATCGAAGGAAAGCTACCATGTTTGAAGGCTATAAATCAGGTAATTACAACATAAATAACAATATGCACAAGCATCAACAGCTGTGAGTCTTAGAGAAACATAATCAATGCAAAGGCAATACTTCTACTATTGTCCACTAGAAAATAAAAAGTACAACAGGGAGCAGTCAGTGAAGAAACAGCGAATGGATGCAAGTCACTGAGAGCTCCTGAGCTGTCCCCAGGGATCTTGCTGTTGTGTAGAATCCTTATTATTTATGGACCTTCAGAAATTAGACAGCTTGCTCTGGGGAAGGAGGAATCTCAGTGTTGAGGGCAAATCCATGAAAACTGAAATGTGACTCTACTGTGAAAAGGGGGAAATGCAAAAATTTATCAGCTGGCTAAGACACCCCAGCACAACTGATTAGTGATCATCTCTCAGAAAATTGGAAGTCAGAGTTGGTCTTATGGTTCCTCCAATCCCAGACCTGTCAAAACACAATTTTAGCTTAATCATGCTGCAGAAGCCTGGAGCATTACAGATTAAAGGCTTAAGATCACACCATATGATTGCCTAGAAGGCCAATCACATGAAAATAAATGAATTGCCATCCTAACCTCATTAACGAGAAGAAATATATCAACCTTGGGTTCCTCAGACAAATTATAGAAAAGCATTTTGAATGCCATGACTGAACCTACTCAATGTGTTTATTACAACATTTGAAAGCAGTGACCTATCAATCTCCTTTGAAAACATCTGATTCTTCAGTGGTCTAAACTCTGGAATCACATCAGAAATTGTAGCAATTATCAATCCTGACTTTTACAACCATAAAGTTGTGGCAGAAAAGATCTGCAAGCTCCACATCACAAATCTTGCACAGTCACAAACTCTCTCCATTTTTTCTTCTTTGTTTTAATAGTACAAATTTTGCATTATTCCTAGCATTAGAACTGATCTAAATTAAGATATGACATTTCAAGGACTACTGTACATGCCCCTTTTCTTCTTCAATGTATTTCACATTGCACCACAAGGCATCCTAAAGGAACTGCATATTTTTCAGGGCTGCCAAGGACAGTTCACTGCATGCTTCACTGGCTGAAAAACAAATACAGTTCTTTTGTGCTTTTAGAAATAGTCCCTCTAGTCTAAAAATAAATTACAATAATTCTCATCACAAAGAAACACTTAAGGAATAGATTCAAAGTAATATCAGTGGCTGCAGTTGGTCTGGCTCTCATTTTTCCTTAATGACCTTTAGCAACGACAGCAGAAAGAATTATGATACCACTAAAGTGGATCTAGATGAAAAGTCCATCAGAAATACATAAATACTTCAGCTTTTTATTTGTTTGGTACGGAAGATCTAGATATAACAAGCCCTAATTTTGAGCAAGGTGAAGGGAGGCAGTGATGTTTATTTGGATCCTGCTCTTTAACTTCTTCAATTGATCATTTAAGACCAAACACCAAAGTTGCCTGTGAAGAAGGAAGCAGGACTCCTCTTCCCCATTTCCAGCACTGCCCTCCTCTCACTGGGTTACCATTAGTTCTTTCTCCAGCTTATTCTCTCCATAGCCACCTACTGTTGTACTGTCATGTCAATGATTTAACAGGAAGGATGTGACAGCAGACAGATTAGCAGTTAAAGACAACTGTTGGGAAGCAGCAACTGCAGATTTGAAGACAGACCATTTTTTGGATGAGTGATATAAATGCTAAGCTATTATTCAGAACACACTATATTTATCTTTGTACTGTCATATTTTTGAATAAGACCAGCTGTGCCTCCTGTTCCTGGTACTGAATTCAATGCAAATCAAGTGCATTAGATGGTCTTTGATCTTGCTCAGGAAACCGTGTCCACCTGAGAAGTCAAGTGTTCCCTGCTTAGTTTGGAATCACATGAGTCACAGCACTGCCTGGAGTATAAGTCACCAGCTCCTTAAGGTTAAGTTGCACAGCAGTTTAAAAGTGCAAAATTTAAGTGCTACATGATTCCAGATACTAGAGAAAAGCTGGTGTTCTGAACTGCCCTGAGGTGTAAATGGCTAGGTTTGGGATGAAAAATAACCCTCAAACAAACCTAATGAATTTGAAGAGTACTTGCTTTATAGAAGCTTTGCAGGTATCTGTTCAGTGACTCTTCCTCAGGCACACACTGAAATTGAATGCAAGGCAAGATTGCAGCACTCGACTCTTATTACAGAGCAACTACTTCAAGCAGAGTTTGAAGAACCTGGCAAACATCTGTAGCACTGGAGTAGTCTGAGCATCTTCCAAATTGAATCAAAGTACACTCTGCCAGCAGCTCTCCACATCCAAAATTTCAGAAAGACCTTTATGCTTTCAAAGAGTCACCGTGGGAGTTGAATAAAGCTAAAGCTGAAGGGTACACTCTGAGCACTTGGAAAAATCTTCATTTTGGACTCTGCCAAAGGGCAGGTGCAGCCCATCCACAGGAAAACTAAAACAATTTTCTTAGCACACCAGGTGAACACACTGCTCAGAGTACTTCTATCCATGGTACAGTGCTGTTCTTGAGTGTCTTAAGTCGGTCCAAGAGAGAAGAATACACAAACAAAAAAATCCAGTGCAACATCTGGTGAAAGAAAGTGCATCATTAAATTTGTTAGGCAGTATGAAGGCAGGCAGTGAACTTGTAATGCCACAAATCCTTTTGGGAATTTGATGTGAATGAACAGCTCCAATTGGGAAAGTGACTTTCTCAACTACTTTTTGTTTAGCATTTCCTCAGTGACAGAATCCCTTTCAAGGGGTTGCAGAATGAGTGGTGTGCAAGAGGAGTGCCTGCCTGATTAGTGACATGGAGTAGGATAGAGGTGGCTTTAGGTGTGTTTTTTTCCAAAGGCAGTCTCCAATGTTGGGTGCTCACAGCCCTGGTGATATTGCAACACAACATTTCACAGATCAATCAACTAACTGCCTCTTGTCCAACTTCAGCAATGTGCACTGCATTTGATTCCTCTCATACAGTGGCATTTATGTCTTTTCCAACAAGTCATTGGAAGACTAATCCCAGTTTAAGGTTACAGAAGAAGAAACAGTAATTTAGCTCAAATCACCCAAAATTAGGCCAATCCACCAACAGATTATTCAGGGACAAAGTGCTGACTATCATTAGCATTTCAGTTTCTTTCTACAGGGACATTTGTAAGATGACTAAATAAGTCTGAACTTTTGATGATTTACATTTCAGACAACACCACTAATTTTGTGAAATTTCTGAGTATTTGCATAGAATTGAAAGAAGCTGGTTTGATGCTACATTACATTGAAGAAATGCAAATCATGAACTCAATGTCCAGGATTAGCAGCAGAAGATGTGGAAAGGGGACTTCCCCAGGATGTGAGCAAACTGCAGTAAACTAGAAAAACCACAAGGGTTTAAGAAACCTCTATAATTATGATACCCAGGAATTTTCACTGGATTGTGCCTCAAGACTACAGCTTGCACCCTGCAAACAAATCCATGTTCAAAATCACCTTTGGTTTGTGTTTTTCTGCTTTAGCCCTCAAAGCAGAAGTAAGAGTGAACTAAAATACTCCCACAACCAAACAATGCCTTGTGTTTCCACCAAGTCTGAAGGACTGAAAACAAGAGTTCTCTCCAGCAGTGCACTAGCACACATTCAAAAGCTACAGGGCTCTCACAGACTGGAATTCCAACCAGTTTTAAATCTCTGAAGTGTTGGATTCCAAGATGGGTACCAAAAATTACACGTGCACCTGAGAGGTGAGCTGGAGATCCAAAGCCTGGGGTTTTAGAGACCTGTCCAGCTGCAGCAGGCAAGCCCCAGTGTAAGGGGAGGACGTAACTTCCACCACAGCCACCAGCTCACCACCAGGCCCAGCACCAGTCCCACTCCTGTGTGGGAAGCAGTCCTCTCAGAGAAACATATATGTAGATAAAGAAAGAAAGAAAAAAAAAAAATCTATAAGCACCCTCTACTTTCTCCACTTTTTTTTTTAAAAGCTTGGAAATAGTGTGAAAAACTCATTTTCTAGAAGATATTTTTAAAAGCTTCCTTCAGCTGCAAACTGACATTTTGCAGTGAAATATATTTTTGTACTGCCTAGAAATTAATTTTTTCACATTTCTCCCCAGAGGCAATGCCATCCCTGAAAATGATAACTGTGCCAATGCCATTACAGTGTTAAACAACTGCCTTTTTCATAACTAAATGCTGAGTTTAAAAGTAAGTAGCTCTTCTCCATGGGCATCATAGTTAAAAGGAAGCAAGTTTAACTCGCTTTTTAATATTTGCCATTTCTAATCCCTGTATGGTTCTGAACTCAAGAGAATGTAAGTCTAGTTTTGCTATTCAGGCCATTTGTATCTCATCCACTCTTCAAAGACTCCAGCACAATTCGTGTTCTGAGGACCAGAGGGTGGGCAGGCCCTGGCACAGTCACCCAGAGCAGCTGTGGCTGCCCCATCCCTGGGAGTGTCCAAGGCCAGGTTGGACAGGGACTGGAGCAGCTGGGGACAGTGGAAGGGGTCCCTGCCCATGGCAGGGGGTTGAACAGGATGAGCTTTAAAGCCCCTTCCAACCCAAGCCATTCTCTATGACCACACAGTTGCTTATCACACCCCAGGAATGATCCAGGGCCTGGAGCAAAACAGTGAGAAAGAAGTGCAAAAATTCTCTGTTTGACCTGCAAGTCTGCACAGGGGACAGCTTTAAATAAAAGGCAGAAGCCTGGACGTGCTGGGCTGCTTCTTGCTTTCCACTCGCCTCCCCTTGTGCTCAAGCAGCAAGACACAGAGCAGTGAAGAGCTGTTCCTGCAGGAGAGCCATCCAAAGCAAGGCAGAACTGCTGAAACCTGCACGAGGGCAGGCTCTTCAGGAGATGAGACCCGGGGCAGCCTGGATTTTGGCAGCACTGTTTCTGTTTTGCAGACACTCACGGGGAAAACATAACAGAGCACATGGCTGATACCCAAAGGCTGGGGTTTATGCCAGCCTTTTGTTCCTAAACTTTTAAAAAAACTGTGGACAAATTCCTTTGTGTCTCGGTGGTTCTGACCCATATTGCACCCAAAATGAAACATTTTGGGCTCCTTTGTTCACAAGTTTAAAATTACATTACAAAGAGTACTGGATGAGCATAACGTAACACCCTAACTGAACTGCCTCAGAAGGAAAAAGGAGATCCCAGAAGAGTATGAAAGGGCACACACACTTGTCACAGTAGACTGCAGAAGTGATTTTAAGAGTAAAATAGACATATGCATAATTTCATGCACATTGTTTTTCCAAACTGAGGTTGTACATAATTTGATGCATACATTGCCTTTTAAAACATGCACGTACACAACCATCTCACTCCAATAGTCTAACCTTGAAGTAAAAAAGAAAAATCTTAACAGTAATATCCTTTCCATTACCCTAATGCATTTTAATATTTTAAATCAGCAGTTCTGACTTGAGAGCTCTGTAGATGCATTTATCATTCAGCTGTGCAACCACGCTATAAACTGTCAACTCTTCATCACTGTCTACTTTGACAAATTACTCTTGCAACAGTATTTCCAAGTTATCCCTAGCAGCCAACACACCTCATAAATCCACATCATTGTAGTGTTATTAGAATTTCATTTCATGCTTGCATTCGCAAACATTTAAGCTTTCAACCTCTGCTGCTGGACATTAATCATAAAATTAATCATAGGATTAAAAATGCCAAATTTAAACTCAAGGTTAATAACACACTCACCCAATATTAGTTTTACATTCTGTCATAAGAAAACACTCTAAGAAAAAAAAAAAAGAACAAGACGTTTTTTTGAAGCTACCAAATACGCACACAGGCTAATTGCACTTTTATTCCTTCATGAAATTAAAAGTTGACCAAATTAAATATTCCTGCTTAAACAAAAATTTCAAATCTCAATACTCTCTAAAAAACAACCATTTGGCCTCTTAGAGTCTGCTCACATTTGGTCATAAAAGATCAATTATGAAAGAGCCAACAGCATCAACTGACTTTTCAAAACTGATGATAAGGGAAGATTGTCACGTAAAAAACTGGGATTTAACAGAAATGCAAAATAATAAATGTCACTGAAGAATATTAGATTCTTGCATTCAGTTGAGATACATCATCATTTTTAATATATATCTGCATTAAAACCATGAAGCACCTGCTGGCTGACAGAACACTAATGACCAAACATAGCTCTGCTGATGTAAAACAAAACCTTCTAGCAGAAACCTTAGATCAACTTCAGATGATTATGAAATCGTTTCTCTGGCCACTATGATAAATAACAAGATAAGTAATATAGTCGTCCTGTATCTTTTCATTCCACAGCTTCACAGCCCATAAATAAATCAAACCTCAGCACTAGAAATGGAATGAGTCAAAACTGTGATTCAATCCAGCCTTTGTTGTGCCTTCAGTAAATGTTTTGGATATGCATTTAACTATTGCTGCTTCAAGCAACACCCCCAGAAGTTCAATGACAGTCAACTGAGTAAATCAACAGAAACTGCTTTGATTACACCTGTGTTATTTAACAGATTTACTGTTTTAATCTCAGATATACAATCTAAAATCCCAGCCCAACCCTCCCAATCCTACAGAAGCTACAAAATTATTATTAGTTGCAATCTTGCAGCCACATTAGCTCCTTCAGTTCTTTGCAAGCAGTGAGCCACTGGGTATCAATACTACTTCTAAGATCAGTTGCTGTAAGTTATCAAAATTTCACTTATAAGAAAGAAGAGGCTGAGTGACCAAATACACCTGTCTATTCCTGGTGCACACACTTCAAACCAGAGCTCATGATAATTGATTGAGAACATTAATACCTGGGAAACAAGTGTTATCCAGGAAATGGAAAAAAACAAACCTCACCAGGACAAGCATCCTACTCAGCTGTGTACAAAACACCTTAGGCTGTGACAGCTACCAAAGGCTTTAGCCAGTGGAGCTGCAGCTTCTCTCAAAAATATGATATTCAGGTTTGGGTTTTTTTGTTTCTGCTAACAGATTTTACAATTCAGTCTCCAAGGACAAGAAGTGACCATGCTGCTTAGGACAATGGACCATCTAGCACCACTTTCTAAATTTTCCATTCCAAATGCCTCCCCCTATTAGTACCTCAGCAGCTGCATTAAAAGCAACAGAGAAAATGTTTAAAGGCAAAGATCTCTGACTGAGCTTCACACCTAGGTTTAACAGGATACCCAACGTGGACTCCCTGGAGAGCTGATGCTTACATCACTGCAGTTACAAACATTAGAATTCTCCAGGCTAGAAACCCCTGCAGAGTTTATGAATAATAGCAACACACTTAATAATTCCGTTTTAATAACTTTTTCCTCCTCACACAATTTCTCCAAACAAAATTATGATTTCTTCTGAGAAAAGTACAATTACCAAAGCTATGAAGGCAATATGATGTTCACTTTCTGCAGATTAAAAGATTACTGACCTCACTGAGGTAAATAAAAAAGGAGCATGTGGACCCATCTACACCATAGCTTGCATAACAGGGATCTGACCGCCACATATCTTTCATCCACTGTAACAGAACAAAAGACACAAAAGTTTATTAGATTAAAGTACAACAAAATAGCTCTGTTTCACACCCAGGAATAATGGAGGAAGTGGCAAAGTGACTATGAATATCACAAATAACCAACCAGGAATTTTATTAATGATTAGCAGCATGCTGCATCCCTGTGTTCAGTAATGCTGGGGAAGTAACAACACAGCAGATGTGAGCACAGCTTATACAAACTGGCAGCCAGGCAGGCAGAGACAAATATCAAAAGGAGAATAAAATTGGGATCCAGACATTTGGCTGTGGCTGGAGTTGAATGCATTGTGTGTTCCACACCATGATATGCTCCCTCTAGAATTTCACATATCATTTCAGTTATCAAGACTGAAATCTGCCAAGAATCTGCCATTTCTGCAGAAGCAAATAACTAATTTCAGTTCATATTTCAATATTCAAATAATTTATTACATAGTCACTCTGCAGCCTGTTTGCCAAAACAGATCAAAACACAGACCAGAGATTCAAACTGTAGAGACTTTTAATTTCACAAATACTTGGGTATTTAAGCAAGCAGAAATTTTACTATTATCTGCCATTAATCATAGAATCACAGCCTGGTTTGGGTTGGAAGAGAGCTTAAAGATGATCTCATTCCAATACACCTGCCATGGGCAGAGACAGCTTCCATTAGACCAGGTTGCCCTGAGCCCCATCCAACCTGGCCTTGAGCTTTTATGGATGGGGCATTCACAGCAGTAAATCAGTATCCCTTACATTTGAAACATATCTTGGGGGGAAAAGCCCTCAAAAATCTCCATCTCTGCAAGTTTGTTGGAGTTTGTTTCTTTTTTTTTTTTTGTTGTCTTTTTCCTTTCTAGCTAAAGTCTGATGGGTTGTAATATTTACCCTTTCCAACAGCATTACTAGTAAAATACAGGACTTATGTAGAATCAACTGTGAATTCCAGAATTCTGGTAGCACACTTAGGCACTGCCTACTTGGGAGCAGAAGAGGAAGAGGGAAGGGGAATAGAGGAACCACACAGGCCTGTGAGTAAAGAGATGAAAGAAGTGCAAAGAAACATCATGCTGAAAAAGGGGCTGGAAAGAGATACCCACAGAATCACAGTCCTGGGGCAGGGCAACACCAAATTCCTTCAACATGGGGAAGAAAACAGGGCTTCTCCAAAAGGAGAAGTTTCTGAATAACAAGATAACATTCAAACAAGAAGGCTTTTCAGTAAAGAATATAGAATTTTAATATTTTCCTGTCTTAAGAGGATGCACTTATTTCTCTGCAGCAGTAGTATTAAAGGCTTGAGGTGAGCAATGCTGCAGTGACACATAGTCCTAAATAACCTATTTTTGACTCAGTAGTTCTTGTTTTACACCACTGAGTAGTGACCTCTTGCAACATATGTTCCACTCTTAATAGAATGCACATAAGATTAAAACCAGTTCACTTACTTTTATTTTCCCTTCACAGTGAGGAAAACCATCCATAGGAGGCAATTCACACTGTTCCTGGGCTCCATTTATGAGATCTAAAGAGAAACACAGATCATAACTGAGCTTCATTTCACAGTTCTGACAGATAGCCTGAAGAATCCTGCCTTTTGTTTTCCTGACTCCACAGTGCAGACTGACTGAAGGGTCCTACTGGGAAGTATCTGTTATAACATTAAAACTCAACGTGCTTCTTTCTGACCACAGGAGAAAATGGCTGTGTATATTTCAACTCTGATTTGAATTAAAAGTGCTGAATTACAAAAATTGATCTATGAAGACTCAAAAATTATGCTAATCCATACTAAAAATAATAAGAAGAAAATAATTTCCTAATCCAAGTGTGCTTAAAACAACTAAATTGCAACAATTTGTTTTCAATTGTCAAACATCTATAGGATGTATATGGCTCTTAAACACAGAACCAGCTTTTCAAGCTCTGCTATCACTTTATCAAATGCCCACGATCTGAAACTTGGCATCTGATATATGACCCAATTAATAAATGTTGCAACATGATCTAATTTAACAACTGAGTAGCACTACAACACATCTCACAAGAAATATTTCCTATAGTCTCCCAAGATACTTTTTCTTCTTTTTTTGCCCATTTTAATATTTTTTTCATTCCAGATTATTGCAACACAATAAAGACTGTAATATAGAGCAAGATTTCTAGCCCACAAGCCAAGGAAAAAGCAAAGGTTTTAAAGGACATTATCCCTTCAACTCCAAGGGACTTTCTTCTTAGAAGAACACTCTAATGCAAGCCTTTAAGGCAAAAAAAATTATTACCATGGTGGAAAGATTCTTGCCAAAGGCACTGGATGAGAAGGTTTTCAAGTTAGGTAGTTCATCCCACAGTTATCTAAATTATACCTGCATCATTTCTGGCTTTTCCTACGGGCAAGAATCAAGATCATTAAAGTCAGCCAGCCATCAACCTGGGAACACTTTATGCTGTGGCAGTAACTGTGCACAATTTCATCCAGAATATGTTCATTAGAGAGCCCAGAAGAAAACAAAAAAGAAGGCTGCAGTATTAGAATAGAACAGCAACAAAAATCTGTGGGTAAAAGTTAGAATGTTGCATTATATCATTATATGCAAAACCCACGATCTGATCTACCTGTTTTCCAATTCTTGGCAAATAGCTTCTTTTTAAGATAAAACTTGAAATGTGAGCCAAGCATTGCAAAATGAACCTGATGGGGGAAAGAAGAGCCATGGCAGGAAGTCCCCACTTCTTTGCCAGTCTCTGCAGCAGGAGTGATTTGACAAACTGAGCTGTACTGCCAATGACAATAGCACTGAAGCAAAGTAGTTTGCACAATGACTTTGTAATTTCAAATCAATATGCACTTTCAAAATATTCTGCCTATCTTCTTATCCTTGTGGGATTCTTGCAGACCAGACCCCCGACATCTACAGCACTGATTTCTGCTCTGAATAACAACACACAGAGCATGCATAGACAGCAGTAATTTAAAAGCATATTCTCAATTCAGTCAGTAGAGCTACATAAGAATAGGGTATTTTGCTTTACTGCAGTTCAGGGATCAGACCTTCCACTTGTGATCTAACAGTAATAACGGGGCATGGTTACTATTATGGTATTTTTCAATAATCAGTAAAATTCTATTAAAAGAGCTTTATGGTTTAAAAGGGTTTGTGAGCTTTTATTTTTTTTTTTTTTTCCTCTTACCTCATAAATCTGAATGCAAAATAACAGTTTTACATAAGGTATGTCAAATTAAAGATCTTCCTAAACCAAAAAAGGACCTCTGAAATCTCTGGTACAACATCAGAGATGCAGCCCAACCACAGGGAAAGTTCAACTTTCAGCATCATGCTGAATTTAGGGTGGAAAATGCTGAATGCCTGCATATAGCTTGCCAACAAGAATGAGCCATGAATTTTGTCATTTAGAATGAAAAAAGTCTTCTCTCTGAAGTTAATCATGCTATCATATGATAGCTTTCCTTTTCAGAAGGTTAGTCAAGCAAATCCTCTCTTCTACTTAAGTCCTATTAAGTACAGGGTAAAACATAAGCACAAGCTATAATTCCTTATTTTACAGCCCACAGTGCCAAGTCTATCACTCATCCTATATTTCATTTTAATGAGGATCTCATGGCCTGTTAAAGAATGAAAAGATGAAGAAAATAACCCAAAATACTGACAGCAGTCTGATTTTTGGTAAATACACAACTGCAGTTTACATGTTTGCTTCTGTCATGTGTAGACACATTCTCTAAATCCCAGTGTGTTTTTGCTGACAGGCAATAATTGCTACTGCTTACTGCTCACAAGGTTTTACAGGTTCCCTGTATTTGTGACATCTACCTGCAAGAATAAAACCCCCCTTCCAACAGTCACACATTGCACCAGATCAGCCATGGCAGTGCCCCAGAGATACTTCCCAAGCAGAAACCCTCCCAGCCCTCCCTGATCCTGTCCATTCCAAGAAGAGACAGGAATTCTTCTCAGCACTGTGACCAGCTGCACTAAGGCCTTTCCAGAGCAGCCCCACTATTGCTGTTCCACAGGGCTGGGTTAGACACAAACAGAGCATGGATCTGTCCAGGATAATCTGTGTGCACAGGGAACACAGAACACTAATGCCCACCTTCAATCCCTCCAGTCATGTTGAAACATCAGTGTATCTGCGAGTGTTACCAAGAGTATCTGACGTCTTTCCCCCTTCTTGCCAGCAACAGTAAGCATTCCAAGGATTCACCTGCCTCAAAAATGTTCATGTTTTTCTCCACCATAGCCCACAGACAGAGGAGATGCTGTACATAATCAGCAGCTCCCCACTCCCATCTTCCCATTCAGCCTTACCATGGATCTATATCCCAAACACTGACATCAGCTTTCACTTGCTTCATTCTTAGCTATTAATCAGGTAATGGCACAGTGAAGGAAATTTTATAAAGTTGAAATATAAACAGTGCCATGAAACAGTTTATCTAAAACTATTATCCAGAGCAAAAAAAACATAGCAGTATGTGCATACAAGAGGAAATAAGTGTGAAAGAACAGGAAAAGGACCAGAGAAATGTCATTGTCTTCCATCTGAGTATTCCCTAGAGAAGCAGTCTTTCCTGTGTGCCTGTGAACAGGAAGCCAGCTGAT
This sequence comes from Polioptila caerulea, assembly GCA_013397295.1. NCBI lineage: Eukaryota > Metazoa > Chordata > Aves > Passeriformes > Certhiidae > Polioptila > Polioptila caerulea. The sequence continues at coordinate 1,333,619 of VYXF01004068.1, forward strand.
GCAGTCAGACTGGAAACACATCTACATCAAGGACTGCTGTCCAAAGCAACGACTGCCTGCAGAAATGGGCAGGCCAGTGCTGGTTTCCACACATAAGCCTGAGAATTCAGTGCAGAACTCTGAATTCACCAGTGAACAATCCTGACAGCTCCAGTCAAGTGCTGCTTGCTCTGGTCGGACCCTTTCCTCTCAGCCACAGTCAGTGTGAGTTCTAGGTTGAGAATCATCCCTCCCAAACTTTTTCTTTGTGATCAGACCTTGTATGAAGTTGCTCATTTTAACTCAGCATGGAGGGTGTGCTTGAGCTTGTTGGTAACACCTCAAAGCTGCCTCTCCTTAACCAGGAATCCAGAGGTGAATGAACAAATCTTGTTTCCCACGGGCAGCTGAGACCAAGCTCTACCAGATACCAGCAATTTACACTTCTGAGTGTGATCACAAAGACAAGGGAGATGAAGTGGAACCCTGGGGATGCCAATCTACACATCAGGATCTTCCAAAACATGAAAAGCTAGACTTAGGCGATTTCCATAATTTGGAGATAAAATCCCAAACCCTAATATCTTATGAGGATTCTTGTTAAAAAGTCTGGATAGATGTATTATGCTGTTAGCAGATTCATGTTGGAAAATTCTTTCCTGAAGGGGAAAACTGCATTAAGCCAGACATTAAAGTTACTTTTGTTGGAAAACAGTATTTGAGAAACCACAAGAATTTTTATCCTTAATTAGGATTTACCTAATTTAAAATGCAAGCTCTGAAATCTCTTTTCCCAGCCAAAACTTAGAACTTTCAGCCAAAAAAAAGTTAGAAATACAACTGTCAAGTTAGTACAAAGCAATAGTAGTTAATAAACATTTCTTTCTCCTAAACTTCATGAAAGCCATTATATTAATTCCTGTTCTACACACACCCAAGTGTTTTTGAATTAATGCATAGCTTATCTCCTCTTGACTGCTGTTATGAAAAGACATAATTATTAAACATTTACCTCATATGATGTTATATTAAAAGTCAATGCACTAACAAACTAAAAATGTGAACACAGCATATTATAAATCTTAAACCATGCAGTTGGTACAGATCATTCTGGAAAAAAAAGAAAAACATTGAAAAAACACGAACCAACAGCAGATTTTAAAAAACCTCTTCAAATACTGTTTGTGAGGTCCTGGGATATTTAAAATATAACTAACAAACTCCATCCTCATGTTTAGAAAGGAGCCATATGTTCCCTTCACAAATGATCTACAGCTTTGCATCAGACATCGTTAGAGCACAGCAGGTGAGCCTGAACTTGTGAACAATCCTCAGTTGTTTCACTGCAAAGTCTGGCACGTCAGCACCAAAGATGTGGCAAATTTGAGCTAAGCCACCAACCCTGCACTGGAAAAGGGTTGAAATGTTGAAAAGAAGCTTCTCTCCTGTTGCAACTGCACCTGCTAAAGCCCCAGGCCTTCAGCATCTAAATACCAGTTCACAGATGCAGGTCTCCACTGCTTCCTGCATCAAACTCCATGTCCACAGGTTTTATTTGTAATACTGAAGGTTTACAACACCCACGTTGAGAATTATGTGGCTAAAAGCACAGGCTGTGGTAGGCAATTGATTTTTGTTTGCCTTCAAGTTGCTCTTTAATAAAACAGTAAAAATGAGCAATAGTAAGTGCTACATGAATATTTTCCCCCTTTCCTATCCTGCACATCCTTCAAATAATGTGCTTTGTAATAGGCTAAAAAATTCTGCTTCAATTTTTCTCCATGAGACAGTGAGGAAGTCTAGAAATATTCCACTAAGACAGTACACTGAATAAGAGTTATAATTAGTCACTCAGCAGTGAGTGGTGTTTGATAGGTGCTTTGTTTGTCACAAGAGTTTTAAAATAGTGATACTGGTTAAAGCAAATGAAAAGGCTGCAATACAGCTGAAAGTGCAAGCTGACACCAGCAGCCTACCTCCTCTGCTAAGGACCAGTCTGGTGTTCTTCTGGGAATAGAAATGTATTAAGAATTTAACACAACACTAAAAATGATGTACTTTGGAACCTGGAGGCTTAAACTCTGATTTTCAGACTAGTGCATATTAAAGTATTTTCTGATGATATACAGCACAGATAATAGCTCAAGTCAAAAGTGTTCCCATCAGCACATCTCATAAAATACAGAACCTCTCCAGTATTATAAGGTCAAAGTAATCATATCTGATCAAATCTATTCACCAATTTTATCTCTGTTCTCCTTCTGGTTTTGATCATTAAATATAAGTACTATTCTTACTTTAATTCATGAAACTGTTCCCTTGTTGCTATTTCAGTCCTGAAATCTGGTTTCTGTGGTTGGACACAGACTGTAGTTAAGGCGGGTTTAGTTTGTGTAAGGTCGTCTTTTCCTTTCCAACTAATTAACACATTCTCGATTCAATTCACATTTTTCATCTCCAGCTGGTAAGATTTCTTTAAAGAGAGAATTTGCAGTGTGAGCTGAAAGCACTAACAACATATTCAATCAAACGAGCTAAAGGTTTCAAGATTTTAAATGCAGAGCACAAAATGCTTTCTACCAACATTTTCGAAACTTCTGTAGCAAAGTGTTGGTATGATTTAAAGAAAATTAACTTTTCTACCTCTAGTCCATCCTCACACAAGCTGTGCTGCTGTGTTCCATTAGCATTACTGAAATCAATGCAGTGTTAGGAGAATTCAAGTAGTAGTCAAGTGGTTAATCAAAATGCAGCCCAGGGGACCACTGAGAGCCCCCTTCAGCATTATTAACACAGCTTTGCACTGCAGTGGGAAATATTCACCAGTGGTCTTCTGCACACACCACACTGTGCTGTGACAGCCAGGTTTGAGGGCACACCAAACTGCCCAGCTCCACACCACTGCCTTTGTGGGAGGGGGGAAAGCTTAAACACACACACTGAGTGTGGAAAAAGAATAAATGAATAAGGCACAATAAACACGAGCCAAAGCAAAACATCACCTCAAGGAAGCTGCAGTCTCTACTACCAGAGCCAATGCAGTCCCTCACCCTCCTACAATTGGTGCACACCGGGGCCCTGTGGGGACAGGTTTGTTTTCTGAGGCACGACACACCACGTAGACTAAAGAAAAGCCTACTCAAGCGCTCTCAAGACAGGAGGGCAGCTTTGGAATTTAAAACAATATGCAATATCTTAGCTTTTTTAATCTCTGCAAGTACAGGACTATGGTGGAATTGTGGTTGCAGACTGCTGAACCTAACAAGGCTGAGAAACAAAATTCATCAGAGAGCCATGGAACCAAATCCACTGATCCTGATTACCTGACTCTTTCCCTCCCACCTAAAAGGCTTCAGTGTGGCAGCCCCAAATCTTCAGGAATAAGGGCATGGAAATACCACAACAAAGGTCCTTCTCACCACAGTAACATTAAAAAAATGCCTTCTTGTAGCATTGCCAAAGCTGACTTGTCAGCCTGCCTTGCTTCATATTCACGAAGGATGCCAGATATCTGACAGGCATCCAAGCCATCAAGGCTTAAATGACAAGAATACACTGAAGTCTGCATCTTAATGAGTGACTTCAAAGATGTTAAAACTAAAGTTGTTAAAAGGGAACTGAACAGCCAACACAGCAGAACAAGTTAATGCACAAGGCAAGAAAGCTATGGAAACTTTGAACAGCTACACCAGAGATGCCCTCCCCCACTGTGCAGTGTCACATGCAGCAACCTGAGCCTGGGCTGTCCTTAGGCTCAGCAAGAGTCCTCCAAGCACCAGCTGTGTGCAAGGGGAAGGCTGAGGAGGATTTAACACAAACCATTTTTGTGGGATCAAAGACACAAAATCATCCAAAGCACCACTTCTCAAGGCAAAAGAACATTTTGTAAACAACCAGTCTGGCAGAGTTTTCAGTACAATTATTATATCTGTGGTATTAGATGGTCAAGATTATAAAAAATTTAGCTTTTCACTGAACAAGCACAGAAAGAGAGATGACCACCTCTAAAGAAACCCATCCCACAACATGACACACTAACCCCATGCCCACTGCCCACAAAAATATCACATGAAGAAAACAGAGGACTGATTCTCTGATCATGTTCGTGCAAGTAGACTGCCCTATCTGATGAACTATGATAGTGCAATTCTGTCCCACAAAGATCAAGGATTTCTTTTATCATTATCTTAGAAAAGCACAACTGTTAAAAAACCAAATTGCCTGAACCAAACTGATCCTGTGCCTGTCACATGGAACCAAAGATGCAGCTACAACAGTAGCAGCCCTGTAGACAAGCTCTGCTTGAAAGTGCCACAGTTTTTTATTTCCCCATTTCTGCTTAATCTTCTCCACAATAGCAACTTTAAATTTACTCAGGGTGTCATTTGTGGCAGTGCCTCAAAGCTTCCTGTTCTAAAAGCTGATGAAAACTCTTATCTCCTGGACACCCAAAGTTTAGATTAATACTTTCCTCTGTGTATGGGAATATATTACTTCCCACAGAGGCAAAAAGGATGGCTATCAAATATCTCAGGAGCTTTTCAGATATAACTTAGATAAATAAAAAAAAAGAGAGAGAAGGAAACACAGCTTTATTTCTTTTGAAACCAATCAGCCAAAGCTTTATAAGCATCTTTATTAGTTCACTCTTTCATAAACAAAATGGAGGTTCTGAAAAAGCAGTTGAAAATTGTCGGTATCAAAACCACCAGATTGTTTGATGGTTCTGTGGAAGGAAGAAGATAAAGCAAAATATGCTTACGATTTTACACATGGATCTAAAAGGGGGGGGAACTAACAAGCTCCCACTCAAGCTCCCCAAGTATTCACAGCTTTGCTTTTCAACATATTCTATGCAGCCTCATGCTCAGCACAAGTCCCATCCTCAACTCCTCTAGGATTAAAGAGATTTATGCTACTAAGAGCTCATGCTCTATTATCCTTTCATGGAGCCAAAAAGAGAAAAAAAGCTGTTCTGCTCTTGGGCTTCTCTTAAAGAAAGATTCCATAAAACTAACTAACTTCAGAGGGAGAAGGAGGTGTAGTACCACACTAAACACAGTCAGGATATGAATACACAGCACAGTCTCCATATGCATACCAATTAGATTGAGAGTCACAAAATCAGAGACTAGTTTGGGTTGGAAGGGACAATCTTGTTCCAATCCCCTGCCATGGGCAGGGACACATTCCACTGTCCCAGGTTGCTGCAAGCCCCGTCCAGCCTGGCCTTGAACACTTCCAGGGATGGGGAGTCCACAGTCTCAGTGGACAACTTGTGCCAGTGTCTCAACACTCAAAGAATTTCTTCTTAATATCTAATCTAAACCTGCCTTCCTTCAGCTTAAGGCCATTCTCCCTTGTTCTGTCACTCCATGCCCTTGTGAAAAGTCCCTCCCCAGCTCTCTTGCAGCCTCCCTTAGGTGGTGGAAGGGCTTAAGTTCCCCCCAGAGCCTTCCCTTCTCCAGGCTGAACAGCCCCAGTCTCTCAGCCTGTCTTCATTAGGAGAGGTGTTTCAGCCCTGTAATCAAAACTCAAGATTGAGTCAAAAGAAAGTTTGAGTTCACCTACTTCAGAGACAGTTAAGTTACAGTCTTTGCCAAATCCTCAATGATTTCTACTACCATTATCACTTTCTTATCATGAAGGAGTCTAATCCAGATGGATTTTCTTCAGATCCTTTTATCTGCCAAAAGCTCCACACCACCACAGAGTGATAATTCCACAGCAGATTTCACCACTGCTGCCTCAGTTCTACACCACACTTGATAGCCAGATGTGGAACAACTTCAATAATTTTGATTCATAACTCGAAACAAAGAGAGGTATTTTTTCCAAACTGCTGAACAACTTGATTATTTCCCATGCCAGTGCTTCCTTTTTCTTCTGCTCTCAGGCTCCTTCAGAGATGTTATTGCTCATTCCTTCAGGAAGTAAATTACAAAGGATTATAAACTCCAGGTTTCAACAGGTGGCCCAACACTGGACTTCCCAAAATTCTGTGGCCTACCTTGCATTACACAGTCAAGACCATGCTTTGCTTTGTTGAACGTGGTTTAAAACAAAGAAAAATAAGCTTAGCTATTTGTTAGCTTCTGTACTTGTAGAGAGGCCTCAGAAGAAGAAATGCTGATTAATCATCATAATCTCTGTTCTTCCTGGTTTGCAGATGAGTGCTGTATTTTTTTCCATTGAAGTGTTAATACTTAAAATACACAGTGAAGAAAAGCTTACAGTATATTCAGATTGACCAGTCTATCCTGCCATCACAATCAGTTTTAAATTGTAAGAAAAATACTGTGTTTTGCTCTTGAATTTGTTATAATCAGTAGTGAGGATAAATCCAACATAACCACCTTCCTGTCATCCTATGTCTTTTTTATCACTTCTATCTCCTCCAGTAGTATATAACACAGTAACCTCTACACAAGGTCAGGGGGACAAAATGCAGATCTCAGGACAATTTGTGGCCCCACTCTTTACTACCAATGTTTATAAGCAGTGTCAGTAGATTACAGGGGGAGCATGAAGCCTCCCTTATTTCAGAAAGGCTTTCTACAGGTAAAGGGGCACAGCTGTATGAATTATAGAATCAGAGGTCTCAGTGTACTGTGAAATCTCAATCCAAAAACAACAAATGCATGACGTAGCTCCACTGGGAGCAGGACTCTTGTAGGAAAGTCTGCTAATGACACTGCACTTTTCACTGACAAATGAGGCTATAAAACACTTAATTTACTGCAGAGTTTTAAGCAGAAACTCTGAGGCAAAACTAGCAAGAACTCAAGAAGCCCTTAAAAAAGATTACCAAAATTATTAAACATTATGTTAATCATATGCTCCACAAACACTATGGTTGTCCAGACAGAAAGATCAAAATTATTAACCATTGCTAACATGAATTTGTCTCAAGTCAGCATTAAAATATTACAGCTGGTAAAGAGAGGAAGGGTAATCCCAACAAGCTTGCTGTGATCACTTTGTGGTGTAACAGCTGAATGTTACAAAGAAAATTATCATCTGTTTTTGTACACATACCTGTTTCAACTCCAGTAAAATGACAAACTGTTGGGTAACAAAATGCCTTCACCACAATTTTCACATTACCTCAATTGCTCTAACACAATATAAAAGTGATGTTGTTGAAATATTACAGACAAAACCAACATTAGTATTGTCACAATGTCCTCACCTAACTTATCTTCTGAACAATTCCTTCCTAACAGAGAAAATATTTATGATTATGCTGGAATCACACGGGTTCCAGAATGTGCTGTCAGGAAACTGCCATGAAGGAAGAAACAGAGACAAGCCTTTCATTCCTATTTTCCTGTCTCTGATCTGAGTAATTGCCACTGATTGATTCAAATGGATGAAGAGCAGGCACTGAGCACAGGGATTAGGTTCAAGCTCTAGTCTAATCCTGGGTACTACCCAGTCCAGAGGAACCTGAGCAGTGACATTACCCAGTCACCAGCACAATATATTAATCAAACCTTAAGGAACTCTTACCTAAAGGTTTTTCCCGTTGCTGCTGTTTAATGGTTGCTTCAGACATTTTAAACTCAGTGTACCAAGAGTCAAAGGTGAAAAACCTGGGGCTCTAGTAAGAGAACTGTGTTCTTTGCCACAGAGCAAGCCCCAGGCAGTACAAAGTAATGCAAACACTGCAAACAGAAAACTCTTGCCAGGCTCCTTCAATGTTGCTCCTGAATACCAAAATTGTGACTCTAGCCCACTCCAAGAATAATAAACAACATTCAATCACCCTAAGAACTGATGAAAGATACTTCCTTTTCAGGTAAGAACAATAAACCTTTGCCTGTAAATTTTAAAGCAACAACAAGAGTATACATGTTCCAATTATCTGCAAATCTAAGGAAATAACAGCAGCGAGTCTCTTTTGTCCAGCTATGGAAAGAAAACATACAGGGATGTTTTTCATTTTCTATATGGCCCAGAAACTCTAACAGTGCTGTACTGACTCGCTTTCCACCTCAGTGGAAGTTTTTCCAACCAAGATCTTGAGCTGCCTTGTGGCAGGAAGGTGGCACAGCCTGTCAGCACCCTTCAGGTGGCTGCACCTCCGTGGGACTTGTTCCTTGTCTTCTGTTTTACCAAGACAAGGCAGATGTGGGGAGGGAAAGGTCTGTCTGACCAAGAGATAATGACTTCAGCACCCTGGTACAGATAAATGCAGTTAGAACTGAGCAGCTGAGAGCAACTCTGCTGCCACACTCTCATCAGGCAACCACTTGCAAATCTGCTTTCCTAGACTTGTTCCAGGGGCATTTCCCTACCCAGGGCAGCTTTTGCTTCTCTATTTTGAGAATTTCAGCAAGTAACACCTTCTCAACAGAAATATTTATTTTTGCAGGAAGCCCAAGGACAGACAAGACACAGGAGCACAGTTATCAACTTATTTACCAAGTTGCCTTAACTCTTCTGCTCTCTTCTCTTTTTGGGACTGCAAAGATCATTGGACTTAGACTTTCCCATGAGTCAGGACTGCCAGTATCTGTTTCAGCTTGGTGGCAGAACAGAACAGTCCATTCATTGAAGACAAAATGAATGACTTCAAATGCCATCTCAAAACATGTTTTTATTTTAACTGAATGTTCCAGGTAGGTGATCTCTCTGTGTCAAATCCTAAGACCCATTAAACACTGTAGGGAAAGACATTTTTAAATCATGACCAACAAATATAACAAATGTTTTCTCTCAGTTAATAAACAATAAAGTGCATATGGTAGAATGACAGAACAGATTGCTACCAAGCTAAATAGTTAGGCTTTGAGAGAAAAGATCTTCCCAGTTTCATCATTCTAAAGTGCAACCATTTGAAGCATGAAACATATACTATAAATGGGTGAACTATTCCCTTTAGCAGAGATTTTGATTTTCTAATGTGTTCAAGTTACTCCAGAAGAAAAACCTTCAGCTGAGCTTGGACTTCAGTTTGTCATTGATAAAGGCTACACATTGAATTTTGTTTTCTAAGACATTCCAAATTATCTAACACTGAAAAATCATGTTATGCTCAAGAGAGAAAAGGTTCAGATTAAGCAGCTCATTAATAATTTTAGTAATTGCCATACACACCTGCTACATTAAGCTTTTCAGCTGCTCCTAAACTGGGAGCAGAAGTGGCAGTATTGTTGGTCGAGTTTGCTCCTGTTCCATTAAGTACAAGATTTTCCACCTTGGACTCCAACTTCCCAATGCGCTGCAAGATGTTATCCAACAGGACAGCAAGTGTCTTCTTCAAATCTGCACATGGGAATGAGAAGTTAAACTGCTTAATAATGCAGTGCACACTTGTCAGACAGAATCAAAAAATAGATACAAGAATGAGACTGGAGACACATATATGGATACATATACGTGTATATATACAACACACACCTTCTCAGTGCAAATCTTTGCCATTACCAGCTCGATGCACTCATGCTCCCTACTTTGTTCAGCCTCAGATACAAGTTTCCCTGGCCATAGAACTTGCCAGCCTGTCTATTTTATGAAGCTCACTGCAGCTCAAAGAGATATCCACATTCAAGGTGAAATGTGAGCCTTTAAGGGAACAGAAAAATGCTTGCTTTGCAATGGCTCAAGTAATAAGAAGCTGCTTAAATAATAATGACTCTAAATCTAAATCCATATTTAAGCACTACCAGAGGAACAGTCCGTTGATACTCAGTCACCTGGGAACAAAAATCCCTTTCCCAAAACGGACAGCTTTGAGCCAGCACAAAAACCTTCTCCTGCATCTCCTCCACATAACCAGCTTCTGCACTGGCAAATTAAAAATAGATAATAATTTCTAAAAAAAAGCTAACTTCAACCTTTCTGTTGTGTTCCCAAAACACCAAAAATCACGTTTCCTTTCCTCAGTCTGTTGGTGATTGTCTCTGTTGGGTCTGACACAGCATTTCCTTGGCATGGAAGGCAATGAACAAGAACAGGAATTTGCATATCAAATGACAACAGAAAGAGTTCTCTGATAGTTTTTTCCTTGGCTTTTATTTTGTTCAGATTCCTTGAAGGAACACAAGACACTTTGGCAAGTGAAAAGAACTGAGGGCAAGAGGAGAGAACCAGACCACTGTCAGACTAAACTGTGTAATTATAATGGCAACAAGCCAAAGAAGATGAAACTATTGTTTTCTGTTCATTTACCCTTGTAAAGATTAAAGAATTTGGTACGAGGAGGTGACATTATTTTTCCATTTCATTACATAAAATAACTGCATGTGTTTTGGTATAATGTATTTTCTGTTTTACATAACTTTAGAATCAAATAAATTTCTGATCTATAATAGAAAACTTTTCCATACATCTGAAGAGATTCCACTGTCTCTACATCAATTGTATTTTTACCATATTAATTCCATGCTTTTTTTATTTTTCCCATGACTATCTCAATTCTTGTGCAAATAAGAAAATGCTATTACTTTAGAAAGCTTAAAATTGTTTTCTCCAAACAAAAGGAGAATCATATTTATTCCCTGGTGCCATGAATAAAGCCTTTCTCATTATAACTGTGTTTTCCTTTGTCCTGTAAAGATCAGAAGGTGGAATCTGAAGCACCAGTCCACACATCTGGACTATCTGAAGAGGGATCCAGAAGTTATTCAATGGCATAGTGTGCAGATAAAAAAGGAAACTCAGGACTTAACATGAACAAAACCACGGTACAGAAGGAAGAAAAAAAATCTAGGAAAAAAAAAAAGAGTAAAAATAATTTAGGAAACAGTGAGGAAGAAATGTAGATCATAAAGACAAAAGAGGTTCAAATTTATTAATTTTTAATTCTGATACCAAAACACTGATATGAGAGGCATCTTGTCAGAACAAAAAGGCAAGTGAAGGCTAGTTTCAGAAGGGGAGGGCACAGCACAGATTGATAGAAATTTTGTAAAAGAACCATTTCCTGCAATAAAGAAAATTCTAATATTTACTGTGTATATGTGAACTATAACTTTTTAAAGGAAAATGTTTGAGCCTCCTACCTGACAGGTAGAAAGAAAAAAGTGAGGAAGTAAACAAGCTGTGCAATCACAATTAAGGAATGAATGAAAACCTTTCAGGTGGGTAAAAGCAGCCAAACCCAGCAAACATTAAATTTATTCTTGAACATGGTAATCATGACTGTGCTCACTTAAAAGCAATCAGAGGATAACACTAAAAAAAATAAAAAGGCTAAATAAGCAAGAGCATTAATTTTCACAGAATATTGAAGAAACCACTACCAATTATTAACATCAGTCATTAATGTGTTTATTTCTGAAGAGCTAACTTGATTATTTGCTAACAACAAGTCATTTGGTATGCCAAACAGGACAAATTAACTTATTAAGTAATTACCTTACCCAGTTTCATAAGCTATTATTTAATATGGTGTTATTCACTCACCACAGTACTTTTCCCTGAAATATTTTAAGTAACTGCATTTCTATTATTTTCCATCTTTCCAAACTACTTTGTTAAAGACACATGGCCAAACTTCAAATTTAAGTCTTTTATCTGAAAAATCTTCTCAGCCATGGAACTGAAACTGCTACACAAACCCTGGCTTTCCCTTCCAGAAGTGTCACAAAGTTATTTCACCCGCTTCCAAACGCAGTTTAACTTCTCCTTGGGAACCTGACCAGTGTTTGGAGGTAAGTCAACTTATTCCCCAGCAGGATTTGGAACAGGAAATTAATGCCACAGGCAACAAGCTGCAGGGGGAACTTCGCTTATGGATATCCTGTACCTGTATTAATGCAGTTACCTTCAATATCTGGAGCCAGATTGTTTGGGGTTTGTTGCCTATATTTTTCTCAATTCATCCACCATCAAGCACCCCTGCACAGTAACAGGACACTGGTAATGGCCATACAGCAGAAAAAGATTTGTTTTGAGCCTAATCACACAATCCCCTAAGGACCTCTACGTGCTCCGAGATCCTCAACCCAAATATTGATTTTGTCCCACTCTGTTTCGCTGGTGTTGCTTTGTGAGGCTACAATTCCAGCACAGTTCAACAGGCAGCCAAAAATCTGGAGCTACAGAACACGGGCAGGTTGATATTAAAGCAATGAAGCAATTTAATTGTTAGCTATGTTGGGGATAATAATCTCAGGCTTACAGGCAAGCAAATGCACACCAACTCAAACATTTGCTTTTTAGAGGATAAAGGAGTGGCAACAGAAATAAGACATAGAGAGAGCCTTCCAGCAGGATATTTTCACTGCATGCACCAAAATTTATAGAGTATTAAGAGAAAACTAGAGAAAAAAGTGCATCTATTCCATCTGTTGCATCCTAGTCTACAGTTTTTGTCTAAGCATACAAAAACTATCTACTCTATTTCTTCAGAGCTGAATATTAGGACAGCTTTTTTTCTTTCCTTTTTTCCATAAAAGAAAAAAAATCTGAATGACTAATTAGTTTTCCAGACAGTCTGGAAGTGCATAGGTAAGTAGGAAAGAAATTGAGTCTAAAAACTGCAAAACAAGTAAGGTGCATTATGTGATCTTACCAGACTGAAAAGGAACCACACCTAACCTGAAATTTGATTATGTTTTTATTTTAGTAATATTTTCAGGTAATATGCTTCATTCTTTCCTGCTTTCTTTGTCTGACACATGCACAAAAACTTAACTCTCATGTACAAACTGGAAGAGAGTAAGCATTACAACCTACTGCCAAACAAAGCACTAAAACTCACAGAGTTTTCTGCCCTGAGGCAAATAGGATATACTTAGGCATAATTTAAGAGTATGCCAGATAAAAAAAACTTAAACATTAAGTAAATTGACTGAAGAAAGAAGTGAAGTGGGAAAGAAGAAGCAATAAATGCAACAGGTCTCCATTTTATAACTAAGGCAAGTTTTTCCACAGGAAATTTCTTAGATCACAGAAACAAAAACTGAAAAGCCTCTCAACCTTCTCAAAAATACCAAAAAAGTTTTTTAAAACTGAGTTCCAACAAATAACCTAAGGCATACTACATAGTGCTACTAGACAGATGTAGTAAGAATCAGCAGACAGCTTCATTTCCAAGTGATAGGAAATGTAAAGTTTGTCCCACTTTAAAGGGAAGGTCATTTTCTCCATTTGTACAGGAAATGCACAGGGTAAAGTACTGCTAATTGAGCAGCATTACGAAGCAAAATGTTTGGGCAACTGAGGAAAAAGCCTTAATCAGATTATCAAATAAAACAGAGAACACACTTACCGTATGCTGTCACTGTCCCAACATAAGGTCCATCAACTACATTTTTATTTTCTTCAGCTAATGCTTTGATGTATCTTTTGCTGAGATCCAAAATTTGCTCACGCAGGACTGAACTGCTTTCGTGTTGCGTTTGTTGCTGAATAGTAAAATGCAGAAGCATCATTCCCCAAATAAAACCAAAAGTCACCAGAAAAAAGCCAAGTTTCTGAGAGGACAGCTTCCATGGAGAGAATGCCATGATTCCCAACAGCTTCACACAGTTACTACAAAGGTTCCTAAAGCATAAAGCCAAAAAGCAAGTTCATGGTCCAGGTATTTCAATATCACAAAGCAGGACTCAGTCTTATTCCAACTCCTTTGTCAACACATATCTGTGTTTCAGTTCCATCCTGTTGGGAGAGGAGAGAGAAAAGCACAGTTAGCACACCTGGAGTTTTTACTGGCCACACTGGTCTTCCCTCTAACTGGCACAAACCAGGAGCAGACAATATGCTTGCTTTGTAAATGGTTAATCTGCATGTCTCATCATTGTACTGCAGTAGCCAGAGCAAAAGGAGGCTGAGAAAAGCACTGGAAAGACAACAAAGCAGGAGTGATGTGCCTGAGCAGGTGGAGAACGCCTCACAGGGTCTGGATCACATTCCCTGCCTGAAGTGGTTTCTATCTGTATTTCAAAGCAAGGCTGCTGTTACATATTTATTTGTGTGTGTGTGTATGCAAAACTTTGCAATGTTGCCAGTGCAGCAATTTAAGACAATTCTCAGTGTAATTCAGTTCTCAGAAAACAAGTAATTTTAGATGGCAGTGACACTGCTCGGAGCTCCTGGCAAGAGCTACAGCATATGGCTAGATAGGTGATCAGGAAATCAGACTCCCTCAGGGGTAAAGAGGAAAGAAGAAATCTACATTATTTAAGCCAATACACTCTCCTGGCTTCCACTGCAAGCAGTTGGGAGGCTGGAATAATGTCCTGCTCCTGTGTGGCCTCTGCTGTGCATAGTTACTCCTTATCCATAAAACATACTCCAATGAGGTTGCTCTTTGCAGTTAAATCGAAAACACAAACTTCTGAATGCTGCAACATGTCTTTTATACATAACTAATATTCTCAGAGCTTTTCACACAGAAGAGAAAAATAATTGTAATAAAGGCCTTCAAGATACAGTAGGACCAACTTTTCAAGGTAAACTCAATTATAAAATCTCGCATGAAGAATCCAAAGGCAAGAAATGGTCTGTGATGAGAGTTAGAGCCAGGGTCCTTCGCTTAAGGTCCAACTAGAAGAGGGGTAATTAAAAGGTAATTAAGTGTAACCTATCATATTAGAATACAGATTTGGTAGAATGTTATCCTTTTAACTTCATAATGCTCCCAGACAGGATTAGAGAACATAATGTTCCCTTCCATTCTGTGCTTGCACAGATAATGCAGATGTTGCTCTGTTTTAATAGGATAATTACTCAGATCCCTGCCAGCAGTGCTCCCTGCTTGTTAAAATTCCCTATAGATCTTCTGCTTCCAGTTGAACCAGGAGTTCTGCAGTGGGACAGAAATACTTTTGGGGCACTTATCTTCAACGTGTCTTGAGTGTGCAAATTCCACATAATTGATTAAGATTGGCTGTAGAAGTGAAGGTGCATTAAAGTAAAAGCAGGCAAGGCAGACACTGTCCCGTGCACTCACACTGCTAAAAGAACAAGCTGCAGCCATCTTTTACTTAAGGAGGATTGGGGCAGAGAAATTAATTGCAAGAACAGTGAAAAACATCATAAAGCCCTCAAGCTGTCTTTTTTCACACTGAAAATATCTCAGTAAAGAAAATGAACAGTCTCAACAGAGAAAATGAAGGACTCTGTTTAATGCTGCTCCACATAAATTTCAGTTAATTTTCCAAGAAATGGCAGGGAAAAACTTTATTTCTTTCTGTTAGTTTAACTATAGCCATGAGATATTTTTGGTCTGACTAACAGTAGAATATTGTTACTTTATTAAATGCTGAAAGTTTTACTATTCTTTTGCAATATTGGGTGCAATAAAATATAGAAAATTCCATAGTCTAAAACAATATCACGACTTTAAAAAGAAATCTAAAATATTCCAGATAAACTCCCTCAGTGACTTAATTTCAAGCAGGCATTGACAGCATCCTTTACAGCAATAAGATCTGTGGTTAAACAGTCAATATTTCTTCCTCAATTATCACTTGTTTGTGAAGCAGAAAACACTGAATAAGAAAGTAAACCTATCACCAGCATATTTTAAGAGACAAGTGCTAATGATTGTTTATGACGAGTTGTTTAGGGGGAAAACCTCTGAACATAATTAACATTAAAAACAGCAATTAAAAATGCAAGTATTTCACAGTCTTCTTTTTAAAGTTCTAGAACAGAAAGAAAGTCTCATCACTGAACGATGAGAATGATCTCCTTAAAGAGGTGTTGGCTTTTCTGTTCTATTTATCAACAGAAAAATAAATCTTAAATCCACATTAAAAACTCCATGAAGGTAGACAGTAAATATTAAACTTTTGCCATAAGAAGCGACAAAAATTCATTGATAGATGGAAGAACGGCCCCCACTATTATAACAAACAAACAGAAAACCCCAAATCCAAATACCACCACCAAGTCCTATTTTTCCTCAAGCAATTCCAGCGGCCAGCAACTTGAGGAGTGCCCAACAGCAAGTACTGAAGTAATTAACTTTGCAATGTTGCCAGTGCAGCAATTTAAGACAATTCTCAGTGTAATTCAGTTCTCAGAATTCTCCCTGCTGGTGGCCAGGGAGGTTTATAAAGGGCACAGCAGAATCCCTGTGCTGCCCTGAGCTTCCATGGGCAGCTGCACTGACTTTGGTACATATTGAATCCCAGGTCTGACAGCTGTCAAGGACTGCAACGCAACTACTCCCCAGTTAATGATTAGCACATACCTATAATGAGCCATTATCTGGTACCTAAGTGGACAGTGGGCAGAAGATAGAAAGGAGTGGTGTGGAATGCATGAGGACAGCAGCACAGAAACGTCTCCGTGTATTTCTGTTTTGACAGGAAATGAATGACTGGATTGAGCAAGAGCTGAAGCAATAAACACACATTTGTCTACTATAATCACTGATGGCTTTTGACTGACAGGTTATCTCTCTGCCTATACCAAGTAAGACATCCCAAAACTTCAGGTGGTGGTGTGTTTCCCTTATTCTCCTGAATGTCTTATAAATGTTCCAAAGGAGGTAATCCTGTTAATTACTAAGGCTTTTTCCTAGTCTAGTCTCCAAATGCACGTATCTAAAGAGGAAATGGACACCCATATTTGTTTGTTCCTCTAAAGAATGACGGGGTTTTTTTTTTTTTTTACCCACTCCTCACCCCTTTTTTAAGCTTTGGAAAGATGTGGTCCCAGTCTAAGACATCTCTTGAAATAATTCCAGCACCCTCTGGAAACTGGATGTTATAATTGTGAGTTTGTGTGTGAAACTGTTAGGAAGATAATTCCTCCTGACTTAGAGCAGTTAAAGTAGAAAAACTAAACACCAAGTGTGAAAAACAGGATGAAAGGATACAGGAGGCAAGAGCACCTCTAACAAACAGCATCTTTGTTATGTTCCTTCTCAAATTCAACTCTAACCAGCCAAAATCCCACCACAACTGAAACAACATTCTGTGGCGTGGTAGGCAGGTGTTTGGGTTTCTGGGGTTGTTTTTAGATAGACTAGTGACAGCTTCTGTGAAAAACATACCACAGTTTACAATCCAAGTGCCCCCACCCTGAACAAAAATGATTCACATATATTTTTCTGGAAAATAACTAACCTTACACCCATTTACACAGGCATAAGAATTTAAAAATATTAAAAGTACTATTATATAGCTTCATTAGAAACACATTTTTTCTGTTCTGTATTTAATAAACTGTCCAACAGCTGGTCAATTCACTAGTTAGAGAGGATAGCATTACCATGCTGATGTCACTGCTACAAAAGAAACCTCATACTATCAAGAATCATCTCAGATAAGTACCCTAATTAAAGTGATCTGTACATCAGGGGTGCAAACCACACATTTCTTAGCATTTTAAGATTTTACTCTTTTTTTAATGCTTAAAATAGAGTACAAACAGTTCATCTTCATGTGAACAGATTTTGGTGACACATATCCACATATTCCTCTTAACTTTTTAAGATGGAGAATTAATCATCTACAAGAGATTAAGCAAAGTCTCTTTAAAAGTATGTACATACACACAGCTTGATAGTCTCTGTCCAATCTGTACCTACATTAGAAATGGTACTTAGGGTAAGCTTGGAACACCACTGTCCTCAGGATACTCAGGATTAAATCAGGATACTCAGGATTAAACCCTTCATCAGTTGAATGCACCATTCACCAGTAGCTACATAGTTCTAAAACCTTAATTGTCTGTAGCCAAAGCAGAAGCTTTGTGCCCATAAAAACAGCAGCTTGAGTGGTATTTATTTATTAGTTTGTTATAAATTCAACATAAGCAACATACACATCATGACTAGTAAACAGTGTATATGTATTTTTGTACCATGTGACTCAGTAAAAACAGTATTGCCACTGCTAGGAAAGGGCCTGTATACCAATGCCAAATGTGCAAATCCCAAATTATGGCCTCTTATGCTTAAGAAATTATTCCAGGAATAATTGTATGAGTTCAATACGATCTAAAGCTTAGATATGAGATAAAAACCAAGGGCTGGAAAAGGTTGAAAGGAGAGGCCCCCAAATTGTGAGTTACTCAGTGATGGACAACAACTAGTCAATGATAAGATGCAACGTTGAATTCTGGAAAAAACCCCTCCTTTTAACAGCAGCCAAAGCTGAAAAGGAGGCATAGTACAGCTTAGCAACAAGAAAAGGCACCTGTGACAGGCCCATCAGTGCTAAACCCATGGCACCAGCTCTGTGGTACCCTCTGCTCACGATTTATAATGAAACTTTCACAGATTAATTGCTTTGGTAATGACCAGGAATGGGCAAACCCCAGCCTTTAGTAACATGTCTTGTCAATGAATGTCCATCTACCCAAGCTGTGTCATGAAGTTTAAAGCTGGTGTTAAACTGCTTTGTTTCATTGGCATTCTAAACCTTCAGTCACAGCAATCTCCCATTCTCCTCCTGCATTTATCCCTCCAGACACTAACAATGTGTATTCAGATGCAGCCTCAGGCCACCCTGCCTGACTCTGCAGTTATTGCACCACAACCAGCTCCAAGAGGTGCTCTTCAAGCCCTCTCATCAGGATCCTAATGGAAATACTGACCTATTTTCCAGATTGTTTCCCGAAGAGGGCAAGCTGCCCTTCTGTTTGCAACTGTTTGATTCTGCAGAACAAGTTGTAACAGACCAGCCAAGGACAAACACTGAGATAGGAACCTCCTCTATTCTTACCAAGGGCGTGCTAACCTAAAAGCTGACGATAATTCAAGTGTGAAGCCAGTGGGCTGCCAGCACACCAGAGCCACAGCCAGCAAACACAGGGTGAGTGAAAACACCTGCCCTATCCCAGACCTCCTCTGCTAAGGGATGCTAGGAGTCAGGATTCATGCAGAAACTGATGCAATATGTCCTAAAAGGGATAGGCAATCCTCTAAAACCTCTTTTCTAGGAGTAATCAGTCCAAACTGGGAGTGCTATGTTTTGAGAGTTTAAGCCAGCCAAACTTCCAGTATACATAAGTTAGAATTCCAGGCTGATGTTAACCACAGTCTCCTACTGCAGCTGTATTGCCTAAACAGATGTGCACTGTACCCCAGCCGAATGCAAATGAATGGATTTCCTGGTATTGCAGTTGTTTATTCCCGTGGGAATATCCCAGCAGATGTCCCACCCCAGTTGGCCAATCTGTGTTCTGACAGTGCAATCCGTGCTGTGATTGTGAGATGTTGGCTTCCCTCAGTCCTTTCAGAGGCTCAATCCACCTTTCCTTCTTTCAAACCACAGCATTAACAATGATAAGCTACGGCCTCCTACTTAATGCAGGCAAGCGAAATCAAAGAACAGTCACATGCTCTGTTGGTAGAAGATAAGAAAGGATCAGAGAAGAGAAAAAGAAGCCTGATTTCTGATAAGATTACTTGCATTTAGACACGATGTGAGCTCATACCATTGTCAAGCGTCTTTGTACCACACACATTTTGAGTCCAGGACTGACACTGCAATTAATTAACCAATACACTTAGGAAATACACTCCATTAACATTAAACCACCCACACATCTAAACAAAACTTAGGGGCCTCATTTACACTGAGTGTTCAAAAGCAGTTTAGCTGCTGTTCAGCCACTGACCATGTCAAATGCATAAAGCAGAGGTCAGACAGCAGGACAACCAAAGGCTGAATCCACGCCTGCTTGGAGTGCCAAGGGCTGCACCCTGCCTGAATGGGTCACAGGAACAAAAGAACATCATTCATTTCAATAGGTCAAGTCATAAATTTGAAGCCACCTCAAAACATTTTTGTTAATATTAAAATAAACTTTCTTCATTCAGTTGTGATCAGTCCAATAAAAGGCAGAAGGCTGATAGAAAAGCTGATAGAATATCCTGGAAGAATTAGAAGCATGCCAGCAAAGCTGATGATATTAGCTCAAATCTGCAGGTCCTAGGGCTCAGTGAGGGTTTCCAACTGGTTGAAGCTGCACACGTTCCCTACACACCTCACAGACTCCTCAGGAAGAAGAGGTAGCTGAAAACATCATGCAACTATACCAGATTTATGCACACTTTTGCTAACTACACATTTTATAATTTACGCTCCTTAATATAGAAAATAAATGCACAAACCCATTTCCATTAACTGTATTATGGAATCTTAGATTTGCTGTTCCTTCTGCTGCTCAAGTTTATTTTAAGCAATGCTTCTGCCAACCCATTCCCTTCTCCTAGCTGACAGATGTCACTGTGTCTTCTCGCTCACCACCCCTCTACAGCTGATGTGGCACCATGTACTGCGCCTGAAGTGGCAATTTGGGATGTAATCCCATGAAGTGAGAAAAGCAAAACAACACTGGGTCACAACAGAAGCAGCAGGACAGATGGACCGAGGGAGAGTAAGAGTATAAATACTCCAGGTTTGGGGTTTTTTTAGGTTGGGGAGGCATGTTTGCTTTGGTGCATGTGCGTGTAGTACAAATTGGCAGGCGGTGGTGGGATGAGAGTTGAAGGAAGGGAAAGCAGTCTCTGATAAGGTGCCATAAAAACAAGTAAATTTTCATCTTAAGCAAGCAGCTTGCCTTCACTTTCAAAAATAAATTCCTCCACTTAGAAACAATTTGGGTGGCATCCCACCTTAATTCCCCCATGTGGGTCTGTGCTTTCACAGAGCACTCTGAAGTGTTTCAAATTTTCTACCTAGCACATCACTTGCTGTAGTTCAGTCCTACAAAAATTAAACCATCTGATGTTCATCCTTTCATGCTGTTTGCTTGCTGAGGTATTTCAGGGAGGGAAGAGTAGAAAAGGAAAGAACACAACAGATAAGGAGGAAAAAAGATTAGAGGAAAATCCATAAGGAAAAATCCTTATGTATTGAAATCCTTATGGTACACACACCGTTACTGATTAGAAACACTCCAGGCAATGCATTTAAGAACATAATCACAAACCAAGCTGATCTTTCAATACACTGAATGAATGTTAGGACTAGGAATAGGAGTTCAATGAGCTGCAGAAACTCAGAAATGTTCCTGACCTTGAACAGGCAAAAGAAATGTACATTTTTACAGCCATTTACAGTCAAAGGACAGGGAATATTAATAACCTTCGTCTTGCTGCTGCATTAAAACCACATGCCCAAAATAGCATTTTCTCACTGAAAAGAACATTTTGGAATGTCAGCATGCTGAAATGGTTTTTTCTGGGTTTTGGTTGTTTTTCTGTTTTTTGGTTTTGTTTTTTTTTTTTTTTCCTGCAAGAAAGTAACTTACAGAGCCTGAGAGGCCCAGACATCATCTACAAAATCCCTAAAACCAGTGAAAAAAGTACCCATGAGACATGCTTTCATGGCTTCAAGAGCCCCTGAAGCCCACTGCACAAACAAACCTTTAAGCTACTTCATTAATTTTAATGAATGTTAAAAATAGGACTCATGGCTAGTAAGTTTTCTCATATTCCTTAGCATGGATAAAGTACATGTATTTTTCTCTTCCCCTCCTTGCAAGTCCCCTCAGTGAAAGGCTAATATACGACATCCTCTTCTGTCATTCTCAATTTTACATTTGACATTTGTCCTCTGAAGGCCTCGCCCTTTTCAGATCACCTGGATGAGCTCCAGAGTCCGGAGCAAAACATCCTTGGTTCCTACACAGCAATCCCATGCTCTGGTAATGCTCCCCCAATTCTTTGGGGCACAGTATCTGTGGCAGTGAGAGCTGTAAGCATTGCTATGAAGTTACGCAGAAAACTTTATTTATTTTTAATGAATAATAAAATTAACTTCAGCTTATAATCAAAGCAACCAAATTATGAGGCACTCCAAGAACAACTAAGTTTATTATGTAGGAATTGGATCCATTAGCTCATTTCTTGCATCAAGCTGATACTCCAGGCTGCAATATCACCCACTGCTATTAACCACAAATCAGCCTGTTACATCACATCTTGTGGTCTGTCCAAGAGGAAAAACAAGCAACTCTCAACAGGAGCTCTGTCCAACTCTCAGAGGAAAGTCAAAACCTCCTTTGTACGCAGCAAGCAAGCTCTCATCAATGTGGATGCCCAGCTATCATCCCCTGTCAAATCCATGGGCAACACACTAAATGTGATCTTCAGCAATTGTGCTGAACCCCAGACAGGCAGCTAAAAATACAAGTTCTAAGGAAAGATCCAAATGTGTTCATGCTCAAAATACTCACTACGCCTTCCTGAAAAAGTTTTTCAAAAATCGAAAACAAAGAATAAAAGTCCATCTGTGTAAAAGAGTCAACTTTCTTGGTTTTTCTATCATTTGCTGGGGATTGTACATAATCAAAACAAAAGTAAAGTCTAATTAATTGGGTTTAAATTAATTGTTGCTACAGGATTCTACACATAAACTTTTTGCAAGGAACAAACACCAAGGGAAAAGACAACAGAGTGATATTAAAATAGAGAAAAGCAGAAATAAATATATAGAAACTGTTTGTGTGCTTGCTATTGAACAAGTGCATATCAGATCACAGGGAGGACAAAAAAAGTAAACAGCTAAGCTGAACATTAAATAAGTCTTCAGAAATATTTATCTTTTGTTGCTTTAGAATTTCTTGAACTTGGGTCAAAGTGTAACATTTCTTCCAATGGATTTGTTCTTGGCAAGCATGTTGAACATATTCCAGCTTATGTGGCTAGACAAATGGCTGAAAGTACAAGCTGCATCTCCAGAGAACAAAATTTAATGGAATTAAAATTTCAACACTGTCACCTGTTTGGAAGCAACAGTGCTGCTGATTATTCCATCACTCTGCATTTAAGACCTTTTCTTTATTATTGAAAGGATGAGATTGTAATTTGTAACCTAATTCAAAAGCAAAACATTTTAACCTCTTTCCTGCATATATCCTGTTGCTTAACACTGGTATTTTTCAACAGCTGATACCATCAAAGATAAGAGAAACACTGTTAATTGAAATGAAAGAATGGAAACTGCCAATGTTTCTTATTTCTCTTTGTAAGGAGCAACATTTTGTCACACAGAGATGTCAAAATATTTAAAGGGATATACACAAAGTTCTGTACCTGTGCAATAAAACCCCATTAGAAACCTTCAGTCACAGAGGACAGAACCTTACAGCAAAGGGCTTGCAAGTACTGTTAGAGGAAACAACTGACAACAGTTTCACTGTCTACACAGTTCTGATCCATTCAGCCATAAAAGAGTAATAACATGAGCCTTCACACAAAACCTCTGCACGTGATTCTCACAATGCTTTTTAAAATTTCAAAGCTTTGTGAGAAAATATGACAAATATTGAATGATGTGGCCATGACCCCAACAGTATTTTCAAAGGAGAGCCAGGTGAGGGCAAGCAAAACCACATTCTATCCTGCCACTGACTGTAACCACTGCATTGCTAGGAGGGCATCAGCTTTCCAATCATCTGCAGGATATAATAAACTACACAAGTTTCCCCTGCAAACAAATGAGCTGTACTTACACAGGGCACGACTTCTGAACTATTTTGAGTAGGTGGAAAATGGCCTCCCCTCTTTCAGCATCCCTAGACAGCTGTAGAACAACTTGTACTAGCAAACTCTGAGGAATAACTCTGTTTCAGCTGTAGCTCTTACAAAGCTAAATGGGGAAAAAAAGAAAGAAGTGACGTGTAGAAAACAGCCAGCACAGGCAGCATAAGGAAAATGAATTAGTAATAGGACTTTGTGGTTTCTCTCCAGACTACTGCTAGGCAGGGAGAGGCAGGACAACACACAAC
The DNA here is from genome assembly GCA_013397295.1 of Polioptila caerulea. Taxonomy (NCBI): domain Eukaryota; kingdom Metazoa; phylum Chordata; class Aves; order Passeriformes; family Certhiidae; genus Polioptila; species Polioptila caerulea. The sequence continues at coordinate 1,357,250 of VYXF01004068.1, forward strand.
CCCACCACCACGATAAAAAACAATGTGGAAATGTCCTAGCAAGCAGCACAGGTTTCTGATCTGATGTTTTGCACAGCACAGTACTGAAGGATGCATAGAGAACCCCCTAAGCTCTCCCTGTTACCCCATCATTAACAATAACATTCCTCTTTCTAGCCTCTCTCACTTCCAGGTTTTCAGGTTCTCTAGACAGCCATAAGCTACTACTCAAAAAAGCGATTTCATCTGCTGGTTCTGGTCCACAGTGCAGTAATGGTTTGGGCAATGAACTTTATTGCCTCAATGCTTTTTATAAATAATCCTAATTACTAGAAAGGCCTCTTTTCCAAAGCATGCTTTGTTGAAGCTATTATCAATACTCCCATTAAAGGTTTGGTAGCAAAAGTAGCTTCATTTTCAGTGCTGAAAGCAAACCTTTATTCCTCCTGCAATGCAGCTTCAAAGTAAAATGTATGTTAACATCTTGGAAAATTTAATTATTTACAATATTGAATGCTTCAGTAAAAAAGTCATGAGCTTCCTCTTCCTTCTCCAAGGTTCTAGGTAAACTCAAATAAGAAAGTTGTCCTTAAGTAAATCCAAAAATAAAGCCTGAGGTCTGTCTTCAATAGGCATGGAATCACAACTTAGGTCTTGAAATCTCTATTTATGTGAGCAAATACCACAGCAGAACACAAGCACATCTGCAAAAGAACCCAACAGGTTTTGAGGATGTGACATTCATATCAAAAGCATTTCAGTTCCGAGGTGTGGCTGTCAGTACTCGGAAGATGGTGCTGTGGATTGTATCTAATGTGGTTTTAAAGAACAAACACCAACAGTTCGAGGGTATCACTTGCACTCCTGGAATATTTTCATTACCAAGCAACTCAGTTTTTGGTCTCCAAGAGTACTCCATTATGTGTGTGTGTGTATATATATATATATCAGAGTTATTAGTGGGTTATCAATTAACTTCCAAAAGCATGTCTCATGCAAACCCATATTTGAGCACATATTAAACTTCTCTGAGCTACCAAACATCTTCATGTCACAGATATGCATCAAGAAAATTGCCAAGTAAGTAAACTCATAAATCAATTGCCTGTGGTTATTTTCTCAAGTTACATAATGCAATTTGTAATGGTAATGACCAGAAAGATATACAAAACCCCTATCGCTTCCTTTACATGCACTTTGGTTATAGATCAGCACACAACTGCAGATTTACTAAGAACATACTTGAAAACAGTTCAGCTCATGCATGAAAGAAAGAGCTTTAACTTTATCCAAAAGGATTTCTTGAGTTCCTGCAGCTCTGTAACCAGCTACGGCTGCCCACACCAGGTATTGTCCCTTTTACAGCCCCCTAACCATTGCAACAAAATGCAAACACTGCAAAGATGAATACCAATTCAGTTTCCTGCATTTTGCTTTTTCCACCTCTTCTACTTCTTTCTTATTCCCTATCTTCCCTCACTGTAGAAGCAGAAGCTTTCTCAGCCAGCTACTGACTCACAGAAAGCTTGTAGAAATTTCATCACCAGTTTGACTGAAATTCCAACAGGAATTGAAAGTATGAAGGACAAAATTGGATGACTGAAAGAGTCTTGTTTCACTGGGAAATCACAACAGAATAAAATTAAAGAGGCAGAAATCTTGTATTCCTGCATTCTAAGTGCAACAGATTACAGATAAATAATATTATCAACAGGAAAGCAGAGCTAAGCCCTTCCTTTTAATTATGAGCAACAACTTGCAAATGTCATCAGCATTTCACTGATGCAGTAATAGATGAAATTTCAGAATAGCAGATAGGAGAAGAAAGTTGTAGAGAAAACAATAGGTAAAAAAAAATAAAAATCTGATGAGTGGGGAAATCACTGTAAGGAAGACAAAGTAAGCTGGTAAAGAAATTGAAAGATGAGGAAGGGGGAAGGAAAAAAGATGCCCTGAGTGAGATGAGGTAAGAAAACACCTAAATGCGAGTCTAAGAGAGTAAAGGAAATGAATGTTAAGCAGATGAGAAGGTACTAAAGAGAGCAGCCTGACAGACAAGGGCTACATAAACTGAATGGCTGAATACACCGGGTCAGGAAAGACCAAGAAAACACAGAACATGAAATAATGCTAAATCAAATTGTGAGTGATTTGCCAACAGACACAAAGGCGACTGTAAGTGCAAGTGGCAAAGCATAACTAATGCATTTCCATACACAAACAGCACTTCAACTACTGATAGAGGAAACAGTTTGCTTGTCAAAAGTTACTGCTATTTCCTGATACACTTCAGCTGCTAAACCTTTCATCTTGAGCGAGAAACAGGTGGAGCTTTTAGTTTATGAGAAAGTCACAAACAGAGAAGAGAACTTCCTATAGCAACACCTTCCTTAAATAAAATATTTAAGATAACGGGAAAGTTGTTCAGAATGACTGCTCCTCAATATTAATTAGTCTTATCAATATATCAACTTCACCAAAAAATTAACTTCTCATAGAGTCAGCTCTCTATGTAATTTATCTTCCAAACACTTGCAGCAATTCAAACCATAAAGATCCGGTCCTTAGTAAATAGAGTTTGTTCCACTACATGTATATACATTCACGAGTATAATAATTCCTACCTCTTTCAGCAGTCCTCAGGGACAAAATGTAACATTATCTTTGCATAAAACATTATGGGTCTGTGTAAGTGTTGCTTCATAGGCAGTAAAGGGATGCTGGAGACAGATGGTAACAGGAAACAAAACCACAGACATTGCAAGAACACATTCAAGAACTACATGCAGGATGATGAAAACTTTGGTATAAATTACATATTAAGTATTTATGACTCAAGAAGTCCAAGGTCTAGGGTCCCATTAATTACTTAATTAAACTGTTGACCATCATCCCACGTAGTCAGTGACAATTCAGAGTAACACTCAAAAGTTCCAAACCCGCCACCCTCTTTAACGTATTTCACACACAGAGTCCATAGGAGAGATACTCCAGAAACTCCACATATCCACACAGCTAACCACAGGTTAGAGACAGAACTAAACATCCTTTATAGACTTTGGTGATTTCCATCAGATCCTCCACATTTACTTTGAGAATAAATTCCCCCAACACGCTGAAAATGCATAATTAATTACATTTATTGACACTGAGTTAGAACATTAGTCAAGTGTTGTCACATTAAATATTGCACAAGAGTGCCATGAGGCTTTTTTTGATACTATGAAACCTGAAGATGTCCAAAAGAGATGTTTTTAAACACCCTTGTGCAGAGTTGTGTTTAAGCAGTTTTTTACAGGAGGCAGTGTCTGTTACTAGCACACCACCACCTCCCAGCCCATGTACTCCCCAAAATGTGTCTGCATTCACTTGATCAGGCTTCCAAATCCATATTTTGCTAAGAACAGAGTATGCTTTCTGAAGGTTGGCAAACATGTTTTATCAGCAGCAGCCACGCTTCAGATCCTGCACTGGGAATCATCCATGTTTCCACAGGTGGCTGCATGGTGAGAGCCAAGCAAAGAAACACTCCCTTGCCCAACACCCTTTCTGCATTTTTATATAAGCACAAACCAAGAAGCATACACTGCTAGAGAACAGAACGATTTTGCTGCATATCAGATTTTTCAAATCTGATAACATTTACTTAATCAAGTATGATTTAAATAACTCATCTTGCTCTTCTTCCCCTTTGCTTATACACCATCTAAACGCCAAACTCCAAATCCAACAAAAGAATGACCCACCAAATACCTGGTACTTGGCACAGTTTTGTAATAGCAGCAATCCTCATTATTTAGATTTTAAGTATTATAATACACTAGAGGCAAAACTTCATTTGAAGAAATACCTCATTCTTCCCTGAAGGTCAGCCATTTCTGAGTCAAATAAGAACACTTTCATCTCTTTAGAATAATAAGTTCAGTGGGGGGAAAAAATCAATACACAACATATATTGCCTGTGTGTATATAGCAATTAAAGTAAAAATCCCATACAGGACTTTTTGCGAAATCTGCTTTACAAAAATACAGAAGAAAACCATCTTTCAGGCTGTGTTATAATAAAAAAAAATAATGGTAGATCAGAATTTTCCCCCACTTAAGTCAACATTTCTATCATTTCAGATGATAGGGAGAAGGACAGAGCTTGAAGGACAAAGCAGGAACCACAAATAACCCAGATCTAACATTAGCAGTGGGTGATAGATAAATGCCTAAGAAGTTTTATGAGCAAAACTGAAGTGACATTGTGAACACTGCAAGCAAATAAACATCAGGAAGATTAAAAATGCAAGCAAGCAAGACTTAGGGAAACGTCAGCAAAACCAAGAGCAAAAAGCCTCCCCACACTACAGCAGTTCCAAGGAAGTCGTTTTTAAAGAACAAGACCAGAGAGTTTTTCCCTTTCACAAAGAGAACGGCACTAAGACATCTCACAATTTTTATTCAAGAACCTTGACAAGATTAAATTTTTAAACCTAGTGTTGCATAACTACAAAAAAAAATAGTAATCCATTGAATTAAATGTGTTTTAAGTAAAAATATATTCACTAACATTTTCTATTCTTCCTCCTTCGCTGAAGTTTTTTTATTGCAATAAGACAAGAAAGTTTCGGAAGCTCAGGTTTGGAAGAATATTAAATTAAATACTTGTTACACAATTTTTCATGAAAAGCAAACAAATGGGACCAGCTAAAGCAGAGAAAATCAAAACCCAAACAAAAAAGGAATTAATTGAGGCAAAGAAGAAAAGTGGCAACCCCTAGTTTTCTACAACACACATTGCTTTATATACCATTTAAAACAGAATCAGCATTAAAAGAAAATAAAATTAATAAAATTTGTAAGAAGGTAAGGCTGGTTACCAATTCCAGTGACACAGACAATACATTCATCTCCATTTGACCTAAGCTTTCAATTAAAGCAGGAAGGAAAAACGAGCTTGTCCAGCAGTATTGTTAAGGGCTAAATTGTCAAGAGGTTTTAAGTCAATATATAAAATGAAATTACAGGAACACACCACAGCTCAAGTAACGAAATAATATAAAAATATAAATGTAGTAGTGTAGTAGTGCAAAAGAATATAAAAATATAAATGCAATTCCTGTCTATCACAAAAGCCACACTATCCTGACCATATTTTTCACAAGTCAAGTTGCAATCCTTATGTGTATTTTTCTGTCTGGAAAGTCAGATTCTAGGTACCTAAATGCATCAAATTGGACAATACAATACAGACGGCAGAACAACAAAAGAAATTTAAAGAAAAAAAGAAAGGAAAATTAGCACAGCTCCATCCTAGCCAATGCTGGATTTCACTGAGGTGTAGCATACAGAAAGGATTTTTACTGCCAGACCTACCTCTCCAGAGTGGTATTTGCACTGCAGTAAATCCTGCTCGGGGATTAGGAGACCTTGGTCTCCGAGACCAAGGACAAAGTTCGGTGTTGTGCCCAGCAACCAAGCCATGCAAAAAGAGCTAAGAGTGAGTGGATGGACTGCACATGCAGACACAAACCTCAGGAAGCACTGCTAACAGGAGTGAGAGTCTCACTGCTCTTTTGTCCTGCAGCCGTCACAGCAAAGCAGAGTTCTGAGCAGAGATCTGAGAACGGCCGGGCTCTGCTGAGATTAAAGGGAGATTTCTCAACTGTGTTAGGGAGGAGGAAGGCAGAAAGCAAAAAGATGCTTTTCACAGAGTCGACCTACAGGCAAACCCACCGTGGGCAGCATGTGGCCCTGGGGGAAAGCAAACCCTGCTGGGGGAGGAGGAAGGGGCCAGGGAATGGAAAGACAAAATGATGGTGGTTCAGTGGGGAAACAGGAGGGGAGCAAAGGATGGGCAAGGGGAACACGGTCAGAGCAGTGTGTACAGGAGAAAACAGAACTTCAGGGAGCTGTCAGCACAGCAAGGCTAGAGAAAAACCCTTTCACACTAAATTGAGATCAGAAAGGGGGGAGGTGTGTTTGCCTGTTAAAACATTTATGCTACATGACAGGATGAAAATGGCCATACCTCACAGAAAGTGTGTCAAAACTCTGCAAGACTCATGCTTGGGGGTTTTCTGCTTTTTTTTTGGTTTTTTAATATTCTCACATTCAGAATTTGGAAAGAGAGGCTGCTACTGAGGCTAGGAAAGAGTGGGAATGGAAATGAAAATGGCTTCAAGAGCATGAAGTTCAATTTATTAGCCTGACAGAGGCTTACTGTGCAATACAGGATTTACATGCAAGGCAATGTAATTGCAAAAACAATACTAATTTACAGATTTTTTTTCTTAAATAAAAAAGCTCTGTTACTATCCACAGTTAATCAGTATGACTATTAAGGAGTGAGAAAAAATTCTGAAGCTCTGCCAATACCAACACTTTCCTTTACTAGAGAAGTGTGCCTTAAATGGAAGTAACACAAAGAAAAATAAGGGGGTTTTTGTCAGTCATGCCAGATGACTGTCAATAAAAAAAACGCTCAGGATTTGTTAACAGTTTCTAAAATATTTTTCCTTCTAAATTTCAAAGAATAGATGTCTCAGGAGGTGGATCTACAGAAGTGTTGTTTGTATTTTAAAAACGCTTCTTTTTGCATTTATCATTAAGACTTCTAAAGCACAAAAGGTCCTTCTCCTGAATTTTAATGTATCCAACAGGTTAAAGAATCCTAGAGAGATCCTTCATCTTATGCAAAGTACTGTCCTTGAAAGTTTTTGTTGTTTTTACCCTTGAGCCCACAACACTAGGATTTCTTTTAATTAACTTCGAACTGTAAGACAAGCATAAATAAATAAATAAATAAATAAATAAACAGCCACTTTTATTATGGCAACTGTCAACAGCACAGCAAGAGTTTTAAAGAAATCTCAATAAATATGCAAAGAGGCATCTAAGAGATTTAGGAACACGCCCAAATACCCAACTCCCCCAGCACTTAATGAGACGCTCCTGGGTACTCCTGTAGGTGTCTGAACACCTTCTACAAAGCAGACTCGGGGTATGGCTGAGCATAATTCACACCTGTAGTCCCCATCAACGTCACTGTGGTGTGGTGGGCTTTTGGCACCTCCAGAAAAGCCCACACATTTAAGTCACTTCTGATTATCTCCATCTGTGCACATTTATTCCTGTATGAAATTATCTCATCTCTGTTTACAGTTTAAACCTCAAGCTTAGACCTCGGGCTCACACAGGGATGGAGACAGGAATACTAACAGCAATTTATAAAAGAGTAGGAGTGAGGTTGGAATCTTTCAGCGCCATGTTATTTCTTCTTTCTCCCTCCTCACATCATTTATAATATGTTAAAGAGGGAGGGAAATAAAAAAAATTCTTCAGGATTTGGAATATTATACTTGCCACATTTGGAAATATAAATCATAGCTGTAACAAGAATTCATGACAATAAGAAAACTTTGAGATTTGAATACTGGTACTGAAAGTTATTTATTCAGCTACTCTCTGTGATTTGCTTAAAAATGGAAAAAAATTAAGAGACCTGCATTTTAAGCTTTAAGTATTCCCTATTTTCCCCAGAACAAGAAATCAGTCACAGCTCTGCTTTTTATGTTGCATCAGTTTAGCACCTGAATTTAAGAGATTTTTATAGTAGTACATTTGATATGTTATGAATATAAATAATCGATATTATACATTAATAAAAATAACATACAGTATATTATATAGAAGAATAGACTAACATAATGAATGAAGAAGAATCTGAAGAGAAAAGAAATATTTATATATATATATATGCACATATACATATACACATATATATATTTATACACACACACACATATATATTCAGTCATTTTCCAGCACTTGACTTTTGAGAGGGTGGTCAAAAGCTGTTTAATTGTGGTATTCACAAAAAAACTTAATCAGTTCAAGGACTATCTATTCCCATAAAAAGTGTGTATATTTAGTAAACTTTTTCTTGGCATCATCTCCAGAACATTCTTATTAACAGATGGAATAAAAATGTGGCTCACAGGCAGGACAGACTGACCTTCCAGGACAGGACTCATTTAACACACAGGCAGATGGGACCACAGAGTTTAGGAACACTGCACATTTCTGTCTTCAGTTCAGGAAAAGTTTGTCTGGGTAAGTCACCCAAACCTGAAGGCCTATGAGTATTTTAACTTCCTCAGGTCCTGCAGAATCTTTATAAATTCAATAAATACAGATATCACTGCTGGGACCTGAGCACCAAAACGCTGCAAGGGAATTTCTTGCTGCTTCTGGATTTGCCACTGCTAGGAAATGTGGCCTTCCTGAACACAGCACCAGCCTGACAAGGAGCCTGCAGAGGCTGCAGCAGGCAGGCTCTGCTGCTGTGCTCCCTCCCAACTCATCAGCATGGCACAGCTGATGGCACAGTGACAGTGACAGCCCACAGGGACCCGGCCCAGGCTGCAGTCAGGGCAAGGACAAAGAGAGGAGAAGACAAGCCTTGGAAAGCCTTTTACCCTTTGCAAACTGAAGCAGGTTTAGTTAACAGCAGAAGCAGGTGAATGGGTGATCACTGACAGGGTTGTCAAGTGCTGGCACAGGCTGCCCTGGGAAGTGGGGGAGCCACCATTCCTCAGGGATGGAAATGTCACATGGATATGGCTCTTAGGGACATGGTTTAGAGGTGAACTTGTCAGCTACAAAAAAAATAAATCATCATGGCTTGCAGCACTTTAAGAGGGCATAATTTCCATCACTCAGAAATCCATCTAAATGATGTTACTCAAAGGGAAAGTGCATTCATTTACAGTATAGAGAAAATGAAAACTACTATAAAATCACCTTCACTCATGCATTTTTGTTCCTTTTTTCTTTTCTTTTTCTTTTTTAAGTAGTGAAAGTAGCAGATAGTTTCATTTAGTTTCATAATACACTGAGTGGTTAATCCATCCACTGAATGCACTTAATTTCTTTTTATAAATGATCTGTAACAATGTACTCCTCTGAAGAAGTAAAAGAAAAATTTTGACCCCCAAATCAGCATTTCTCTCTTTACATTTCTGTTTTCAGCACTGTGCCTGATCTCTTTATCACCCTTAACCCCTACTGCAGTGCCTGGCCATGATCCACTGTTACAGCCTTGCAAAGTGACTGAGCAACTCTTTCAATTTCTGTTTTCGAGAAAAAAGATTGTAAAAAAAACCCAAAACTGAAACTACTTTCAACTTCTTCAAAAAAACACTCATTTGGCTGAACACGAACATGGTGTTTCTCAATACAAAAAGTGTCCTTGTTTTCCAACACCTGTTAAGTGGTAGCTTGCATAAAAGCAAGACTACTCTTGACAGTGGAGGATTTCATATCCAGCTTTTAAATGGCAGTTGACCTCCCCTTGCCCCTCCTAAGTATTTAATTGCCTTAGTCTACTGACACACTGAGCCACTGTCACATAAATCTCACCAGCACACATTCAATACTTCCACTTTAAAATTTACTGTTAAAATATAAGAAGGCTTTTTATCTGTGTTCTTGTTTTAGATTTGGATCACATGTTTTTCTCCATTGCTGTAAACTTTTTATTTGGCTTTGTGAGGGATTAATGTTTTAATTAAGTCCATCACACAATTCAAGTAATTCAAACAAACACTAGAAGGTTTGTGATAGTACTCAATGGGACAGACATGTATGTGGAATATACAAGAAACACACAGAGAAAATTTATCCTTAAATATTATCTTAAAGCAGCTTGTCTTTTCATGGAGCACCATCAAGAAGAGTCAGTCCCTGTTTTCTTCACACCTCCCCAGTCTGACATTCATAAAAATTAGTAACATTCCCCCCCAAAGTTTCTCTTCTCCGGGTCAGACAGTCCTAGCTCTCTCAGCCTCTCATCCCATGCCAGATGCTGCAGTCCCTTAACAGGAATAACTTCTCCAGTCAAAAGTTAAGTAGGTAAGGCAACTCATTCTGCGGGAGTGGAAAACCACTCAAACCTGAACACTTCAAACCAGCCACAGCACCCAAAGTGGTGCACATTAACATGGGAATTCTCAAGGTATCCATAAATGTTGTGGCAGCAATTCAGTTAATATTCCTGTTAGCATGGCTTCATCTGTGAAAAACCAAATACTATTCTTTGCATAGATATAGTACTTGAAATGGAGAATAACATAAAGTGCTAAGCACAAAATGACTCAGGGGTTAAGCACAATTTACAGTTTCAACTGTGTTGCTAACTGTGAAGGTGTTTTAAAAACCAAGGTATTTTAATGCTTCTCACACTTACTTGAAGAATTATACTGTTACTACCATAAGCCTACATTTTCCCCTCTTGATCTGCTGTAAGTGAAATATTTTCAACACAGTTGTAAATACCAAAGAACAGCATCAGTGTAAGTCTGTGTGTAACCAAACTCGGAGTCAGTAACAAGAGCAGCAGTAAAAGTCAACCAAATGGGAACATACACATTGGAGACACAGTCCAAGGTACCAAGCTGGTACACTCTATAGGCTTTTAAAGGCTTACTACAACTTCAAAGACTAAATTAAAAAGTTTCAAGCTTCAAATATCTATTCCAAGCATCTTACTTGATTTATGCACAGTTGGCTTTTACAAACAACCCATACAGATAAAGAATTTTGGAGCCAATACTAGAAATCTTGCAGTCATTTACTAGAAAAAGCCATTAAAATCTTGCAAGACCTTTTTTTTTCCTCCAAGCAATAAGCATTCCTTCATCAACACAATTTCTAACATGCAAGTAAATGTATTTTGGCCTCAAATCTTGGCTGTCTTTATCAGAGTAAATGATACAAGTCTTTTGAAAACACTTTGAAAGAACTGTATATCCAGTATGAAAGGAAGGATAACTACAGACATTCAGCCACTCAACAGCCTTCCATAATTACAGCATTTTATCAACAAAATTTTATGCAGGTTACTATCAAGCCTATTCTGTTTCCCAGACAGTCTCAGAATACTTTGCAAAATATCATTAAGAAAGTGTGTGAAAAGCATCTTCTTTCATCCCAAATGATTAAAAACAAGCTTGGTCAATTCTCATATTTAAGTTAAGGCAACACCAGAATATAGTACACCTAATTTCAGGTCCCTTTTAAAGATCTCCCCACTGGCTCTTTCCGGGTACCTTCATCCTCAGAAAAGGATTCTGGTTTGTCTGAGTTGCCTTATGAGTAAGACTTCAAAGTTCTGCTTTAAAATGCCTGGTTACCAAGTATTCATGTATACATCCACTCTTTGGGAATTTGCTGAAATTGAGTAAAACTTGACTAGCTCTTCTTAAATCAGCTACAAGTCTCCCCTAGTGTAAGGAATGTCCTTATCCCATGCAAACACACACACAAGTTAAGCCAAAACCATTCCCACAAACAGCTTCCTTTTGATACCTCAAAATCTGAGTTGTGTGATTAAAAATAAAGTAAATTAATTATCCAAGAACTTGAGTATCTAGGCATATTGTCTCTTCCTTGTGACCGCTGCCAGGTTACGTAAAGAGCAGAAAGCTGAAGCTCTGTGTGATTTATACAATATTCAGATCAGCTTCATACACATGATTAAGTTTACCAAATCTCTACAATTTCAACTTTTTCAGATTTAAGAAACACAAGTCAATCAAGTTCTGCAGATATTTGATATTATTTATTTCTATATTGTGGGAGCAAAAAAAAAAAAAGAAAAAATACAAATTATATACAGGAATTGCAGAGGGAATAGAAGGGAAAAGGAAGTAGAGGTGGACAGTTGGTGAGGCAGTTCTGAAGGGACAAAAGAGGCACATAAAGCCTGTGTGAGATAATGCTCCCTCCACCCCAACAGCTGTTTAAGAACAGCAGCTGAATTGATTTCTTCCTTAAACTCAACCTCAGTAACTCTGAAGAGCTGCTGTGGAAGGAAACACAGGGGGAAAAAGCCCTGCAAAGTTCATCTTGATTTGTGTGGGAGAACTCCTGGGACCTGCTTGCTGCCTTTCACTGCTAACAGTGCCCCCAGAGCTGCAGCTCCTCTGCCTTCAGAAGACAGGAGCATGACTGTAACTGGGTTCTAGGATGCAGGGATGTCACATCAGGCACGACATCTCCCACGGGAATGTGACATCCTCCTACTCTCCTCCCCTTCACTTCAGCCCCCTTTCCAGAGAGATGAAAACCTCACCAAGCCATTAGGGGAATTCTCTGTGCAGTGGGAATAGAAGAGGCTTCAGTACACCGAGTGTGCATTGCAAGAGCTCTTTTGAGGCAGTAAAACCTGGGGCAGGGGGAGCCACAGGAATTTACATCAAGCTCAGTCCAGTACATGTTCTTTCACTGAAATGGGCAAAGCCTATCAATATTAGCATGCCAAGCCAGCAACAAAACCTGTACAGTTTAAAGAGTATTGTCAGCATAACATGATGTTACTCATACACTTCACACTTAGAGTGCAAATTCTCATTTCTCCACCTCAGTTTGGCTTCTTTGCCCATCATAAAGGGCACAGAAAAAGGAAACAAAACAGCTACAGGAGCTAAAATCCTCCATATAACATTTCAACATTCAAGCTACAATAGCCTTTATTCTTCTGCTTCCTTACACTTTTCACGAAGCTGAATAAAAATTCACAGAGGTGACCTCATAAATAAGGCTGGTAAAGCATGATGGTCTCAATCTGCAGGAACAGGTGATAAAACCTTCCAAAGAGACACACACAGCAGATGGCAACCCCTCACTAAATGTGGAACTGAAGAACAAGGCTCTCTGCAACACGTCACAAACACATGAAAGGTACTGCTAACAAGGAGAAAAACATCTGGACCAGAGTGCTTATATATGGAACACAGCTGTTGAATAGGCAAACGGAAGTGTGAATTTGCATTTGTTAGTTCATCTATGGTCTGGCTGCTTTGCAAACAGCTACAAGGCAACGTAAGGGAAACCCAGACTGAAAGGCTCAGAACATTTTTGGGGCAATGTGTACACAATGCTTTCTGACACCTCTTTTAGAGCATGTGCAAAACTAACAGCTTCAACAGGAGAATTTAATTTTATTTAAATATTAAAGAAAAATTGTATTTTTTAAAACTTGTGCACACAGAAAATAATCATGTAGTAGAGAGTCACAGCACAAGACAGTGTGAAATAAGCCAACAATCCATTGCTTTTTCTGTACAATTTCCATTTGTCATTCTAAAGTAAAACAGGAAGAATTTAAGGAGCTGTCTGTTTTCAGATGAAAATCCCATTCCTAAACGGGATTAGCTGGTAACCTAAAAATATCAGTCAGTAATCTCCAAAAGTCATAAGCTCATGCACCCCACAAGTCCTATACCAATCACTAACTAAAAGAAATTAGGTCAGAATCCAAATCAGATCACACTAGAGTAGCATCAATCTTCTTATTTCAGAGCTGTCACATTTTAAATACAACTTCCACATAAATTATTAAAAACAGAGGCGATCTGCCTCTGAACAGAGACTAACTAGAAGTGACATTCTAGTTTAATGTGACGGTTTAAGAAAATACATATCTTCAGTCACTTAAGACTTCCATCTCTAAATGCACCCCATCAAGCAGACAAACAAAAGCTACCTGGCAGGCTGCTTTAGTTTCCTTAAAATGATCTGGGATCAGGTGACAGTTCTTCTGTCACTGCCATGGACTACTTTCCTTGTACCTTCCCATACCTTAATTTTTTAAACATAAACCCCAACAAACCAGTATATAATACCTGACAATTTTTGAAATGTATTGATGTAAAGCCACACAATAAAATCACTGTCTCTCCTACAGCCTGGTTTCCTTTTCACAATGACAAGAGTCTTCTAAGATGCAGACTCTAGGATACATGTAAAGTATTTGAGGATATTACAATAACTTGCATCTGGAAGTCATTAGCTGCACTATTAAAGAAGTGGCCACTTCAGCTCACAATGTTAAGCTCCTTGTCTTGACTGACTGCCATTTGGGCAAAACCACAAATATCCAATGAAAGCATCTCACTGGTACTGTGTTCCTGGACGTGGCATCACTGACTTACTGACAATTATCACATTTTTTAATGGCTTTTAACCTTGGTGCAGTTCACTGACTGACACAGCTGACAAGGAGAGGCAAGGAGTAGCTATGACCAGAAAATAAGTTTCAGCTACAACTTTTAGATAGAGGCTGACTCTTTCCATAATGAGAAGCAGCACAGTACTCAAGTCCTATGACATCTTCAATTCTAAAATTCACGTTTTATCTACAAACTTGTCACCAAAGCCAAACCAACTGGGTAGCAAATGGCAGCAAGACATTTCAACAGTCTTACTTTGACTAATGTTATGGTGACATTTATGAGCTGTAATAAGCTATATGAATCAGTGTCATAAGCCTTCATAACACATTACAAACTAGAGGGCAAAGTGGTTTGCCTGCTAATTAAACAATAGTTTAAATTCTTGCCATTTAGAATAAACCTATTTTTAAATATCATCATTTTTGACTTCTTATATGAAAGTTTGTGTCTATCCCTGGCAGTTACAATGACAATCACAAGTCTACAGACCAGCAATTCCTTTGAGAAGGGACATTTATTGATTGTAGTTTGAGAAAATATAGAAAATGCCATGAGAAAAGCCAAATAAAGTTTTCACTCCTCACACATAACCAAACAAAAAATGCCCCAAAACCCCCACATCCAAAAAACACCAAAACAACCCCAAGAACCAAACTCCGCCCAATGATTTAGCCAGGGTCTACTGCCTCATCTTTACTAGAAGACAAAATCTCCACTTCCTCATGTGCTCTGAGTCCATCAGAAAGTAAAGTGAACTGTCAGCATACCCTGGCACATGAACAATGCTCTGTAGACACGGGGTGCAACCAGCAGACATTTGGATCCCAGTATAAGTTGTGCAAATGGCATTGAACAAGCAGGGGATTTGTCTGACTTTGTTCTGCTTTTCTTTCCCTTGGATCAGTTTACTTGCAGTGGACCATATCTGCTAATTTTAGCTGCAGTTCTCAGTCGTTTTCAGCCAAATCCAAATACTTTCTCAGGAAGCCATGCTCACAGGCATGTAATATCACACTGCTTAACTCTGACAAACCAAGTTTGCATATTCTTGCTACAGGCAAAGTAGAGAAATCTGAGTTCTCTTCATACCACAATCTAGCAGTGATGCATAAAAAACAATCAAACCCTGCAGTGAGGAAACCTTCACTTCATGCTCTCTGGTGATAGGATATCACAGCTATGGGAGGATAGAGCAAAAGCAAAACCAGCCAACACAAACTCAGTTTGAATGCAAGGCCCAGTGAAGAGCTGTGGGACCCAACCTACACAGCCTGTCATGGAAAACAGGCGTGAAAAGCCTTTTTCCTGCCAAAGTGGTCTGACAAAAAGGTTTGCCAGGATACTTAAATTTTCTTGCTGCCACAGCTGTCAGAGCACTTCTGCTTGGCTTGTCACTTGTCTTCAAAAACTAGAAGTTCCACAAAAGAAGGTAAACTTACCTCTTTTCCTCTTCTCTCCCCATCTTGCCTGGAGCTACAAATTAATTTAAAGAAGCTTAAGCAACTATAAAAGCCATCAACAAGAGGCAGGGAGGAGTACAATTGAATAAACCCAGCAATGTAAAGCCCAAACTGCAGGCAGACAATTGAACCCAGTATCCCTGGGTTGATTTCAATATAAGGAAGGTTGAAAGAGCATTGTGTTACAATACAAGCCTTATGAGTAAGTTTTTTTACACTCATATCAACATAATAATTTTCTAATGCAGGAAAGAAAGCAGTTCAAAGCCCCAGCTGAAATATGACTGACACAGTAATCAAATAACCTTTGTTCTCTGTTAAAAGGTTGATGGACTTAATTAATGTTTATAATGCTATAAAGCATTAGGCCTCCCTGAATTGCTTACCTCCTCATTTGGAAATGGCTACCAAGGCTGCTGTTCCTTTTCAAGGAAAGAAGGAACTTTTAAAACACCTTATGAGCTCTACCCAAAAGGCCTACAGAGCTCTTCAATTCCAGCAGTACTCATCCCTTGATCCTAGAGCTACTACTTACAGGTTTGCCCTCGAAGGAAGTCCTGCCAGTGACACAGCACCTGAGGGGGTAACTCCAAAACAACCCCAACATTTCTCAGTTGTTACACCACGTTTGCCATGAACCAAAACCACCTTACTAATGCTAGTATCAGAATTATTTCTGACTCAAAATCTACAGAACTTTGTTACAACAACCACAAAGAATTAATTAACTTTCACCAGCCTAACATCTTTCTTATCAACAATATTTAAACAAAACAGTACTGCTTGTTTAAAGTACAGACAGACTTTATTAAGAGGTCAAATGAATCAACTTATAAAGACCAGTTTATCAAGTGTGTGTCAATATACAGTGGACACCTTATCCTGAAAATGTATTAATGGCTGCATGCCAGTCCTACTTCAAAGAAATCTGCCCTGCAAGTCATAAGTCCTCTTCCTAATCATAAATATGAAAATTCCTTAACTCTTGGAAATGTGTATTCAGAATTTAAGAGGGAGGGCAGGCAGACAAAAAAACCCTCAAACCAACAAAGCCATACGTGATTTACTTTCTGCCAAGGGCAAAAACACCAGGCATTCTCCAAAGGGCTGAGATGACTCTGAACATCACAGAGGACAATGTTCTGGGCATACGCAGTAAAAATCCACTAAGAACTTGGAAGTCAAAGAGAGCTTCCACAACAATGATAATAGGTCCTTTGAAAAACAATTATCAGAGCAACTATGGAGGAAAAGGTGCACATACATCAGCAAACAGGACTGGGCAGAAGAAAATAGTGGGCAGAATGTCATTAGATCCAAATTGGGAAATACCTTTCCTTCATTTTCTTGTTTCTCTCAAGTTGTTACTAACCTATAATGCATTTTGCATCTTTGTAGTATTGCTCTTACATTAACTAGGATTTACCAAATGTTATAAGTACATATTCTAATATTAGACAGCTTATTCCAAAACAAAGTTAGTGGGTAGTGAATTTTAGTGGATAGTTTTGTTATCACTGTAACTAGGATCTGGGAGAAAAAATAGACAAACAAATGCAAAAAGAAAGGCTTTTTTGTAACCATAACAAACAACAGTGAGGTTTCTTCTATGTACTTCTTTGAAGGTTGTCATAACAGGCCATAACAAAGGAATTGTTATCAGCTAGGTTAAAATCCGATGAATTGTAAATAAAGATCACAACTGCTTATATTAGAGCTGAATTACTTATGATGGAAAAAAGTATACCTCCACCATCTGGTGCACAGTAATTACAGAAATTAAAACCACATTTCTGTGGCCTGCCTTTAACAATTTTACTGATACAGTAATACTTGATCTTCTTAGGGAACACAATCTAAACTCATGCTGTTAAATGATCATAAGACTATCCAGTGCATGGCATAAGCAGTTCATTAAGCTGGAATCTTTAAAAACACTTGCTCCCCAGTATGAAGGGAAACAGTTCCCGTAGGTTCACGTCACGCCGTTCAATTTAATCCACAGTCAAGGCAAGTTAATTTCACACCTGCTGAGCGATATCGTGATGGATGGCACCACAGCAGGTCATTAATTTTGTTTCCTTTTGATTAATTTCACACCATACACTGGACACAGTCTTTTGAGCTACGGTGGCTAAGAGCAGGGCTTAATGCCTGCACAGGGCTAAATCAGGTTTTGACTGCTTGCCAGAAGAACTCAGATGTGATACAAGTGAAAGGGATCTTCACTAGGCTTGGCACTGAACTCTGACATGCTTACAGGTGTGGCAGGGCACTCTCACCAAGCAGCAAATTTCAAGTGTGTTGTTCTTCAGCATAAGCATAAAGCAGAAATTCTGGAATACCTTTCTTATAACCATGAAGGCAAAGTTGGTTTTATTTGCCACAGAAACTCTTCCATCATTTCCTTACTGATATATACCTTAGAAGGCAGAAAGATTTACTAAGACTACCATATTTCCTGATTTCAAATAAAAGGCAAAAAAAAAAAAAAAAAGCAAGATCACACAGGATGAAAGAAGAGGAAGGAAAAGTTAACATTCAAAGATGACAACAGCAGCCATCATTGCCACCAGAGCAGAAGGGGAAGCAGTGGGTCATTTTGTCACTCTAGTCAGTGAAGACATCTGGGGCCCTTGGAGGCCTCTAGTCCCACAGGAGAGGGCCCAGGCACAGCAGAGGGCTGGGCTGGGCCAGCAGCTCCCAGCTGAGGAAGGGCCAAATCTCACTGCACTTACCCTGTGGCTCCAAGGCTCTCAGTCTCACCCCCCTGCTACATGTGCCAAATCAACAGATCCCTCCCTCCATGAGCTGACCGAGACCATGAAAAAAAAAGAAGCCTTTTTCTCACATTGGCTTTCTGCTCGTTTCACAAACCAAGCTGTCTAACAGATGGGTCAGGTGCTCACCAGAGCTGGTGAAAATGAAAAGGAGAAATTGTATCTTTTGGTAGCAAAGAGATGTTCAGCTTAGCCCTTCTCACCCTTTTAAGGAGTGACTCAAAGCAGCAGCCCCAAAAGCCTCATCCTCTCTATTGACTATGGAAGGATCTGAGCTTCCTAAACTCAAATTAGGATGGGCTTTCATCCCTTCTTTTCCCTTCTTCTGTGTACCCCAATATTCTACAGCCCAACAAATATCAGGGAATCATTACTGCTTGTCACTCAAAGCTTTTGCTCTTCTTCAAAATAGGGCTTTACAACATAGTAGGAGCAAATTTTTAGTCTTTTTCTGATCAAGAAGAATGATTTAGAAAACACAGAAATGTTTGTGCTTACCAGCAGCCATTTTTGGTAAGAGAAACTGTTGCAGTGAAGCCAAAATAGTAGAGAGTGACAGGGAAAATGGTTTTGTGATTTGACAAATGGAAAGGACATGGGACACGTGATTCAGTATGCATGGCTTAAATCTCTCTGTGTGACAAGCTTAAGTGAGGAAGACACGAGCTACTCTGAATCCATCTGTGCCAGCAGACTTCCACTTCTCCAAGCAGAAGTCATTGTCCCCTCACATCTGCCCATGCAATTAACCTCAGTGTCCCCTAGACATTACTGCAAACTAAGTAGGGCAATAATTAATTTGCTATTTCAGCTACAAATCTGGTCTTGCTAGTTTGATTAGCATAGTTCAGGCTGCATAAACTGGCCCTTCCATCAAGATTGCAGGAATCTCTCCTACAATCATCCTGTTGTCCTCTTCTGGTTCAGCACACTGACTGACATCATGACTTAGTATCAAGTACTTGATCAAAGGCTCTGCACAAAGCTCGAAGAGATGCTGATTTGATGTGTTATAATGGTTACCTGTTTATCTGCCAACATGCAAATTTCAGCATGAACTGAAAAATTTTACTGTCAGCTCCTATAAGGAATCTAAACACAGGATGAACAAGAAGCTGGATTAATAGGACTTAGCCACTGAATGGAAATTTAAAGTAAATTATCTCAATCATCAGAAGCTGCGAGCTGGATTTTGTGGACACAACTCCCATTGCTGACAACCAATTATGACAATTTTGGCAGTCAGGAGTACCAAAGGAAGAGCTACAGCTACAACAAGATTTGCAGCAGTTGTTCTTGCTCATCAGCATCACACAGTTCCCACTATGAGTGGGAAAGTGAACATTTCAGTCTTTTCCCCAGTTACCCAAAACACAGGATAAAAAGAATTTTTGAGAAAACTAGGGTTTAATGTCTACGTTTTTGGATGTCTAGAGGACACCTAGGTGTACTTCCCTTTGCATGTCTCATTTCTAGGGCCAGCTGAAGAAGCCATTCACTTTCCTTCCAAGATCACCTTGTAGCTAAAAAAACCCAAACAACAAAACATTCCCCACCCCATTAAAAAAAACAAACACTCAATCCAAAACAAAGCAACCCCCCAAATCCCCCAAACTGAACACCAAGCAAAATCCATAACTAAACCACCCAAGTCACACTTTTCAACCAACCAACTTCTTATCCTCCCCTGAAAGTGGAGGTACTTTGAAAAAATAGGAACTTAATCTGCCTGTAAATCACTTGATATTAGGAAACAAGAGAAGCCCAACTCTCAAGCCAGGTCTTAAAATGTTTTTCTTTTCATCTCACACAAATAATAAATAATTAAGGTGAAATTTCCCATAAGTGAATAGATTAATGCTTACCAAATCTCTTTAATTATTACATCAATTTGTGAACTAAAACCTAAGTGCAATAAAGAATGAATTTGAAACTGCTATATGCTTGCATATATTCATTATGCACATCACCATATGTCACACAGAATCTCTGAAGGTGAATCTCAAACAAGTGATTACCACTGAATCAACATGATGGAGAATAAAGTAGACAAGTGATATATTTAGCTTCATCCTATCTTTGTCCCTAGAGGAAAGAATTCCCTCTAGTGTGGGAAGGGGAGGTGGGGGGAAAGCCTGGAAAATTAAAACATGTTTTTCCCCAACACTAATGACCCATTTTAAACAGTCTTATGTAACTCAAAAATGAGATTATATTTGTGTTGTCATGGATTTAATCTTATATTTTTTAGTCTGAATCATATCAGAAGTTATTAACCTCACCTGCCTACAGTTTTCTGAACTTTCTCAGTTTAAGAAATCCAGTTCCTCTCCAGCTTTTAAAATCAATTAAATTAAAAAAAGGAGCAGGCCTTGTGAGGTAATTTTGCACTTGTCTGAACTGTACAAGGTTTACACAATCTGAAGCTATGCAATTATGTTAAATACCTTCTAGCTTCTTCTTAAATTTTCACCAGCCATGGAATTCCCCCACGTGTGCTCTTCAGCATGTTCTCAAGCATGCACGTTGAGCTTTTCCCCCTGCAGTGCTGGGAACACAAGCCAGTTCTTAAAACGTGCGGTTTAAACGGAAGCACATTTCATTAAATGAAAAGCTTTTCCAAAAACAAGCACAAATGGGCCCACTTTGGTAACTGTTCTCTAAAAAGGTCACATAAAATTTAGCATTCACAAATCTCTCTGCCACTCACAGTAGTATGGATGGAAGAGATAAAAAATGTTCTTTCCAGCAGAAACTCTTGCTGTGAACCAACTAAAAGCTCCTCCACACATGAGATGGACATTAATATAAATTGAAAACACCACCTATGTACAATAAAATATCCACAAATTTGTCAAACATTATCTGAATAACAGGGATAGGATCTACAAGGCAGTTAAAGGTCCACTCCAAAACATCAGGTTACTATTTAGGTTAGTTCTGTGTTTCAACAGCACAAATACATCATAAACAATACAATGTAAACACCAAGGCTTCCTTCCTTCTTCCTCAAACAAAAAAAAAAAATCTCTAAAAATTACCTCCTAAATAGCCTTCTAAATCCAAATGGTTTCCAGAATCAGAAAGGAAATTCAATTTTGTCCATCTCCAGAATGGTGACAGTGAAAAGCTCTGCATTTTGATCTAACAAGGTTCTTCCTAGAGCCACCTTTATAATATTTAGGTAAATGTACACGACATAAAATAAACCCACAGACAGGAATACTCATCTATAAACACACACCAAAACCCCTCTGCTTTCAGACAATCCATTTGAAAATTATTACAATCCAGCAGTTAATGTAAATGCAGAAAGCTGCCAAAAAGATCACTGACAGGTCTGAGCAGAATGCAAATGATCTTGAAACAGTACTGTAGTACCAGCAGAGAGGAAAACAGAGAGCACTTTACTGACACTACCACACATGGATGGATTTCTTTACTGTTTAGTCAAACCTAATGAGGAGAAAGAGACAGAGGAATAGATTTTCTAGTATTATAAAAATACTCATTCCTTTCAACTCACAGGGGAAATGTGCTGGCAAACACATCTTAAAAGTTGATATAAAAAGCCTTTCTCTTTTAAACTCTGTATCACAGGGCTACATTGATTTATCTTTTAACAGCCAGGATTTGACAGATAAGCTGCAAATAACTATTTAAGGCAGTATCTTAACACATTTCAACACCCTGAGCAGTCCATTTGCAGAGTAAGCTACAACCATGAGGGTCCAACACAGACCATGGCATCCCCTCTCAGCCTTACACCTCTGTTCCACTGCCTGACGTGGGTAAATGTCTGCAGGAGCCACGTGCATGCAGAGGACATCAGTGGCTCTGACTGCAGGGGGGACACCAAAACACAACAGCCCTCACATCATCAGTGCCTGGAAGTGCCCAAAGCCGGGCTGGATGGGGCTCTGAACAACCTGGGCTAGTGGAAGGTGTCCCTGCAAGGGGGTTGGAATGAGATGAGCCTTAAGGACCCTTCCAACTCCAACCATTCTATGATTTGATGATTAATTCTATTATTAGGTCTGGTCTTAAAGAGAACAACAGTTCAAGCTACTAGCCTGACAAAGAATACATTTTTTCAATAACATTCACCTCTGTATTTCAGAGGAATGTGATATTACTTTCTGCAGCTTTTGTCACTTCATAGTTCCCAACTTAGGCTGTTATTTTAACAATGGCAAAAGTCGTATCCTACACTTGGGACTCAACATATGGCTTGAGGTTCAGGACTGAAAGAAGCAGCTGAATGATGAAATGACAGCAGTTAGCATAGATTTACAGGACATTTCAGAAGATAGAATTTGAAAGATTTTAAAACTTGTCTAAATTAAGATTTATTTGCTGCCTGGCTCTGTTCAGGTTTCCTACATTCTAACAGACTACTGAGGCAATGTGAAGTTTCAAACTTACATTTTCTCCATAATATTTTCATTTGTTTATCCCGAATAGCTTTTTTTGGGAGGTATAATGATAGCCTTAGACGAGATTCCTACACAAGCATTTAGAATAATCAAGCCATATATGTTATTCCATTAATATACTGACTATATTATACATATATTATGCTTTTGCTATTATACAGCAAAAACATGGAAGATATCCATCCATCAAATAACCCCAAGGGAAAAAAAAATCTGTAGACCAGAACAAATTACTGGACATTCATGGTTTACCCAGTTTTTGAATGTGCTACTTTCATTTACTGTGAATTCAAAGCTTGTGCAACATGGGCAGTGAGTCAGACCTTCAGTAAAAACACCCTCAATCATTACAGACATCCTGAGTTCACTTGAAAAAGCCTCATCAGAAAAAAAAAAAAAAACAACAAGAAAGAGGATCTGTGTGGAAACTTTGTTGTGACAAAGAAAAAGATGAAGATCAACTGGCCTTCTGAAGGCATGAAATCAATGCTTCAAATCATCTGTTTTCATAAATTGGTAATGAGCAACCCAACAGAAAGGTACAAGATGAGCTAGAAGCTATTATTAGCTGATTATAACAAAGATTCAGCACAACTGCACATCCACCATCCAGAGACTTCATCAACTCTGATTTAATTGTACAGGAAAAAAAAAATCCATCCATGCTTGTCCGGTGGGTGGAGCAGGATGAGTGGGTTCTCTTCTAGTCAATTCAAGGAGTTTAGCAAATAAAGACATTTCCTAACTGGTTTAATAAAAACATTAGGTTATAGAAACTGAAAAATAATTTCAGAAGAACACTGTGGGAAGGGAAGGGATGCATGAGGTATTGCTTACATGAAATGTGTCTCAAAAAATTTCAAGTCACATGGTGACAACTGCATCCTTGAAGATTAAATGTTTGGAGTAAACCAGCAAAAGCCATTCAGAAATCTGGATTAAGATAGGAACCATGCTGTTTTTACAAAGCAGAGCAGGGGATACAGAAAGCCCTCCTCACACAAAACTGAAATCCCAAAACACCAAACCCAAACTATGCATACTTAGATTGAGAGATTCCCATGGCATCCTAAATAAATTTTAATAAAGGAAATAAAGACCTGAACACCACAGTAAACTGGACACTGGTTAGTCCTGCACAGAGGCACATACACAACACAGGTAGGAATATACTAGCAAAAGAAGTAATAAAATAATATTTGACAGATTTCCTTCTCTGTTTGTCAAATGCAAGGATGACAGAGCTGGTCATTACAAAATAAAATATGAGAAGGTTTTAATTCTGCATTTTTGTGGCCTGGACAAACGACTTTATCCTGAGCAATGGGCTTCATCCCCATAGTACAGGCAAGGTAGACACTGTAAGGTTCCTACAGTAATTTCTGCCCAACTACAATGCTGCATCAGCAACCTTTTTAATTAAATGTCAAATTTTAGTTAAAGAATAGGGTGGGTGGCATACTTAAAAATATTCTGTAGCTTATCAAAGGGCAAGAGTACACCTTCATTTAAAAACCCTCTCCATAATGAACACACAAAATCAGTAGCGTGAAATCTGAGTTGTACATCAGGAATTTACACAGTGAGGAGGCTCTTTTTGGTTTTAAATTTGGATAAACAAACACAAAAATGTATATTGATGCTAGGCAATGGAGTTCAAGTTTGCCATATCCACCATGAACAAGACTCAAAGTAGAATAGACTTGAGGCACAAACAACAGTTCAAATAGAGCCCAAGACAAAGCTAACAAACCAGAGTACTAATGGTGGATAGGGGAAAAACATCCATTCTTTATGTACATGGGATGAAGAAAACTTGCACTTCAAATGTAGGGGGGAAAAGAACCCCAGCTTCTTAACATTTTTTAAACTCCAAATAATGAGAAAAAAAGATTCCTCAGATCTCCATCTAACCTTCTTGTTAAGTCTAAAAAATGTGAAATTGATGTAGACCAGTTTTCCACATGTAGTTAAACTACAATATTATTTTTGAAGTATAATTTTTTTTTAAATTAAGCTTGTTTCCATTTATAAGGCTCACAGTTTTCTTTGCTCTAGAAGTGGCCCCATACATGCCAATATCTCAGTGTGTAAGAAAGTGTTCCTAGACGTGTTTGAAGTAACTCAGTAGTGGCACTCTGTGACATTACACAGTGCAAAAGCTATGCAAGCAGTGCTTGTGGAAACTACAACACTGGGAAATGAATCAAGGTACAAGGACTTTAATTGAAGCTGAACAGAAGCTAAACCTGGTGCAAGCTTTTGCTCTGTATCAGCTAGCACAGCCCTCAAAGGAAAGTTTAAGTGTACACTTGGGCCTCATTGTGCTGGTTTCAGTTTACAGAGACAGAGGTTTAAGTAGCATCAACTCAAAAAGAGCTTAAGTAAACTGCAATGTGCCTTTTACACCAGCACAGAACTTCACCCACTGCACTTAAACTGCCCTTACATCACTGAAGATCCTCTCCTTTCACCACAGACCCGCGGCAACACAGAATCCCTGCTGGTAACAAATCAACAGTGCCACAACTGCTCCTCTACTGCACCCTCAGGAGCCAGCCTGGATCAACTACCCACGGGAATTCCAAACTTACAGAGGGAAAGTACTGATTCCACAGAACTTCATCTCAGATGCAAGTATGCAGAAATTTGTAATGGAAACCAAGCCCCCGAGCATCTTCCAGTCTTGAAGCTCCCCCTTGCTCCCTCAGATATTCTCTAATTTACTTTGGAGATAATTTTGCCATGATAGGTCAGGCGAAAAAAGTTACTGTAACCTTTTCCTCAAAGGCATTTGTTCCATTAAGTTATCAATCCAGAACCCAAGGGGAGTCACTTCAGACACACAAAGACCAGCAAGATCCAGGGGCCAAACCCTGGTATCAATAAGCTGCCTGAGAGGCCTCAAACCACCAGGATGTAGACTCAGTAAAAGGCCAAATCACTTTGTGAAATCAAACACTCCTGCAACTTGGTTTCATTTCTCACATCAGTAATACAGTCAGAAGTTTTTATTTTACTGATTATCCAATTTCTTGAACTAAGGAATGGTGAGCTACTGAAAAAACTCAGGGAAAGTACCCCAACAAGAACGACAGCTTATCTAAAAAGAGTCTTTCAAGAGAAGTTAAGCTGTCAAAAGAAATAAAAATTATTTTTTACTATTATTGTTGATTTATAAATAAACTATTGGCATTTAGGAAAATGTCTATTAAAAATAACAAGCTAATGCTTTAAGCTGTAACTATAACCATATTTAAAGTATAACCATTAAATATGGCAACATGATAACAGGCCCTTAAAATTAGACTAAGTATTCAAAACTGGTTAATTTAATCTGCAGTAAAATAGCTGTTAGCTTCAGCAGAAAAGGCACTGAAAGCATTCTGTTCCTGCATGCTTTTTTTGCAGTCTAGTAGAAGAAAAGTAGCTGCATAACACAAAGAGATGTGAAGTGTAAACAGAATGATACTGCATTTCACCATGATCTTGGAGGATCAATAATCCTGATAAACTGCATTTCATGAGAAGAAACACAGGGGAGCCAACTCCTCATTTTTACAAGTACTTAGTGTTTTACTTAGTTTTACAAGTACAATGTACTAAGGGACTGATTGGAACGAGGCAGCTTTAATAATGTGGTCAAATATCCTGTGAAACCAAGGCTGAAGTCTGAGTGGCAAAGATTGAGAAAGGTTTTTTTACTGCTCTACAGAGTGTTCCATACACTTTTCCTATACTGTCAGATCAAATCTGTACAGGGAGAAGCAAACTCTAAGAAAAAGGAAATTAATTGGAATGCCTGATTCAGAGGTGTAGTGGTGCAGCATGAAACTTCCTTGAGCAACTAAGAGCTGTTATTTTCACTTCCCTAAATCTACAATATAGAAAATTAAGTCACTGCACAAACTGCACTTGAACAGGGCATATGACAAAAGAATAATAGAAATTACTTATAAGCTTGTTAGGAGTTAGATTATCTGTTCAAGGTACACAGCACATTTTTATTATGACTACCATACCCATTTTCAAATTCACTGAATGAAGGAGTGATGTGTATTTTTAACTCATATATACTGTGCAGACAAGGTTTATGTGTCTAATGAAATGTTTCAAATAGTCCCATCTTCAATCAAAACACATTCTATGCTTCAGTTTTAAAAAAAGAAGATCAAAATAGAAGAGAAAACACAAGTTTAGTTATGTGGGTCCTTAAATACTAGAAACTGTCTTCCAGGTATATCACATGGATTCTGCAGAGTTCAAAAACTGCATTGAAGTTGCATTGAACAGTAATAGTTCTCTGCAGAAAAGGATCAAACAGAGAGAAAAAGGGTGAGAACAGAAAAAAAAAAAAAGAAAAAGAAAAAGAGAGGTGAGGGATAAGACACAGCATTTCAAACTCCAGAGTACTACCCAAGGGAATATATACTGATACAGAAGATTTTTATTAGTAAAACAGTAAAAATGTGTTAATCCACTCTGGTCACACACATTGCAGACAAGAGGACTATGACACAATATGGCAGAATCCCAGTGTTCAGTATCTTCCAAAGGTCAAAAACCATCCAGTTCACAAAACATAATCTTGGGCAGGAATGGTAATGCACTGCAGTTTGTACCTTCCATGACAATGTAGAACCATAACACCTCTTACATTGGAAAAGGTACTCGAGATCATCGAGTCCAAGGGTCTACACATCTTTGAAATATCTCCAGGGATGCTGACTCAGCCCAGGGCAGCCTGGTCCAAAGCCTGACAACCCTTCTGGTGAAGGAGTTTTATCTAGCATGCAATCTGCTATTTTATTAGTAGCTGTCTGAGAATGCAGTGCTAGGACCTCAACACAGGCTAAATAAAAAGCTGAAGCAGTCACGGTGCACATGGGAAGGGAGGAACACAACCTTAACAGGCAATGGGAAACAAGCAGCAAAAAACTTCATTACCTAACTCTAACAGGAGTGAAAAAAAGTTTTTAGTTTAAAAACTGTTCTAGGGAAACATAACCACAAGGAATACACTTTATGTCAAAGATTATATATAAAGAAATGTAACAAACCATATGACCTATGAGCAACAACCAAAAAAAGTAAAATCAGGTTCAGCTACTTGTAACCTAGAGAAATCCTTTTGTCTAAAGGACAAGGTCGAAAGAGGTTGTTGATTGCTTGCAAAGATTCCAGGATATTATCAAGATATAAAAATCAGTAAGACAAATGTCAGCAGGTTAGACTAATAATCAAGGTTAAACACTTTGGAATGCCTGTGGGATATATGAAAAAATACAGTTAGCTAAGAGGAATAAGAGGTCCTTGTGAGACTCAAAGGGCCAGGATCACAGGATTCTTAACTCATACAAACCATAAATAATAAATCAAATGAATCATAGCATTGACTTAAGCTTTCCTTGTGAAAAGGACTTTGCTATTTAGAGTACTGTAAGAGGGAATCCCTGCCCCCAAAGTATTGCCTCTTTCTACTCTCACTGCAGTGTCTCCCTAGTACACAGACTGCCACACAGGTATGAAATCTCTTCAGCAGAAGTTTCTAAAAGAGCTGCATCATGACCTGAGTGCCTGCACAGACCTTGGGCTGGAAGGATTGACCTGATTAAAGCAGACAAGACTTCTCCTTGTGGGAAGGTAAGAATAAAACCCCACAATTCATCTCAAGACAGCTGAACTATTCCAGCTGGAGTAAAAGAAGAGGGCAATCCACTCTGATAAAAGTCTGCATTGCCACAGAAAGCCACTGCCTCACACCTGGAGGCTGTCGGCAGCTGTGTCACCAATTCTTTATCATTATGGTGGCTCCTCCTCAAACAACATCCACTTTAGAAAGCCTATGTCATTATCCAAACCTCTCCACTGAAATTGTCTAAGTTTGTACAAAACTCTACTCACTCTCTCTTTGTAGCCATAAATTACAGTAACTTATCAACTCACAGGAACAAGCAAGAAAGAGTAAAACAAAAAAAATAGGGTCAAAAGCTATGGGAATCAAGCCACTACCATAATGTGATCTGAATGAGATTTATTCCTTAGAGAAATTACACTGCGTTACATTGTAGGTCTCAGCTCTTCAAGGAATGAAAGTCTAAGAGATGAGGAAGCCTTCAAAAAACTTCAATATTCTATGCCAATAACAGGAGTCTTATAGAGGAAAACAGAGTTTTGAGTGTGCTGGCAAATACAAAATTCCACTTTTTCTGCAGAAGTATGGAAGAACACAAGATTAATTACGTTTTGGTGTTCTGGGTTTTTTTAAGTTCATGTGTGCATGTGGTGTATGAAACACAGAGAAGCACAAACATTAACTTGGCAAAAGTAGAGAGGAATAAAGAATGACCTTACTTTTCTCCAAAGAGTAAAAAAAAAATTTTGAAATTGAAGATGCAGTAATAGCAAAACTGCTTGATTCCTGAAAGAGTTTCCACTCATCAGATTCCCAGCTGATTAGCACTTTGCAGCACGTTCATTTCCTCAGCAGATGCTTCGGATGTTTTTCACCAAGAACTGCTGCTGGAGTACTCTGGCTCCAAAACAGGCTAAGCAGAAGAGTTCTGCAGACACTTTGGGAACAATTTGATGTAAGTGAAAATACTATTAGAACCTGGAACTTTGATATGATTCATCAGTGTATTTCTTGCCACCATCTATTTAAGAGACTGAGCAAACACTAAGTCACACAATCTGTTGGCAAATAACCACAATGTTTGCCACTGGATCCCCCTTGGGACTGCTCTTCCTAACAAAAACCCTGAACTAATTCTCCCACTTTATCATAAAACATCCAGTCTCCTTTAGATCTCAATCTTCTCAAAACATGAACACAGCATTCACATAAGCCTACAAAACATCCACCACATAGCTAATAATACCTGCTGGGGGCAGTTAATGTCAATGACTCCTGAAGTTCTATTAAAATTTTGGAGCCAAGATGAGGAATGAAACTGCATGCTAAGCCATTTTATTCAACAGAAGCAAAAGCAGAGTGAACTTGTTAGATGACAGCAGCATACAATGCCAAAAACATAACCCAGCAAATGAAATAAAAATAATTTCAAACTTGAAGGGAAGGGAGTGGTGCTAATAACATTCCATGTATTATCTGAAGCATAGAAATTAACAATACAAAGCTTTCTTTTTCTTTTTCTATACAAGGGAACAGAAGGGAATCTGGTTGGAGGGAGATGACTTAAAACTGGAGAGCAATTGTCTTTATTCTAAGTCATTTTAAGAATTCAGAATGCTTCATTATTTTGCCAGATTCTATTTCATGAAGCAGATTAAGGATTTTACATGATTTGCACCCAGTGTTGCTGGCTGCTTCCCAAGTTTTAGGCAGTCTAGTTTGGGGAGCTTAGACAACCTGATCTTCTTATATTCAGCATTCAGTCACTTTGTCTTTCAGCATCTTTTCAGTCCAGGCTGTA
This sequence comes from Polioptila caerulea, assembly GCA_013397295.1. NCBI lineage: Eukaryota > Metazoa > Chordata > Aves > Passeriformes > Certhiidae > Polioptila > Polioptila caerulea. The sequence continues at coordinate 1,387,344 of VYXF01004068.1, forward strand.
TAAGCTGCCTTCCTCCGGGACAGCAAGATGGATTTATCACCCAGAGAAGAGGAAGCATATGTTCTTATTTAATCCTTATTCTGTTCGTACAAAATAAATCCATATTCTACATAAGTGCAACAGAAAACAGTATGCATAAGTTAAATCATGAAGAATAGACATTTCTTTCAGTAAACATACTGCTCCATGGGCCATTTTAAGAGTAAACTACTCCCTACATCTCAGGTAAAGAACAGAAAGCAGAAGTGAAAGTACCTTGTATGCAAAAAAAAAACACCAGAAAAAAAGGTGAAAGGCTTTTCCCCCTATTATCAGGCTGGGTACAACCAGCAGTAATTATGTGAACCGTGGGTGCTGCAGTGAGCAGGGTTTCTCATGAAGTACAGTCAGAGTCATTACACAGAGATCAAGAAGGAAAAAGGTAAATCACCCATTCAGACTAAATTGAACTTTATGTCCCCAGGCAAAATGGTTTCAATAATATAGAAATCAAGAACTAACCAGTTCCTACCTTTTTGAAAGCTTTTTATGAAATTATTCTGGAAATTATTCTGAAAGGACTGAGACCACCTCACTGACTTGGGAGCAAAGACATACCCCCAATCTGGAAACAACTTTAAACGCTCTCCTCCGGAGGACAGAGATTAGCAGATGAGTACCACGAATCCCTCCACCCTACCGGCTTCTTTACACACAAAGCTGTTTGCTGACATAAAGCACTTGCACAGCACTAAGTCAAAATTCATTCCTGTATTTAGGATTATGAGTCATGCTGTTGAAAAAGCCATCATGGGGACAAGGCGACAGAGCTTTTTATACAAATAAGACTGTATAATAACATGAATCTCAAGAGTGAGGCTCCATTTAAAGGGTGTTCTATTCTTGCTGCAGTTATCAAGAGAGATTGATGTAACAAGACCTAGTGTAAGAATCAAGAATTCATTTTCTCAGGTTTGCTGACCCCAATGCCAGAAGGAAAAATATGCTCTCAAAAGATGAGACTGATACTGTACCGTATCTGGAAAAGATGGAAGCTACAGACTCTTTACAGTGGGGAAAGCCTCCACCAAGATTTACTTCCTCAAAACCGAGTAACATTTATTTCCCCTCTAAATATGCTAAAAAGTAACTTTGCATTAAACAGTTGCTGAAACTCAAGAAAAACCAATACAATACTTGTTCACTGTAGGTCCGCACACCTACGCAATCCCATCGGGTCAGTCAGTGCTTTTGACAGAGAAATCTCTGCGATCAAACCACAAGGTGATGTTGATGTCTAAGAAACACCGAAGCTGGCAAATAAAAAGCACAGATTTTTTTTCCAATTCAAACCTCAATGTACCTCTGGCTACAAAAAAAA
>VYXF01004068.1:1389397-1472573 GCA_013397295.1 Polioptila caerulea
GGGAGCGCGCGCGGCCGGAAGCGCCTGTGACAGGGCGAGGCAGAGCCAGGGAGCGTCTGCAAAGTGCGCGCCCGGGCGCGGGGCGCGCAGGGGCGGCCGTGAGGGGGAACCGCCCGGGTGTGGGCGCAGGCCCCGGGCAATGGGCACGGGTGTGGGCACGGCCAAGGGCTCCGGGCACGGTCACGGCCGCCGCCCGCCGTCCAGAGTGTGCGTGGGCGGCTCCCGGCCTCCGCCTCGCCGGGCTCGTCCCCTCCTGCGAGCGTTTCCCACGGCAAACCCGTCAGGCCGGGCGCTGTCAGCAGAGCGGCTTTGCCCGCACCGAGCGGACGCGTTACTCCAGCCAACATGTTTCCTAAGCATTAGGAACAGGTATTGGTGTCTGTTCAGCCGCTGAGGCTGTCTTTAAAACACGCTCCCCACGCTCCCCGAAGTTCGCTGCTGAGAGGCACTAGCGCAGAGGAGGCCGGGGTGTTTGTGCGGGCAGGACATGGCTGTGCTGGGCTGGCCAGAGCCTCTCGTTGAGCTCAGCTTCAGAGCGGTCTCTGCTTCCCCCAGCCTGCACTACAGCTCGTAGAGGCTGGGTGACATCTCGTGGCCGATGCTGCTCCTCTGTACGGATACAGCCTTCTTTCCTAAGGTCAACATCAAAGCAAAAAATTGTCTCTGGTCACCTCCATAATGTATTATCATGTTGTAATATCAATTAAAGAAACTGTAGGTGATAATAAGATGCAGAACTCTGATCAATATCTGTTGCAATATTCATCACATGCCTTGAATCGTCAGGAAATGGTTACAAAATAATTATTTTATTTTTTTTAATGAAGCAAATGGGCACGATTTTGGCGATAATGGACGTGCTGGTGTTTGGTGCCATTCCTCTGGGATTTCTCCACACAGGACAGAAAATGATGATTCACTTCCTCGAGGTTTACAAATGCATGCTGAAGGATATTTGTCTGCACCCACAAGCGTCTGCAATAATGCTGGGTACTTTGGAGTCTCACTTTTCACCCAGCATTGTGCTGTGTTCCTGCTTAGAAGCTCTCTGGCATTTGATGAGAGGTTCGGGATTTAGAAACTTTATGAGGTGCTGAATGATCAAAGCCTTGGACATCCTTCTGTTTAAGATGGGGAACTTCTTAAATGATCTGTTGTGGTTTGTGGAAGAGCTTGCTTCACAGGGAAACATAGCAGGTGAAATATCAGCAACTACAGCACTTTCAGTCTTTCCCACTTATTATGGTTTTAGTTTGTATAGCTTATATGCATGAGCTGACCTAACACTGCAGTCACTTTCGAGTTTGATATGTTCTTATATAGAAATATTATACAACAGTGGTCTCCTAGCAGAGGTTTTCCCAAAGGGAAGAGCACTTATTGGCTCACAGTTCTCAAGCTGGATAGTGTCAACCAGATCCCCCATTCAGGAACAGGATGGTACACTACATATTCCACAGTATTTATATCTGACATAGCTAAATGAAAAATTATGGCAGTTATGAGCAAATTACGTGCCTTGATCAGGGCAGTGAAAGCTTCATAGGTGAGCAGGCTCCCTGCCCAAGGGGTGTTCCTTGTGAAAGTTTGGAAATGTTGGATTCTTGGATCATAGTGAGCAAGAGACTGAAAGTAGAGAGAACATAACCCTCTGCAGCACTGAAGTATCAGGAGAATCTGAACTGACCAATAACGTGTTTATTCCCCGTTTAGTGTGGGACAAGTAGGCCACCAGTTACTCAGATTTAGCTCTGCCAAGCCTGTCCCACTTTGAAAGTTGCTCACTCCATGACCATAGGAAGAGAATGGATGGAGGCCCCAGGAGAGGTTGATTAGGACCATTAAGGCCTCTTAAAGCTACTGGCCCCCATGCTGGCATCTCATCTTGCCTGTTTGCTCCTCTCCAGGACTCCATGTACTGATCCTCTGAACCTTGGTGCAAGGAGGAATCATCACAGAAGAAATCAAAGTGATTAAAGAGGATGGTTGATGCAGCTGATGGTTGTGTAGACCCCCCTAAACATTGTATGATGCACCCCAGTGATGCTGGGACTGTGCATCTCAGCTGTACCTGTTCCTAACTGGGAACTTTGGGGTTAGTGTGAGGCCTGTGTTATTCATGAGGGAAATATATTCTGGTAGAGGCATTCAATGTGTCATCTATTGACAGTGTTTTTCTGCTTGATTTTGTGTCCAAAACTTGCAGGTACAGCCCTGCCTTGAGTGGATGGCAAAAACATTCTGGTGTGATTGAGTGCCAGTCACAGCTTTGGAATAACAGAGAACTCGAGCAGCCGAGGTGCAGAAATCCCATCTGTACTAACTTCTGCTTGCTTGCTGTGCAGTCAGCATAAAAGGACAGGAGTAATCCTAAGCAGACATTGAGCACAGCTGGGTCTGGCTGTGCTGTGGAGCCAATTCTTTGGCACTTCTCTGAATTTTGGAGAATTCTAGTTATGGACCAGCAGTGGTTGATAACATAAAATGTAAATATACAGTAATCACCAGTGCTAACTCCAGAATTGCTTAATGTTACCTTTAAAATAGTGTACTTGCTGAGTTTTCCATCTCCATTTGTTCAAATAATAAACTGTAAGGTGGAGAAACGTGACTAGAACATAGAAGAACTCTGGGATTGTTCACAGGCAATACCTCTATAAACCTTTCCCTAGGGAAGTACATGTCAGATGTGTTCCCTTTTGACTTGTTACACTGATAACAAAATTACAGCACACACATAAAATATAGTTTGCCTTTCATAATAGCAAAATCTGTAATGATTAATTATATATTATTATTAGAGGATATGGATAGAGAAAATATTATAGATATCAAAATCTCTTTCTTGTGAGGGGGGCTGCATGCAGCATTCCTGCCTCTGTTGTGGTTCATACCCCTCCTCCTGTGTCAGGTGGACAGACACATTGTTACATCATGTCATACTTGCATGGCCACAGCAATAAAGCACTTGGTATGGGCACCAGAGAGGATCTGCTTTATAATCTGCATCTCCTTCAAAGCCCTGTTGCCTGGTTTCTGGAAGGGCTCCATCCCTCTATGTAGGATTTCTCCCCTTCTTTTATAGCCCCCCCCCTCCCTCCCCCATAAACTCCTCTGAATAAACCTTCTAAGCTTTGCAGACACTTAGGGGACTCTTTGTTGGTAGGCTGAGTATTGTATTATTAATGTTGGACATGACTGAAAAACAAAAAAAAAAAAAAGAGGAAAAAAAAACTAAACAGGAAAAATGAAATTTGAACCCGAGATAAGATAAAAAAGACCTTCCTGAAAAGTATCTTTGCTAAACAAAAAAATCGTTCTTGAGGATTCCAAGATATGCTTTTAAAGCTTTCTGTTTGATGTCTACCTCAGGTTTATTGGTGGAATTGAATTTACTGCAAAATGATAACTGACTCCAAACTGTGCTAGAGATCAGAAACCTCTTGTTCTTGTTCAAAAATGTATCTTACTTTTTTGTTTGATTGCTCTGATTTCTCAAGAACTCATGTATGCTTTTTGAAATGCTGTACAATACAATTCTGAAAAGCTGAAACACTATCCAATCCTGCTAATATTCTCATCACAAAGTGAAATCTTGAGGAGTCACACTCTCTTCTTAGTCACAATTTGAAGCTGCTGTAGAATAACCTTGGTTTAACTCTGATTAACTATCAGAAGAGAAGGCAAGAGAAAATGTTCCTGTCCTTCTCCCATAATCAGATGACTGCCCTGTTTTTTAACATAAGTAAGACTTTGCAGTTAGGATACAACTGTATCCTTCCCACCAAATTTTCATGGATAGTAAAAAGTCAGATTTTTAAAAGGTATTATAAACTCTGCCCAGCTAAAAACAAACAAGCAAAGAAACAAACAAACAAGCAAACAAGAACCCCTCCAAACACCCATAAATTATTCTTTGAGTCTTGTTTTTGAACGTTTTATTCAGCTCCCTGTTCATAAAAGTAACAACTGGGCTATACAATTTTCCAGCACCAGAGAACATTAATCTATATTCAGACCTGCTCCTTTCCATAGGTATTGTATATATAAATTCTACAAGTATTTCCATTAACTTTGCACTGAGTGGTCAAGCAGGAAAAAAGTTCTTGGGTTTAGGCACCAAACCAGACATTTCTAATAGGTACTCAGTGTGTCCATTAGGTGAACTAAGGAGCTCCCCATTTCCAGGAAATTATTTGAGATTTCTTTTCAGATATCACACTAGCATTTCAGTGTAAAGTGGCATCTAATTGTAAAATACCACAGGCACTGTATAAACCTGGTCTAGCTGATTCTCCATTGTCTTCTTTCCTTTGCCATAATTAATAAGAATGGCCATACTGTTCATCCACCTTGCACAGGTTTGAATGACAGCTCAAGGTGCAAGGGACACTCTGTGTTCTCATTTGAATGCAAACTGAAATACCATCATGATTTATTTTACAGACTTCATTGGACCTGGGAGAATTAGAAACTTCCCTGAGGAAACAAGTCACTGGCCACTCATGGAGATTTGCCAAAGAGATTGTGCAGCAGATAAATTACTGACGTATAAAAGGAGAAAGAAAGAACAAAAGCAGTAAGAACAGAGTAGAAAATATGGATGAGTTATATGTCTTACTGTTCACTGTAGAGGTAGTAATTTTCTACATTTTCCCCCCAGTATAATCTTTATGAAACTAATGAAGTAAAATGAGCAGTACCAGGGTTTGATGGTATTTGTCCAAGGGTTTTAAAGGAACTTAGGTAGGAAATTTCTAAGTGATTGTTTTTGTTTTTGATTGTCTAATCAGCCTCTTTTTGTAATTATCAGAGGCATGAAGTTCAGAAAGGTCTGTAGTGGTAGCTCTGAAAATTGGGAATGGATGGCTTAGTCTGGCTTCTGCCCTGATGAATCTGCAGAAAATGTACTTAGGCTGTCTATAGATAGCATGTGTATAGTAGGTAAATATCTATCTGTGATCCTCCTCTGTAGAGGTGAACAATAAGTTCTCAGGTTGTTTTGTTATTCGAAGGAGCCAGTAAGCATCTCTCTGATCTGCATGGTGATCTCTGTTCAGATATCAGTAAAGTTTTCCACAAAACTGAGCAAATACTATCATTAAAGGAATGAGATCTCCTTGGGATGTTATAAGATACTTCAAAAATAGTAGAAAAGATAATTTTGTTTCATAAGAATCTAGGATCACTTCTTGCTGTGGAGGGAATTTGGAATCTCTCAGGACCTTGTTTTGCTACCTTGCTTTTCAGCATATTTGTAAATGGTCTGGAAAAGGGAGGAATATTGAGGTGACAATTGCAGATGTTATAAAAATGCTGAAGATAATAAAATCTAAATCGGATTGCAAAATGTTGCAAAAAGGATACTGGGATGCTACGTGACAGGGAAATGAAACAGCAGATATAATTTAGTGTTGGTAGTACTTTGCATGATAAATGCAAAATTACATTAGAAGCGAAAAGTGACTGCCTATATAACCAAATGGACTTTTGATATTACTAATCAGAAATGAGAGATTGTGAAATTACTTCAAATAGTCTCTGAAAATAGCAGCTCAATGTTCAGCAATGATCAAAAAACCACAGAGCTGGAAATTATTAAGAAAGGATTTGTGAACAAAACAAAACATCTCTTAGTCTGTATTGATCCATGGTACACTCGGATCTGAATCTGTCAGTTCTCTTTCCCTTCCTCAGAAAATATGCAGTAAAGCAATAAAGGATGATAGGAGTGATCAGAGACTTTGAATTACATCATATGAGATGAGATGAAGCTGACTAGAAATTAGAGAAGGGGCAATTTGGGAAGGAGGTGATAAAGATTGGCTAAAACAAGATTATGAAATCACAGATCACACGTGGGTGAACGGGGTGGGATTGTTCAGTGTTTGGCACAGGAAAAACCTGGTGGCACCCAATGAAGTTCTGAATAGTGGATTTCAAAGAAATAAAATTAAATACTCAGCCAGGCAAAATCTTAGTTAAATTGTAGATTTTACAGGGTTTCCTGAAGGCCAAAAGTGTAAATAGATGTGAGGAGTAATCGAACAGTTTAAGGATAAGAGGTCCTTTATCAGCTGTTAAATAGGTAACAACTTTCAAGAAGCCTCTAAGTCTGATAGGAAGATGGCAAAACATTCCCTGGGAGGCACCATTCTGTATTTGTCTTGTTTCCTACACTGCTCTCCCAAGAGTCTCCTCATGTTCTTCCTCTGAGATGCTGAGCAGTTGGTCCTTCATCTGACTCAGGGCAGCTCTTACAGTGTCCTCATTCCTTCCTTTTAATGTCTAACTCCAGAAACAACCAAAACAGGACATAATGCCTCTTCTTAATCCTTACTGAAATTCAGCCTCTCCAAGGCACAGAAGAGCTCCAGTTCAAGAAGGCCTAACTATGTGCAGACTCAGTTCCTCTTTCTGGCTTTTGTAGGTTATTGTGCAGCTCCTGGCATATTTTGAACAGTGAACCTGAATGACTTCAATACAACAGTTCTAAAAATATTCTGGAGATCTTACTCTGCTATGTCTCAGATGAAAAAAGGAGTATATCTCTATTTCTCCATATATTCACCAATTCTTTACCCCCAGTATAGCCCCAGGCATCTGTGGCTGTTCTGCATCTCACAGAACTATGTCTCATGGACAAAATCTGGAAAATTTTAGTGGTGAAAAGTCAAATTCCTTGGTTTTAACCAATGTCCTTAGTGTGACAGTGTGGTTATGGCCAGTGTAGCAGTGCTGAATTTGGAATACAAATCTGATTTGATGTCTGATACATTATCACAAGTGTAACAGAGGGCTCCAGGTCAATGCAAAAGCAAATGATGAAGTTCTGCAAATGATGAAGTTCTTTTTCATCCTTAAGGTATCTGTTTTTCTGTTGTTACTTGATATCCAAAGAAAATACCAGAAGTGAAATCAGTCCTTATTTTTGAATCTGGTTTTGTAGTTTTAACTATGATATCAGCTGTGATTTCAGCATCAGGCCTATGCTTTGAGCAACAACACATCTAGGAATTACATGATCTCCTACAAATCTCCAAGACTTCTGACTGACTTTGCAATCTGGGTATTACTGTTGTACATACCATAGTTGTTCTTAAGTGACCCGTGATTGTTCTTTTTTTGTTTCTCTAAAACTTGTGAATTTGAATCTCAAAAGGATGTACAGGCTTTACCCTTCATTATCACTTAATGCATTATCACCCAAGGGTGAAGAAAACAGGTCGTGTAGGCGATCTCTGAAATTGGCATCTTTTCTCTCTCAAGTGGCCAGGTGAAGTTTCACCTACAGAAACTGTTAAACCAGAGTGTTCACAGATTTAGTTTATTTCCTATCTACTTAATAGAGAACTGCTGTTCCTATCTCAGCAATTAATGTTTGAAAGTGGAAGGCATTTGGTTTACAAAAATTATCAAACTGAGTCTGCTTTATAAAGCTAGAAGGGAATAATTATAAAACATGAAACTTTTTTCAGCAGTTTATGAACTGTGACAGGACTCTCTTGCTTCAATAGGCAGTAGTTAGAAACAAACTCAGACTGTGGGATTTACATCATTACTTTTGAATATTCTTTTCTACTCAGCTCCTCAACTGGAGGAAGTTTTATATAGGATACTGTTTCACATATTTTCCAACACAATGAAATTATTTGCAGTAGGACTTGTCTGTTATTTACAAGATAGGCATGAAAATGGGGTTCTTAACTGTAGAATTACCACATAGAAGAGCTCCTTGTGGGCTTCCAGGTAGTTACCCAGAAGTAGAAGGTCCCCTTTCATCTAATTTAAAATCTGGAAAGGTTGAGACTACTGCAATGAGTCAATGAATTACAGGCTCATGCATGTTTATATTGTTGTTGGGGGTTATTTATAAAGAAAAAAATCAGGCTGGCTAAGGTCTGAACAATATGAGCATGCGTTTGCATTGTTTGGTGATAAATCACAGTTTTGTTGAGATTTTAATTGCTAAATAATAAATTAATGTTTAGGTTATTCCAAAGGTGTTCTGTGGATTGTCCAAACACTGAATTAATCCTGTACATATTTTGTTTTCCTCTCTACCATTGTAACAAAAAACCTCCCAAAACCAAACCTCAAGAATGTTCGAGAGGACAGCCTTCAAATCCATTTCTCACATCACTCCTGTGATTTGAGCCATACCAGTCCCTGTGCACAGGAATCATTTAAAGATGTTTGGTTACTCCTGGAGGTACACCCCAAGTTAAGCAGATGCAGTCAAGCTCTGAGTTTCCTAGTACTACTGAGAGCCTGGAATTTTAATGCATTCCTAATTAGGTCCCTCACCTCAAATGACTTTGCTCCCTGGTCTCCTCACAGAATCTAGAATGTATTTCTCATAGGTAATTGTATCTCCTTGGACATACATGCCTAACAAGTTTGAGATGCAGGCAAAGATTGTGTGTCTTCATCCAAACATGTAGAGCTGAATATTGACCAGTTTTATAGCTGAGACACTGTTTCAGCATCAAGCTTATAAGTCTCTTTTGTTATTAATTATTAGAGAAAGGCATTTGCACAAAAGCTTCCAATGCAGCTTCTTCAGCCCAGGTTAGAGAGGTGTGAAACTCTGAGTTTCAGGTTTCACCCGGTGACCCTCGGCAGCCTCACATTTGCACATGGTAGAGGTCCTAAAGGGAATCATTTAGATCTTAATAAGCTGGAAAAGTGTCTGTCTAAAGCCAGCAGTGGATTACCATTAACATACTGCACATAATCACGTATATTTTTAGGTCACCTATGTAGTTTAGGGGAGTAGCAAGGGATTTAGGATATGCTTGCAGTTGAAGAAAATCTGGCTAAATAACACATAAATTAGTGTTTGAAGACTTGTTTTGAAAAGTCATTAGGAGCTGGGGTTATAGACTAGTGACAAAGGCAAATATTGAATCAGAAGAGCCAGTGTTCAAAGAAATGCTGTCTTTTTATGTGTATTACAGGGAGGTAGATCAATGAGCTATGGGATGCTAGCAGGGAAGCAGTATGCCTGTTAATTAACCATTAGTCATTGCCTAAAAATACTGCAGTTTGAGTTACATCAGTCTGTCAGATCAGGTAGATGAAATGTGGACTTTAATACATCTAATCTTGCCCCTGCCTGCTGAGCTGGGCTGCTAAAGGAGGGTGATACCAACACTGGAGCAATTAGCAGGCCCAGTCTGTGAGCTCAGACAGGTGCAAATGCAAATCCTTGTGGCAGGCATAAAGCAAGGTTCAAACTGGCTCTGCCTACAGGAAGAATCTGCCAAGTGACCACAGTTCTACCCCACAGGCTCAGATGCTCAGTGGCTCTTTCACAATGTTCTGAATAGCTCTGAATTGTTCATTCATTGTGAAGTTACCCAAAAATAGTAAAATCCCTTCTGAGAACATACACACGGCTTTTCATTTTTTATTTTATATTAACATCCCCAGATCTTCATATCACTGAAATTCCTCAGCACAATTCACTCTGGTGAAATGTTCTGTATGAAAACAGCTGATAAAATAGAGAATATTTTAATGGCAAATTGTGAACAAACAATATTGACCCTTGTAAATAGGTGGCATTTCCATTTTAGGCAGTGTATTTTTTTCTGTATATGTACTGCAGACAACCCAATGTACACCAAATTCAAAACATGTATTTTACAATTTTCATGGAAATTAATCACAGATGCACTCGTTTATATGTACTTATTCAAAAAGCTCAGAAACTTTTTTATTTTCCTGTACTTACAAGTAGAGACTTAGAGCATTTAGAAAGACCAAGCAAGGCAAGTCTGTCCTGCTGCAAGTGCAGAATCTTCCTCTCTCACTCTGTATATTTGCTAATGCTTCATTTTATCTGTTTTAAAATACTTTATAAATACTTACACTTGGTTTAACTTGATGTATCATATTTAACTGATATTCTGGAAACTAACAGCTCTCTATTTCTTCTAATTCCTTCACCTTCAGTTTAAGGTAATCACTTCCAGTTTCCATTTACGTAACTCAGAATAATTCCACTCATGTATTTTTGATCTTTCAAATGTTTTGGGTAATAACACATTTTAGTTCAAAATGCAATGCTGGTAACTTTCAATAGATTGCTAATTTGTCCCTGAAAACATATTGATTTTTTAGGTATTAAAAATTCCTATACAAATTACTTTTTCCTAACTGTTTTCTGGATATTCTTTCCTGGGTTTTTTCTTCTGCTGCTCTTTCTTCCCACTGATTGAGTTTCAATGCCAGCAGTGATTAACAGCTGACCACTTTCAAGGGAGAAGATGTCAAATTTTGGATAAAAAAAAAGGTTTGAAAGAATGGAAATATGATTACCCATTATGAAAAAGGAAATCAGAACTCAGAGTCCTCTGGCATCTCAATGATTTCTCAAAGCTAGAGAAAGCTCAGATGGTTTGATGATCTCTGTGGGATATTCTGCATAATCTACTGTCAATTACAGAAAATAATTACAAAGTAGACTGGAAATCACGTAAACGGAGTTATTCTGAGCTCAGCAGATTGTTGAGCAATAGGTCCAGAAATGCAAGAATCACAGGGTAATGGGATTATAGGCTTTGATTAATTTCCATAAAACATCACTGATGCACTTTTGGACAGTGCTTTTCAGGGGAGCTGACATGCACAATACCACCAGCACATATGAATAAAAGCAGCATCTTCTCATGAGTGGTTTCTACCATGAAAGACTATTATTCAGAATTTACTGTAGGAGAGCTGATAAATCCAGGCCATGAACTCCATGACTGTTCCAAATGGCCCTTTAACTATCATCTTAAAATTTGCATTGTCTTCTTCACTAGTTGTGTGTGAGGCTGAATTCATTCAACAGCTTGCATATAAGATTTCAACAAAGTTCATGCTGCAGATTCCCTCTTTTTTCTCTGTTTCAGTCCTCATTTCGAAGTGCAGTTTTATTGCTAACCTTGCTTTTTAGTCTTGTTCTTCTTTGGCCAAATTAGATTTTGAGCCTTTTAGCTGTGACAGAGTCCTGTTTAATATCAGTCATGGGGGAAGGGAGTCTGTCATGCACAGCAGAGGAAACTATTGAAGGGATGATAACATCTTTCACTTCTAGGTATAGACTGATTGGGAAAGTGAAAAAGAAATGTTGCCCTAATGGGTACCACTGCATAATTACTTATCATGTTGTGAGGATTTGCACCTTCCTCTGAGAAATAGTAAAGACAGACTACCAGGCTTTGATGGCCCACTAGTCTGATCTGCCATGACAACTCTTTATGTTCTGATCTATGTGACCTGTCAGTGTCTATACTGGAAAGATAAAAAATTAAGTTATTGGTGAGTGAAGACTAAGGTATGTGGAAAGAGATTTCTAAACGAACAGTTTTCAGTTGTCAGTGTTCAGTGAACCACTGTTGTGGAAATGAGGCAATAAATGGCAGCAATCTAGGTGAAACAATTTACTGTAACAACTAGAGTTCAAATATTTAGCTTTACTTATGTGAGAAAACACTGCTCTATGAAATACAGATAAGGCAGCTTTTTTAGGGATGCAAAACTGAAACTGGGTGACTGTTAGGGGTTAGAATCACAGACTGGTTGCAGATATGAATTTCTGAATTTCTCAGCACTTCATAGAAAAATATTTAGAATCCAGAAAAATTGATTGGCAAGCCCTCAACAGTGCATTTCCTGAGACATATCATATCATATCATATCATATCATATCATATCATATCATATCATAATCATGTCATGTCATGTCATATCATGTCATAGGATATGCATGGAAGTTGATCATGTAGATGATGTCTAGTGGACATGGGCATGGTCTCTGTATAAGAGCTCTTAAGGGTCTTTGTAAGTGGAGTGTAATTGCATAAATGTATGCATAGATGACTTATTTATTTGAAGAGCTGAGCTCTGTGAGATCCTGAGTGCTGTAAAGTCCTGTCAGCTCTTAGAAGAGAGTTTTTCATGGGCTCTAAGTGCTCAGCAAAACAGAAGATATCACTGTTGTAGATGATTTTACTTTTGAAATGATCCATTTTTGTTAGAACAAAATAAATCCAGCATCAACTGTGCATCAGGAAACACATTCCTAAAGGACTGGTAGTTCCTGCTAACTACAGGATTTAGGTGGAATGAAGAAACAATAATGACTTTGTTGTCAAAAACACTGTAAGCACAAGGACTGATGGATAGCAAATTTTATTTAGGGCACTGCTTTGGTAACCACCTTTTAGAGACCAGAAAGGTTTTAATTTGTCACAAGAGGTTTCCATCAGATGCCTCCTGCTTGATATGACAGTCTGTTGCTTCCTTTGGCATTGTGGTTGATTCAGTCAAACAGTTCATCCTGTCACGTTGTCCAACCATGGCTTCAGAGACTTCACAAAGACAGCACCTCCAGTTCTGGAAAGGCTGAGTACTGAAAAAACTGCTTAAGAGCAGCATTTCATTTTAACTTGTTCTGGCAGACACTTGGCTTGATTAAGAAAAAAAAATTACCTCCATTCTATCATAGAGAATATTATCATATTCCTTACAGGGAACTACATTTAAAATGATAGTAAAGGAGGCAGTTTTACAATATTTATTTTGAAATGAATGTTTTATACATTATAAATGCTCTACGTACATGAATAATATAAACAGGTGTTATCAAGGAATCAGATCTGGTTGCTTTTAATCTTCCTGAATTTTTTCTATCATTTAAATAATAAAAAAAAAAACCTTTTAATATGTTTTTAGATCCTTTTTATTCTTCTTAATCTTCTGTATCTCTTTATAAAGATACAGTAAAGCTCCTGTTAAAGAGGGAACTGTGCATAGCATGTTACTGCCTGGATTAACTGCTTGGGGCCGAGAACTGATGTACCTCTGATTATAGAATAATGGAACTCAGTGCTTAACTCATCCACTGATATTATGTGAATGACCTTTGGAAGCCAGTTTGGCCATGGTCTAGCAAAAAGTGAAACATTTATGCTATTAGAAACTAACATTTATTTACTTAAGGGTGCTAATTTCATTGTACCTCCATTTCTCTCTTCCCCTCTCTTTAGTTTAGGCAATAAAAGCCCAACCTACCCTTCAGTGTGTCTCAATTATATCTAGCACAACACAGTTCCTGGTCCCTGCTGATTCCAAGGAAATGCTCTTGCACATCCTGCTCACTGCACTCCAGCTGACCCTAATGGAAGTGTTTGCAGGAATAATTTGAGCTCTGTGTATATAATCACATAGGAAAATTGTATTGCCCTGGGAAAAGAGAATGGGCCCTCCCTTCCTTGCAGGATACACGTTCTTCATTGTGGTAGGTTTGATCTCTCAGTGTAGCCTTCTACTCTCTGACCTCCGTGTCAAAAAGTTTCCTTTTTAATGTTGGGTTTTCGTTAACTTGTTCCCAGATGTCTGGTGCAACCAATGGCAATAAAAGAAATCAGACCAAGAAACTTAGAATTGTATTAGGAGCCACAGAAACCATTCCCTGACCTATCCATTGATTTAAATAAGTAATTTGCCAAAAGACATTTAATGGACTGTTTTAAAAGTAAAATCAGCTTCAGCAGTGGTGTCTGTTTTGTTTGTTTTTCCTGCCTCATTATCTCAACAAATCCATTGTAATAGTGCTTTCTCATATTATGGATGTACATCCAGTTCAGACCTCTGTAAACGAAAGTATCAGTTACTAACAAAGGACTGTAAATGCTAGTTGAGTATGTAACATGAAATGTTATAGATGTGCTGTGGAGTATTTTTATAAACATAATACCAGAGGAAAAATCAAGAAGTACAAACCAGTTTAAAGCCCAAGTAAAATAAAAGCTGTTTGATGCAGCCCTGAAAAAACCCCAATCTTTGCTGAGTAAGTAGAGGTGAGGGGAGGGATCCATCCTGTAAGATCTAGACCTAGTAATATCCACTGTTCTTTCTATGTGCAGGTGCTCCTTTTTGAGAAGGACTAATTAATGCTGGAATGTGAGCCAGAGAAAAAGACAGTCAAGGATGAAGTGTTTTTTAACATAAGGAAGCAGGAGTAAGATAAGTTGGTTTATTTAACTTATCAAAGCAAAAGCTTAAAGGAAATGCAGTTGCTGCATACAGATGTATTGGCTGAAAAACACCAGAGAGGGAAAACAACCATTTGAAAAAGAAAAATCTGGCATAAGAACAAATTGGGACACAACTAAATTTAGGCAGGAAATGATTTCTAAATGTCAGATGTTTGAGTTTCTACATTGTCCTTCTAGGAAGAATAATGGTAGTAAAAATACTTCTCTCCCCAAATAGTTTTGGAGATGTTCTTTAATCAGCTTATGAAGGGGATTGTGTCACACGGCTGGCTGATAGCAGGGACTGAATGTGTCAATTTAGGAAGTCCATTCCAGCATTTTGCTGCATGTATTGGTTGTTTCTTCAGGGTGCCAGAAGCAGGAAGCACAGCGTGTGAGGTGTATACAGGTAGTAAACACCCAGAGAGCTGTCATGCTGTCAACACTCCCTGTAATGAAACCACTCACCACTCAGAGGGCTCTGAAATGGCAATTGCAATTGGTACAATTCATTCAATTTTCCCCTGCTGGGAAGTATGTCTTATCTTTAGCTCTTAGCATTTGGTAGAGTTTAGCCTGATCAACAGGCTTAAGTGAAGTGTCATTTCTTTTTCAGTTTCTCCATTTTTCTGGCCCATCAAATGTTTTGAGAGTCTGAGACACACAATGTGTGAAGCCCATATGACCAGGAAGGCCATGGCAATTTTTCCATGAAGTGTTTCAGTCAGGCTTTCCCTTGGAAGGCAGGGTCCCTCTTAGAAAGCTCAGAATAAGTGCACAAGGAGCTTTTTTCCTTTTTATGTAGCACACTCTTCCCTGAAGCACCACTGCCTACTAATGTTCCCAAAGCCACACCCTCTTAAATACACAAAGAGGGATTTACCTAAAAATACCTAAAAATCCAAGGTGACTAAACATAAATATTCTTGATTTACTCTATCACACCTGTTTACTGAGTTCAGTTATTTTTGTGAATGCCTTTCAAAGGGCAGCTAATGTGAGGAATCTTTAGCATGAGAGACAGGCTTCCAGAACTGAGTGTCTGGGCTAAGGTCTTAGTAAAGTAATGCTTTGAATATCCTTAGAAACTGTCAGTAGCACTTTAAAAATCCTGAGAAATGTTCTTCCCATCCTTCTCATCAGGAGGAATCACAGAAAACTTATGAGTGCATAGGCAAGCAAATCATATTGTCTGAGTTCTTTCCTCTCTCTACAAAAATGAGCACAGAAATGTTCTGATGTCCTAAAGTGGTTTATAAAAGGTGGAGTATGTGTTTTAGGAATATGGAATATATTGTCTTTGTAGGTGCTTGTCATGAGAATCTACATTTTTTTCACCTCCTGGTTTTCCCTACCAAGTAATCCCTGTGATAAGAGCAGATTCTGTTGCTCTTTATTTAAATCAATGTCTCATCCATTAGGATAATTTGCTCATTAGTTTAAGTTGCTAACAGCAACTTTTCTTGAGTGGAGGGAGAGAAGTTTTTCTTTTTAAATAAGTAGTTTGATTTAGCCAAGTGGTGTAATTTGGTTAAGGGGAGAAAGAACAGATAACACATGCATAGACCAAAGAGTTTATTTAAAATACTGTCAGTGGCTGTAGTCAGGAAACAGTGCTGAACAGACAGAAAAAAATTGACTTGCAAATAGGTCTTTGGGAGGTTATAACTCAAGTTACATATATTATTCAGGTAGTAATAAAGCCTGGAATCTCCATTTGGAGATAAATATTTAATTGTGCAAGGCACTGCACAGGTGAAATATGAGGGGAGAGGTCCACTCACCCAATCACCACTTTCCCAACAACCACTTTCCCAATTTATTGAGAAAATGTGTGCAAGAAGGAAACACGGGACTGAACTATAACAATGAGCATTTTGAAATCGTTGTTAAGCTTTCTGAAGACAGTGGTAGCTTTGCAATCTTAGTTTCTATACTTTAACACTCCATATGTCCTGTTAGTGAGTCAGGCCTTTATTTTACGGGAACTAAACAAAATGTACCTCAAAGGATGAGCAGGTGGAAGCATGATGGGAGTTTTCAGGCTCTCAGTTGTGGAATTTCTGCTCCTTTTATGTCAGATTTGTTAGAAAATCAAAGCTCATATCTATCATCTTTGATTATTTCAATATTTAGCGTCCATTTATGTTGGTTATATTTTTTCAGAGTTTTTGTAACGCCAGGGTGCAGCTGATACCGTGAGAGTCAGAGGTGCAGGGACCCTGCAGAGTCTGATTCACCTGCTCATATCCTGCTCTCTCAATGACTTGCATGGATATTCTGCTAAGAACTGGGATGATCTGGCAGGCAAATAATTTAATCACTGTCCTTCATTTTCTGGCTGCTGAATGTTAAAGGGACAGGTGAAAAATAAGGATGAAACTAGGCTCTGGTTTTAGCTCCTGGTTTTTATTCCCTTCAGCTGCTGTTAAAAGTACCTTATTATTTAGTCTAGCCAGTAGGGACTTGTAATTTAGTAGACATGACAATGGATAATCTGTATAAACAGCATAGGGCATTACTGACAGTACAGTCATCTGTTATTTTAAACAGTTGATTCAGGAAAAAATGTGATGAAGTAGACCACTCTCTCAGCTTTACCTCAAGTTTTCACAGGACAGGCATGTCATTCCCCAATTTTTCACCCACCAGTTATTTCTCTTGGTGGACTTTAATAATAGCTTTAGGTCTTAATTTGAGAATACAAACACTAGTAAAATGCAGAAGCTATATCCTCCTGCTCACCAGTCTGTGGGCACAGCCCAGATGAGTTCCTGAATTATTTACATTTGAGTAACCAAGACTGCAGCCCCTGTGTTCTCTGCTGGCAGGGGTGGAGGCTGAGGAAGGGTGAATGCAGCTCACAGTATGGTGTGGGGTTAAGGCATATCTTCTGTTGGATGTTTAGGATGCAGGAATTATGGGACACGGGAACAAACTCCTCTCTTGATTGTTTCACTTAAGTGTTGCTTTGGGGCACTTATCACACTAGAAAATACAAACCATAATCCAAGAAATAAATGTTATAAATAAATCCCTGGAGAAAAATTTTACTGCCATTGTCTGCAAATAGGGCCATTATCCATAAATGGAGGAAGCAACTGGAGAATGCACGGGTGAAATACTTAGTGGTTATTTAGTTTTAGTACCTTGTGTGCCTGTCTGTCCCCAGTCTTTGCTGTGATAATTGCAGGGAGCTCTCATGAATGGATCATTGATTACCATATCTGACTGAACACAGCCAGGGTAGGGAGCAACGTTAAACATTGATCATTTGTACATCAGTGTTTGATGGCACTGCATCATGGCAAGAAAAAATTGGGGGGATTTTTTCCCTTAAAACAAGACACAAAGATGGTTAATACAAAAGCATGGTATTAATTACCCCTTGCATAATACCTCTGTAAGTTCCCATTTCAAGAACTCTTGCTTCCATTTCTATGGTACAGAGCTGGCAGTTGCTAATCCACTCTTGCAGATAAAAAGTTATTTTACATATATTTTTATATATATATATATATATTTTATATAATTTATTGGTTTTGGGAAGAGGTATAACCACGTATCTCCAAGAAGTCTATTTTGCTGTGCTGATGGCTCACACAATGCTGCTAATTGTTCTGTTTACTAAAGCATCTCTAGCCTCAGCATCTGTGAGCTGCTGCCACTGACTGGGTGCAGGAAATAAATTGGGGTGATAACATCAGACTTTTGTTTCTAATTTGGCTCATGTGTACTTACAAATGTCCTGTGACTGTATACCTACTCACAGCTGTAACACTTGTTTCCAGCTGTACCAGAAAAGCTGGTTTAAGTAGGATTGGCATAAAGCCTTCTGGATACAGTATTTTGAACCTGCTTCCAATGTTTTTTGTCTTTAACAAACAACAGAGAAAACAACTTCCAAGTGCTCTAAATGTAGCATGACCATCTGTTGACTTCAGAAATGAGCTAAGTAATAGTGATGTCTTTTCTGTTATACATCTTGGAACCAAAGAATACTTAAATAGCTTTTCTTTTCTTTTCTTTTCTTTTCTTTTCTTTTCTTTTCTTTTCTTTTCTTTTCTTTTCTTTTCTTTTCTTTTCTTTTCTTTTCTTTNTTTTCCTTTTCCTTTTCCTTTTCCTTTTCCTTTTCCTTTTCCTTTTCCTTTTCCTTTTCCTTTTCCTTTTCCTTTTCCTTTTCCTTTTCCTTTTCCTTTTCCTTTTCCTTTTCCTTTTCCTTTTCCTTTTCCTTTTCCTTTTCCTTTTCCTTTTCCTTTTCCTTTTCCTTTTCCTTTTCCTTTTCCTTTTCCTTTTCCTTTTCCTTTTCCTTTTCCTTTTCCTTTTCCTTTTCCTTTTCCTTTTCCTTTTCCTTTTCCTTTTCCTTTTCCTTTTCCTTTTCCTTTTCCTTTTCCTTTTCCTTTTCCTTTTCCTTTTCCTTTTCCTTTTCCTTTTCCTTTTCCTTTTCCTTTTCCTTTTCCTTTTCCTTTTCCTTTTCCTTTTCCTTTTCCTTTTCCTTTTCCTTTTCCTTTTCCTTTTCCTTTTCCTTTTCCTTTTCCTTTTCCTTTTCCTTTTCCTTTTCCTTTTCCTTTTCCTTTTCCTTTTCCTTTTCCTTTTCCTTTTCCTTTTCCTTTTCCTTTTCCTTTTCCTTTTCCTTTTCCTTTTCCTTTTCCTTTTCGTTTTCCTTTTCCTTTTCCTTTTCCTTTTCCTTTTTTTTTTAATTCCAAGTAAATTCTAACACCTGTATTCTGGATTTGAACACATGTCAAGGGACACTTCTAATGGTCATTTCAGCTGTGTCTAGAAAAGGGCACAGAGATTGCCAAAGGGGATGATGGGTATGGGGGGGAAAGAGCAAGATTACAGTGTCACTATTCTGGTCTAAAAATCTCCAGTCACTGACTATGTCTTGTCTGCCTCTCCTGGTAAATGTCACAGTGCAGACACTGATCAGACAGTCGAATGCTTAGGAGTTTATTTTGAGTTAATGGGCTGGTGGAAGTTGAGACTGCACAACATGATAAAGAAAACTATTTTTCTTTGTAGAAGTATCAATTTTCACAACGTAGCTGCACCTTAGGAAAAGAGGAGGAGAAATGAACTCAGTTTATGGGAAGCCCCAATACACAGTCACCAAGGACAAGGAGGGAAGGGAAGACAAGAACAACTCTTGTTTGAAGAAGTGTGTTTTGATATACCTTCTGTATCACAATGACTGTTGCTCTATACAGGATTGATTTATTTGAAAAATATTTGAAATTTGTATTTGAAAAGGAAAGCCCAGAGACTAGGCATACATTTTTTTTGGAAAAATGTCCCAAAACACTGTTGATAAGGAACTTGGAAAATGATTCTATATACATCCCATCATCCTGAAATCAATGAAATATCAACGAGGATAACACAGTAGGAACTGTGGCCTGAAAGGAGAAAGAATTTTTCATCCAAAGCCTGTAAGATCACTTCACTATTTGTATTCACTGCATTCCCAGAAAACAGACTGAAGGAGGAATCAAACAGAGTTTTATGACTTCATAACTTTTACAAGTCTCTTTAAAGCTCTTCATTATTATTCACTCTTCAAAGACAGTCTGTGGCATTACAGAGTATTAAAAGAGCAGTCTGGAAAAAGCAAGCTTTGAGAACAAATTACTAGAAAGCAAGACTTCAAAATGCATTTATCTGTTACCTTATCAAGACTGGATAAAGATTGATTTGGAGAGGAGTGTCTGCCTTCATGACATTCACTGCTGCTAAATCACCTGTCAGAATTCCCCGAGGAATGTACATGTGACTGAAATAGTGCACACGTCGTAGTACAAATGACATCCATGGCTCAGGTTGGTGAGAAGCAGTGTCCTTATCATTGCTACATCTTCAGCACAAGCCAGGGTAAGTAATACCTGCCTCCATGCCCTGTAGTTCCAGGTTGATCCTGAATGCTGTAGTCTCTGAATAATATCTGATCATTTACTCAGCACAAGTCCCTAAGAGGACTACATGATATCTTCCTATTTCTCCCCTTCTCAGGGCCAATGCTCTGCCTGACGAATTAATGTGGGACATGATTTAACTTGCAGGATTTAATAATTTAATTTGGTGTATGTTTACTGCAATGTTCAAAAGTTTCCATTAAATATGTATTTTTATTCCCCCTCACCCCTCCTTTCATTGCCCCTTGTTATAGAAGTGTTTGTGTCTGGGAAGCAGGGATTGGTCAGTATTGTGGGAGTTGTTCTTGTCCTCAGTGGACTTATTTAAAGGAGAGCTTGTCTTGCTATCTTCTCTAAAGATGCCTGGACTCTGAAATCATCTAATTTCCTTTGCAACATTCATAGTTAGAGCCTTCTGACAGACCATGGTCTATCCTTAGCTCTCATGTATGTCACACTGACCTCTGAAATCTCTGTTATAAGCCAGCCAAGTGCAATATCTTTAAAGGAAAGTTTTTAATAGTAAGAGGAGCGAGGTAAGAATATGTGTGCATGTGCATGTATGTGATGTGGGAGACAAGGATCAGAGGAATTAGGTGATATCTGGTCTCCATCAGGACATGCAGACTCTGCATGGCTCAGGAGGTACCTTCCAACCCATATTCTTAGTTTGAACGGCAGCTTCATATTGCAGTTCTTTTTTAAAAACAAACACTGGCATCAAATGACATATTTTTAGCACTAACACATTAACAGCAATCATAGTAGCAGCTTTGTCAAGGGCCTTTGCTACAGGAAGAGTTGGTATATGCAGTTTGCTGCAGTGACTGACAAATGGATTGACTGAAGCAAAAAAAAAAAAACATGTTGGGAAGAAAGAATATGTGACCTAGACTTTTATGTGGTCAAGCTACTAACAGCCCCTGGTGTGTGCCAGTGTGACAGGGAAGGGAAGGAACAAGATGAGATCAGCCCCAGTGTGTACTGGTAGCAAAGCCAGCTGTTGGGCTGTGGGATAAAAGCTTCTGGAGAAGTTCTGCCCCAAGGTTCAGGCCTGAGGCCCTTGGAATGCCTCTAGGTGAGCGTGGCTCAGCTTGTGACCTGTGCAATGCTTTCATCCAGCTCACCACTGCTTCCCTGGAGCAGCCAGGGAGCAGCTGAGGCAGGAGGGAGCACCCCCCGGGCTGAATCAGCCCCCAGGCCACAGACACTGGCACTGAGGCTGCTGCTGCTGCTGAGGATGGGGCAGCACAGGGCAACCCCGAGGCTCAGTCGCGCTGTGGCAGGAACAGGGTGGTGCTCTGGTGCTCACTGCTAGGAGGGCTGGGAAGGGAGTGTCCTGGGGTGGGAGAGGGTTTTGAGCTCAGACAGATATGCCTGTACGTGGGAAGAAGAGTCTTCATTCCCAGAGCCTTAGGCTGGTCACAGAAGAGCTGAAGGCTGAAATGCTCCCTCCAGAATCCTGCCAAATGTGCCTAAGGAGCCAATGTCTTTTTCCTCTTTTTTCATCATATGGGCCTGCCAGACCAGCAATTATCTCAAGTAAAAAGGAGCTCCAGGAGGTAAGTCTTGAATGAACTTTGACTTCATATGGCTGTTGGAGAAGAGACAGCAATAGATGCTGCCCCTCTGTGCACAAACTGTATGAAATCAGTGGGAATCAAGGGTTTGACTCTGCAGGATTGATTTTCCATGTGTATTACTTTGCCACAATGTAGCCAGGTGAGGAGACTCAGCTGCCAGAATAGTTTCTGGGAGGAAGAATTTACTTGACTTAGAGACAACACTTTGGTTTCTGAGTCTTTTTTATTCTGCTTTGCTCTGCTTGTACTTGCTAAATGCTGGACTGTAATTGTAATGGAGACTGTCTCACTGGGACAGGAATACGACAAATTCACTGCAGATTTACTGAGAAGTTCTTGTGGACACTGTGCACATCCAGAAGACATAGATTGTGGTAGACAATGAAAGTTGTTGCTCATTAAAAGTATGAATACTAGGCACAAAGAAAAACTCCTCCTCTCCCGTTTGCCAGCTTGGTTGGTAAACTAAAATTGCTGAAAAAGAGGAGATCTTTTTCTCTCCTTAACAACAGCAATTTTTTTTTAATGCAAGTGTCCTGGCTATTTCACATAATTATTTGGATTTTTTCCCTTATATTCCTCAAATATTTCTAAAACCTTTGAACAAAGGTTTTGATTGTAGGTAAGTTTCAACAATAGCTTTGTACATTAGGAACAGCAGCAGAAGCATTGGTCACATGAAAAATAGAAAGCCCTCCATCTATTTTAGACACTACCGAATTATTCACAAACTCAGTCCTAATCCTTCATCGTGTATACACACAGACTCACTGGGTGTACATGGATTGTATGAACTTTTATCTATCACCTGGCCCCAGAGCGAGGATGGACACACAAACACTCAGTCGCTTGTAGCAGCTTCAGTCTTTTTCACAGTGTGTTAAATGGATTTCAAAGACTCCATCTTTAGACTGAGAAAGGAAGGAATTAAAATTACCCTTGTTTCTCCCTCTTTTTCCTCCTCTCCTCTGTCTGCCTCTTTCCAAGGATTTATATTCAGATTGGAACCATAAGTTATTTCATTCTGTCTTCAGATCTCCCTGCCCCAGAAATACTGTAGCAACTCAAAAAAGCCTGAGGAGTGCTTGCATTGAATAGTGTTGTGAATTAGTGATGCACAATGATAATAAAGAACTAGGGATGTAAAAATGCCTGTGTAAAATAGTAAAAATTTTGTAGTTCTGGGCTTAGTTCTTTTGCTTTGTAATTATTTTTTATTTAAACTGAAATTGTTGTAGTTGTTTGTTTCATGACCAGAATCTGGTGTACAATTCATAGCACTATCAAAGCAAACAAGTGCTAACTTTGTGATTACTCCCTACATTATTAAATCATTTAGAAACCACTTTATTAACTTGATAAATTAAACAGTAACATTGCCTTCTGCAAGTAGCAAAATCTATTTAAATTGCCTTTGGGAATATTTCCCAAAAGTTTAACTTTGCTAGTCATTCCATAACAAAAAATGGTCTTTTTCATGTGACCAGCTGTCAAATAGAGAAACACTAAAAGCTGCTTCTAATTTTCTCCAGGATTGTTTATATACCAGTGACTGAGACAAAACCAGTGTTTTTGTGTCTATGTAAAAAATCCAATTTTAGATCATGTAGGCTATATATACATATCTATTTTACATAACAAAGATCCAGATTACCCTGTCACATTTTCTAGGATTCAGACAGTCATCTATCTCTCTCTCATATTTCCAAAGGGAAAGTTTTCTCTAATGATTTAAATAGAAATAGTGTGCTTTCTGTTAAGATCATGTTCACCAAGGTACTAAGAATAAGTATTTGAACAGTTCCTCTAAGTTTTATATGAACAACACACTTAATTGTTTTACAGAGTACTTTCACAGTATTTATTTTCCTACATGTAACATGTATTTAGGGATTGCTTGTCTTTTCTTCAGCTGAGGCAATACGTGGCAAGAATTTTCATTCTACCAAATCAAAACAAAATCTACTGGAATACAGGCCGTGAAACCAAAGTTTTTCAAGATCAGTAGTTCTAAGCAGACCTCACCAGCTAAACTCCTTCAGGCCTGGCAACCCTGAGAATCCAAGCAGGCATTTTTTCCGGAGATCTCTGCATTGGGAAGTTTGAAGAGCCCAGTTCTGAGTAGCCAGTAACATAACTCTACTGGGGGAAGACAGCTTATATCATATATGAAAAATGTTTTGATTATTTCCTTTCATTAGATCAGTTGCATCATCCAAGCCAGACGTTCATTTCTTTCTTTGGATTCTTCATTAAATGCTTATTGATTTTTTTGCCCAGTGACTTAAGCTTGGAATGCTTACATTTTCTCAATCTTTTTCATTTAGTACCAGAGGGCAAAAGGCTGATCAGTGACCTCGTGACAGTGGTCACCTTATGATCTCTTGGTTTCAGAATCTGTAGCTTTCTCTGTGCACAATCATGTTTTTCTTCTCTCCCCCCTCCATGGCCATGGGCACTGCATTCTCACCCTGGGATGTAGAGCTGTGGGGTTGGGGGTTTTCCCTGCTGATGGAGAATGGGGACGTAACCCAAACCCAAGAACAGGTTGCTGCCCTGACCCTAAAGGTCCAACAGAGGTTGCTGATAACAAATTGGGGTCTTTGTCCCAAAGCTGGCTGTTCCCAGGCTTCTGTGGAGGTCCAATGCTGAAGAGTGGAATTCTGTCTGCTTAGTACAAGGTGCACTGGGTGTTGTGGTACACAGTTCCAAAGAGCAACAAGTGATTGAGTCTGCCAGCTTTCCTCAGCTGTCAAGAGTCAGACTTCCTATGCAGTCTGTGGTGAGAAATAGTCCTGACAGGAAAACAAAGCCAGCCAGACGTGGTGCTTAAATTAGGCACTCCAGTAATCTCGATTCTCAGCTCCCTGCTTATGAAGAGGAGACAAATATACTTCCTGCAGATTTTATTTGTGTTTGGGAGACTGCATCCCTCAATGCATAGAAATTGCAAGGGCACAATCTGCTCCTCTATCTGTGCCCCTTGTCCTTTGCTTTTCTACTGTACTCAGGAGTAAGGTCTGTCATACAGATTTGTGAAGCCTTCTAAAATCTATTTTTAAAACAATTTTTGTGTATATAATGCAGAGATAAGAACTAAATAATACTCTGTGAGTTGTCATTTATTGTTTCAAGTTCTGGCATCAATCCTGAAGCCCTCACACAGGCTGACTTCTGGGAGGTGGGAATTCAAGTTCACTAAAGGTAAAATGGTTCTGCAATATCTATTTAATTCAGTTTTTGAGGGAAATAATGGCACCTTTCCCACTGCTCTGCTTGGTATTGCTGCTGCTGACTTTTAGTGGCATTTTGAGGTGACTTAGAAAAAAACAGGGAAAAAGAAGATTAAATTGTACATTAAAAGTTAAAATAATATGAAAGTACTTAAAATACAAATCGTCAAAAAATATGTTCAAGTTTATCTAGAGAATTGTGCTCTCTAATCATGGAAACAAATCAACAGTGTGGGTTTGGGAACATCATGAGACCTTCCAAAAATACAGCCACTGAGCAGGAAACAAAAAATCATTCATTCATTCATTCATCAAAGCCACTGTGAATGAGCTGCTAAATCACAACTAAACTGATATTATTGCAGAGTGTTTTGTCTAATAATTTAGACAGATGAATCCAGAAATGGAAACCCTCTTTCCTTTCTTCTCTAGTATCATAAGTCTGTTAAAAATACTAATCTTCTTGAAACCAGTGAGAATTTTAGACTTGATTGTAGCAAATTTATGGATTTACCCCTGATTCTTGCTGCTGTAAAAGGAATATCAGTACTAGTGAGTCCAGATGCTAAAACTTCTCAGGCAGCAATGAAAGAGAGTTACTGGAAACTGAATAATTTGATAAGTACTCAACAAGGGGAAAGACAGGTATAGAAATCAACAGCTTTCACAGGGAGTAGATGACTTGCCTGAGATGGGAGAGAGAAGCAAATGCATTTCACAAGTACTGAGCTTCTTCCACTCTAGGTGGAAATATAGAGAGGGAAAGTTTGCGAGAAAGAACAAACAGTAATTCACAGCCTCTACAAAAAGGAGAGTGAATGTGTGGAGAGAAATAGAGGAAGGCATCGTATGATATCAATTTGTGAGGATTAAAAGAAGTAAAGGGACAGAAAAGCAGTCCCAGTGTTACACAAACAGTGTAGAACAGAACTACAGAAAGCTGAATTTCTGTCTCTTCTGTATTTGTATCAGCAAACCATCAAAGACTGTTTCATATAAAATAAGGAACTGAGATTTGATCTTTCTTTTGTTGGGGGGAAAAACACCAAGCACAAAACCACAAGAAACATCCTGTTTGTCTTATTGAAGTGAAATTGCAACTTATTTCAGTTGGAACAGGCCCACAAGAAATTTGTTGCTAGAAGGGAAGTACGATGGGAATCACATTCATAATCAAGAAATTTAAATTTCCAGTTACTAAAGCAGAACAAGAAACAGTAACAAGGACTATGAACAGGATGGTATTAAAAATTCTCTTTTGTGTGAGGGTTGTCTAGAATGCTTTCTCAGAGGAGAGAAATTTAATTACCATAATTCCCATGAAGTGCATATGACCCAAATGATTGTGTTGGAGTTGCTACTGAGTGTTTCTTCTGTGAGAGAGTTTAATAATTTATAAAGATCCAGTTTCAGTAGCAGCTGTTATGGTTCTTAGAATGGTAAAACCTTGGTTGAAGGTTCAAGCAGACATTTTATAGGTGTAGAGTGAAGCACAAACATTTTAGTAGGACGTGTATAAGCCACCCTTGACTATTTTGTTTCCCATTAATACTTGGCATTGAGAGGAAGGTGAAATTCCAGCTAGTCTGAGATCTGCATTTAACGCCCAGGACATTCAACGTCATTTTTCATAATTTTAAGTCTAGTTCTGCAGGTGTTTTACTGTTTCCAGCCAGGCTTTGAGGTTTCCAGTTCTCTGATGAACGAACAGTTGTAGCTGGAGGGGCTGAGCGGGGCTGACCACGTTGACCGGCAGGGTTGGTTTTTCCTTTAGAGTTCGATGCATTTGACAGTGACATCTGGTGACGAGTTCTTTAAGTGCAGTTGCTTCAGAGTTCCTCTCTGCTCGGCTTTACCTCCCCTGTGGCAAGAAGTCGATAGTGTGAAACCAAGGACTCTTAGTGCCTCCCTCCTCTCGTGGCATTGGCTGGACGCCTTACAGGATGGATATAGCAAACTGGACCAGAGCAGCTTAAGGCTTTCTTAGTTTTAATGAAGTCTTTCTGCTTTCATCCCTCGTAGCACCTGTCTGGTGTAAATACATTGAAAACCCCTGAGCATTTGTAATAATCTTCCTGCTTACTTTTCATTTATACTGGGATGCTTGGAAGTAGGCTGCTCAACTTTTGTTCTGGCAAACATGCCAGAGAAGACTATTCCTAATTTCTACACTATTAAACAAATCTCATGTAAAGGTTGAAGACAATAAGAGCAAGTAAACAGGGAGAATAGTGCCCCAGCATTTTTGGGATACAGGTTCCTCATTCTCCCTGTCCTGTTCCAGACAGGCTTTTCACAGGATAGGGAGTATGTGGATACAGGCACACGTAGGTTATAAGCAGCCTTCTCATTCAGTAAGCAGTGGACATCCCTTTCCAGGCTGTTCAGAGCCTGCAGTAGCTGCCTAGACTCCTCTCCTGCTCACCAACTCCTCTTGCCTGTTCCTTGGGTAAATCTGGGAGAGGAATCTTGCCCTTTTCTGAGTCAAATCAATAAAGTAAACTGTTCATGCACTGCAGAAGGGGAGCAGCTCATCCTTTGAGGCCTGCTTTATGTAACTTCTCCTTTTACAAGATGAAACAGAGTCAGAGATACAAGCCTTGACTCCAGCCTCAGATCTGAATGTTCTTCATTCTGAGATTTGGGCTGAAACTTAAGCATTCCTAAAGTTCCATTTCATCCCATGAACATCAGTTCTTCAAATCAACATTTTAGTCTGTGTCTGTCCATGTCACTGGTACTTGAGTTTGCAGATATTGTTTATCCCTTTTCCCCTTTGAAAGGGGCAAGTCTGGGGGTGTAAACCCAACTTTCCACATATTTTCATTTTCTTCTGGAAGTAAATCAACAGGGGAGCATTACCTGTGAGCTGACCTGGTGATCCCTTTGGCACCACACTGTTGTCTTGCCATTAACCATTCAGCTTTTGCCTTTTTCTTTCTTGTCAACTTTATGTAATAAGGCCCAGATTCCAGCAACAAAATGCTTGTTTGTTCCTGCAGGCCTGGCATTGTTGACTTTCCATCTCTGTGACTCTGCACCACAGGGCTGTGCAATTCTCTTTGCATGAAAACTCGTTCTCTGTAGTTGGCATTGCCTTTCTATTCTGTGTTACCTGAAACTTCAGTGCCATGCACCTTGGACTACCTTCTCCTTGGACCAACGTTTTTATTAAAATAGTAAGCAGTGCTAGAATTAACACAGACTTGAAAAGGATGCCCTTCTTCTTCCCAATAGTATAAACAGTTACAATTGCTGCTTCTCACTTACCTAACAGTTATTCTTTTAATCTCAAATTTTCCCACTTAAATAATTAATCTCCCTTGAGGCAGTGAAAGCAATTTTTGATTAAGTATATTGAGATTAGTTCCAATGCATTGAGCGTGTCTAAAAAACCAGTTATCTTATTGAAGACTCTGCAGATTACCACAATCTAGTGTGATAAAACCATGTGGTATTTCGATTGCTGTGAATCAACATCACAGTCTTCATTTAGTTCACTATCCTGGATTTACTCTTTCTATAATAATGGTACTAAAGTCTTGCAAAATGTCAATAATATCCTCTCATTTGCTCAATTTAAAAATATGCATAGCATGTTTTTTATTGCTCTGGGTACAGAACCCTAGACGGTCAACAAATTATTACTTGAAAAGAGGCATCTTGTGTGTCTGGTTTTTGAGTGATTGTGTACTAGTTTTTCATTTGAGCAGGTAAAATCTCACTTTCATAGCCTAAAGTTTAACAATCCGCTTCATTCAATGTATATATAAGACATATATATCCTATTCAATTACATTTTAGCTGCTTAGAGTTATGCACAGAAGTTCAATCCACAGGCATCATGTCAAACCCTTTCTTCTTTGGGCAGCTGTTTGTGCAACATAAAAGCAACAAGCAAACAAGCAAGAAGGATGTATTCAAACTTTTCTGGCTCTATCAAAACTTCACTTACTTATGGACTCTCACTGAAACTTTCAGGCAAAACACAAAGATAGTGTAGTGCGGGATTTGACAAATATAGAAATTTCAAAATAATTAAGAATGCAAACTGAGTAAAGAGTATTTGAAATGCTGTATCAGTTTATGAATCATCTGCCCATTGTTCATAATGTAGAGGAAAATTAAAAATTAGCTGAAGGATATTAATTAAAGAAGATTAAAAGAAAAATGTTACTTTGCATGAAGGAATAGCATGTGCTCATTGTTGAAGTGAACTTCTTACACTTTAATATGTATATAAGCTTATATAAGCAGTGTGTGGAATCTGAAACAAGCAGAATGTTCTCCAGGAATTGGCAATTTCTTGCAGGGATGAGATTCTTCTCTCAGCCACTGCTTTTTGAAGTAGCCAGTTAAATTTAGGGCCTGGACTTCCCAAGGTTTCTTTAGCTCAAGATTTGAGAAAGAGAAGTTCTGTCTTTATTTGTAGTCCTTTAGAGAGATATGTTCATTATGGTGGGGACAGTTTGTTTCTGTTTCTGCGTTGCTGTGTTTGGTAGCTTTCTGTTTAATAATATCAAGAAATAACTGGTTTTTATTGTTTAGGAGCAGAAAGTCCCAGACATTGTACACAAATGCCCATTTGATTTTGGGAGGTCAAACAGACAAGGTGACCTCCCAGAGTTTTTGATCTCTCCATTTCTGTTCCAGTTTCTCAAGAAAGATGGTAGTATTTGGAATACGTAGCAAATGTGTCCTAAGTTTAAAGTCTCCCTGTAATGCATGAATGAAAGTATTACCTTCTGGTAAAGGAACTTTCTTTAAAGCTCCAGATAGTTTATGGGAAGGAAAATCTATTTTAGGAACCACTCGTGAGTGGGAGAGAAGAGGAAATTTGGTCTCTTGGGTATCCCTCCTCCTAACAGCATTGCTGTAAACTTTTCTTTCTGAGAAAAGAAAGATTCCCATTTGTTATTCCTTCAAATATGTTTAAATGATTGCAAGAGTAAATTACCCCTTGTAATAAAATCTAATACCTATTATACCCATATCTCAGCACACCAGAGTCAAATCTTGAGTGCCTTAGATAACAAGAGGAGAAGCTGTGAAATACTTTCAAAACTATTTTTCTGCCCTGTGTTTGGCAATTTGGAGACATATTTTTCATCCTAAATGTTAAAACCAGTATTCTAAGATGAGTGATGGCCAGGTCAGGTGCTACAGCTTCAGTCCTGTTGTGAGTGTGGCCCCAGACTGGTGGAAGAGCCACTCAAGAAGGCAGCCCTGGCTCCACCTGACTGCTCTGTGGTGCAGCGTGTGCAGAGCTGCAGTGTTTGGGGTGTTGCCCTGGGTTTGCCTGGGAGAGTTCTCTTTCTTATGGAAAGATCCAGAAGTGGAAGCTTGTGTGACTGGTGGCACTGCACCAGACATGGGTGGCTAAAGGAGGCCTGTTTGTTCCCCAGCAGCATCAGAACACAGCAGAGTGTGGGTGAAAGCTGCTGGGGGAGAGCCCTCTCTGCTAAGCCCTGTCAGGCTGCAGCTGTTTGCTGGGAAATCGTGAGTGCAGAGGGGCTGGAAACCACTGCAGTGGGGGGGAAGGATGGGCTGCCAGGCCAGTGGTGCTTCTTTCTCTGCCAGGTGACTTCTTTACCTGCAACACTGGAAGTGCTGGATGCGGTAAAAGCTTTTATTGCTGCTAACAGTTGAGCAGAAAAGAAAGAACAGACTGTAGTATGCAGAAATACACATCAGAGGGTTATCACTCCTTACACTGCCTGTCTGCCTCATCCTTTTCTCTTCCAACATCCATATGTTCTGGGCACCTAAACACCTTTTCCACCACAGAAGTGACATTTTCCAGCAGAGCAATCAAAGTGCTGAGAAACTGAGAGAATTGTACAAGGTCATACAAGAACTTGCGATTCAACACATAGTTGAACTAAAGTTTTTCATGTTAGGCTGGAGGTCTAACCTGTGCTCCATGCTACCTTGATAGAGGGAAACATCCTGGAGGTATCACCCTCCATAACTTCTGGGGAGGGCACCTCCAGAAGATTGGCACCTCTGCAACTGGTGCTGATTCAAGAGTGAGAACTCATTTTCCCAAACCCAGAATCCCTTGCAGGGTCAGAGTTATCAGCAGTGTACTGAAGAGTTTGCAGTGAAGGAGTGCTGCTTTCTGGATTCCTGCAGCTCTTACCTGCAGCAATGTATAGACACAACAGAATGCCTAAGGTTTTTCCCATTTGTCTTTTTCTGTGGTAATAATGGGCTGAGAAGTGCTGTGAATCAAAAGGTTGGCTCCAATCATACAGCTGGCACAGTGAACTGCTCTGCACCCTGCTGTGCTGGCCGTGCTTTGTGCTGGAAGAGTGGGTTGTGATGTGCAGAGACAGGTAAAGCATGTTGTTGCTTCCAGATGAATGAATGCTAGAAGGTGTGCATGTGCATGATTTGGACACATTTCCTGATTCCCAAGGAAGGCAATGAATAAGCAGTGAAGGAAATCTTTCCTACAGCATTTATGGCAGCTTGGAGAATTCCTCTTCTCTAATGTTCTTGCAATTGCTGTGACCTAGAGCTGGTTGAACGTTCACCCCACTGTAATGTTCTGCCACTGAAAAATGTTGATTTCACTAGTCAAGGTGTATCTCTGCTTGTAAACTTGTCTGTGAAATTCTTTTGAGGTTACTCATTTTGCAATGATTGATGCAAAACCAATGTTATTTGGCTATTTGAATACAGTCATTCTCTATGAAATATTTGGGATGCTACAAAAACTTGTCTCAAAACAAAAATAGGACATTTACCCCAAAATTTGGAAAGATTTGCTTAATTTTTATGAAATTTAATGAAATTGTATCCTAAAATGGCAAATTTTCTCCACAGATTTGAAGTTCTGAACTTCTGTTTAAGTCTAGATGACATTGCTATGTCAACTCTAATAAAAGCATAAACCTGGAGAATGTCAGGCTTTTCCCCACCCTAATGCAAACTCTGTTTGTAATGCTGCTGTGTTGACACGCTTCTCAGAGCTTTGTGAAGCACTAATTTGAAAGGTTTTGGATGTCAAGCTCATTTTGGGGCAAGAAGCTCCATTTTACTTCCTCTCACCAGAAGGACTTACTGCCTATCTGGTTTCCGAGCAGGAGAATGTGCACTACTCAAAATTCTGCAGTGTTCAGGCTGTCCTGACATTTCCTTCCTCCAAATAAGAAAAGCTTTGACACCCAGCTCTGATCAGGCTTCTTTTTCTACCAACATACTTCATTGGTCCGTGTTTCCTACACTTTAAATTTATCTGTAGAGTAGCATTACAAGGTGTGTTGCATGATCTCACAAAAGAGGTAATGTGATGTACTGGGAGCTCAGTCCTATATTTATCAGCATACCCCCGTGTTTGATGAAAATGTGTATTCATCCATCTGCAGCTTTAGTCAGGAAGTGGTCTCAGATCAAAGTCTGTCATCTCTTTAAACATCTTTCAGTTGGTTCTGCATTTTGGAGCCACTCTGTTCCCTTCTAGTTCAAAGAAAAGCTGGTTGCCTTTAACCATTTGTAGTTTGCACTAAAACAGAAGAGAATACAATAGGCAGTGACTATTTTTTGTGCCTATTAAAGTGTACAGTTTTTGGATGGAGGCAGGTGTTGTACAGACGTCTCACCATTGCAGCAGACATTTTCATTGCACTGCTCAGTACCTCTGGGCTTGCTTAGGCGTTTTCCCACCAAATAATCTGGAAAGCTGGAGCCCCTCTGGGTGCTAGAGCTGCTGCATGTGCTGCCTGTTGCATTTTTCATGATCTTGCTGCAGTCACCTTGTGCCTCCCACCAAGTGATTGTCTTTCTGTGTCTGGTTCTGCTGTGAGAGCAGTCGACAGGCAGTTGGTGGGTGCCTTTCCCAACAAGGTGTCAATCTGACTCCCCCATGTCTCACTCACTGTAAGATCCAATGTAAATGTTGTGAAGACATATCAATGTCTGAAGAGCTTTCTGTTCACACAGTGCTTTGATGCTTTTGAAATGTGCTTCCTTGCTCTCAGGAGACTTTATTCAAGGTTAAGGAGTTTTAGGAGAAGTTTGGAGCCATTTGCCACCCAGTTTGAAAGAAGTGTGTATAAGAGCTGTGGCTTTTATTCTCTCCTGGACTGGGCTAGGCTTAATAAAATCTGTGCTTCCTAATTTGAATGTTCAGTTCTTAGCAGGATTAACACCAGTATTAATCATTTAAAATCAAGCAAGACACCATTTAGGCTCTGAAGGATGATTTTAGGGTTTTTTCACTTATTCTGAAACCTTTTCTCATCATATCTTGTTTTCTTCTGGCTAAATGAAGTGTTCTAGTTATTCTTTTCAGACAAGGTCTCATGAATTACTTATTATTTAACAAATCTGGTGTTTGAAGCTATTGCTTTTCAATTTTTTTTGATACTGCCTTCACAGTGAATGCCACTTCCTCTGGCAGGGGAATCAGCACATAGCTCCAGACTTTGCAGTTGGCTTTTCTGAATATCTCACACAAGACTCACAGAATGCTAACACACGGAAGCTCCCACCCTGTTGAATGTCTCTCTTTGCTCTCAGCAGCTGTCTTGTGCTTCTGTTTCAGCACTTCTGTAACCATTTTTTTTAATGTTAAGAAGTTTGCACAACAGTGAGAAGGGTACAAAATGTATGTGGCAGCAGCGGTAACTTCAGTCCTAAATGAGCAATTACACTTCAGAGTGAAACATGACCAGCTGGCCCAGCCATATGGGTCTGGCGATTCTTCCTCAGCTTGTTTTGACTGATTTTGAAGGTGTCTCTGTGGAAGTGCCAAAAATGAACAGAGACTTTGCTACAAGGGGACTTTCATCACCTATTAGTTTCTCCATTACAAAGACACACGAACTGAAACAAAGATGGCTGTTTTCACCTCTAATTGGGCACCTCAGAGGAGTAATTTAACTGAGGTCAATCATTGCCTTCTTGGGTAATGATATGAGGCCATCCAAGGTTGATTTGCCACTTGCTCCATAGTGAAAGCACCAGTAAGTAATAGCTTTAGATAAAGTTATCTAACACTGCAGGTGCTATTTATGTCTTCTGCAGAGAGCCCATCTTTGTTCTGGCATTGCTGTTTTGACACAATTTTATCCAAGCACTTCCTCTGTATGTGCATTAGCAGCAATAGAAGATGGGACACGTCAAACGTCTCTTGACAGAAAATGCCATTAAAAATCCTTCCAGGGAGCATTCACTTTACTCTAAATCCCCTTTCCTCCCACTGAGATGCCTGGAAAAGAACTTCATATTTTAACACATTCATGTCCTCTGTAAAAATAATTTTTAAAAGTGGAAACTCCTTGTTTGTGTCTTTTCTGTGGTGCACCAGCACAGCATTGGATTTTTCTTCAAAGTAACATGCTTGAGGGGTTTTTCCCTGTTTTTAATGTTGCCAAATGCTTTATTTCAGCTCTGATCTGTGCTTTGCCTCAGTGAAATTGCCATTAAGATCCTACTGCTACCTTTTATCCTGGTGGTTCGTGGACTCTCACAATTGTGAGGGCTGCAGCCTTGCAGGAATGTGGCCCAGAGAGGAGGGAGGAGGCTCAAAGCACTGATCATGGAGAGTGGTGTGTTGGCAGCTCTGTAGCAGCTTTCAGTGTTGTTGGACTCATCTGAAAAAATCTGAACAAGTTAGGGATAATCTTGAGAAAAGAAAAAAAAACTACTTTGGAGCATTTTTATTTTAATAAATTAAGAATCTTACATTAGAAACCAGAAAATCAGTCCAGTAGAAGATTCTCAGTGTTTTCCTGGCCTTATTAATAAATTAGCCACCTTTCTTTGATTCAAATTATTTTAACCATTTCAATACTAAACCTGCAGCAGCAGACTACTAGATCTACTAGATTTATTTCTTGGTTTTTTTTGGCATGTAGAAAAATTCTTTACTTTTTCAGCTTTGTTTACACATCTACAGATATTAAATAAAGGTCATAACTACTTTCCTTTGACCTGACCCTGCTGGAGCTGTTGTTTGCTTACATGGGGCTGGGTCTGCTGCCGACCTGGAGCACTCACCACATTATTCTTCTTGAGTTCCTTCCTGCATCACTCCTTGGAAAAGTGCTGCCATTTCTCACAGAAAAACAGGAGACAGTGAAATGGGAAGCTGAAAAAGCAAAGCGTGGTTAGTTTTAAAGGATAGCACAAACAGTAAATGAAAATTATGACCAGTTGTGAACAGGAGAAGGACAGACACAAATTTATACTTTTCTAGAGCCCTTCCAAATGAAAAATGGGCATAATCCCCTGTGTGTGCTGATTTGCACGCATGAGGAGAGGGACTGGCTGGGTGAAAAATAGCCTGTCGTTCCCACTCGTCACTTGTTGAGCCATCCAAAGGCTGGGAGCGAGATTCACTGCCGGGGTGTGTCGGAACCCGAGCGACTCCTGTGCCGCTGTCCCAGCCGGGTCCAGCCCAGCGGCATCTCGGCCGTGCGCTGTCCCGGCCCTGCTCCGGACGCCCCGGCAGTCGGGGAGGGCAGGAGAGGCGCGGGGAGGCCGGTGCTGGCCGGCAGGGCAGGCTCGGGAGCGCAGCCCCCGGCAGGTGTTTGCCGGCAGGGCAGGCTCGGGAGCGCAGCCCCCGGCAGGTGTTGGCCGGCAGGGCAGGCTCGGGAGCGCAGCCCCCGGCAGGTGTTGGCCGGCAGGGCAGGCTCGGGAGCGCAGCCCCCGGCAGGTGTCAGCAGAGCCCCGCGGGCTGCGCTGGGCCAGCGGCACGAGGCATCCCCGGGGTTTTCCTCGTCTGCAGACGGGGTGCGAACAAGCTGCGGTTCTGGAGTGACCCTTGCTTGAAGAGCTGGCGGATGCCCGCTGTAAATGGGTCTCTGATATTCCCTGGCATTCTTCCTCCCAGTGTGAGAAATGCTGTACAGCCTCTAAAGCGCCGCTTTCGTGTTCCCCTGCCTACTTATTGCTAATGAAGCGCATGAATTCGTAATGAGTGTTGAGATAACGTTAAGGTTTGTAGCCTAAAGCAGGAAAATGTAGAATGGCAAGTCTTTGGCCTTTGCTGATAACTTAGTTGGTTGTAAAGGGAAGGTCAAAATTCATATGCTCTTCAATGATTTTCTAGCAGCTGTCAGCTGCTTCCTAAACCTTATGTCACTCTACTTGCGCGTGAATTTTATACTTAACTTCTGAACTAAAAAATTTATGAGAGCTCAAAATCTCCCTCTGTTAACGAAGGCTGTTGACATGCTGTCCTAGAGCCGTTTAATCCATGGATATCAGTCCATGCTTTCCAAAAGCTGTGTAAATAGTTATGCATTAGCAAATATTCACTTTCTGCGACCTAATGAGTGCTCTTCTGGAGGCTGCACTGAAAACTAAGAAATGCTTTGTTTTAAGAAATGTTCTAACATATGCCTTGATTGCACATTTGTAGATGTTTTAGAATATTCTATTGTTTTTTAACAAGGAAAGCAATAATGCTACCCTGTTCATACAATCAAAACTGTTGAAACTATTTTCAGGAGTTGCTTGGATGTCTGGAAAGCTGTCTTATTGAAAGGGAAAGATGATGAATAACCACTGTCCTGCATGTCTACTTCTGTGCCACAGCACTTTCCATTTGCAGATCTCAAAATGCTTTCTCTCCTGTGACTTGAGCACTTCCATGATCCTTCTCGTTCCTGGACAGTTCTGTCAGATGAGTGACTTCTTGTTAATGACAGGCAGAGCTGGTAGGAAATCCTCCTCATGACACTCAAGAATTTAGGAAGATAAAATTATCTCCTTTGAAATGCAAGTGCATCTTACCATTGTCCTTAATGGAAAATTTCTTCTTTGAATATGTTCACATATAATACATTAATTTCTTTTCAGTGTTTCCTTTTCCCTAACCACAGCAATGGGGAAGCTCTTGGGCATTACAGTGGATTGTTCTCCTTTTCCTCTTGCCCAGGTATCTCCAGCATTGGAGTATGGCACACAGCTGTGTGTGTCTAAGTGAGAAGTGGTTCAGAGAGCTTCTCTGGGATTACCAAAGGTGAAAACAGGGCCCTGGGGAAAATGTGGATGGGCTGCCCTTTCTCAGGCACTCTGGCTCTCCCTGCAGGGCTTGCTTTCCATAGGGAACATGTCAGAAGTTGCTTTGATATTGAGATTTTGTCTTGAATTAGGGCAAAATTTGATGATGATGATCTTTATGTGAACAACGGGAACAGGACTCCAGTGCCATCCCCCCTTCCAGCTTCCATATCACATCTACTTCAGTAGCATGATCAGGCACAATCTCATTTGCCTTTTATACATATTTTTCAATATTTTTGCTAAGGAGATTTGCTCATCAATATTTGAACTCAAATAGAGAGTTAGTATTTCAGCTGATCTCTATCGATTTTCTCCAAAAGATATTTTACCAGGGAAAATGGATTGAATTTAACTGAAGTGGCAGAAGATTTAGAAACAAGATGTAATGAGTTCTCAGCCTTTTTTCTTTTAACTTTTATTTGCCATAATCCAAATATATTGAGCATAAGTGAGAGGAAGCTAGATGGATAGGAAAAGGCAATGTAATAGGGTAGAATTAGTTTCAATTTCCTTTGCAGGGTGTGTATGGGTCATTTTGACATTTTGCTGTGTACATTTAGAGGATGGAATACTCAAATAAGCTGAGCTTTTCCCTCTTCACATTGATCTGGCCAGGTTCAACATAACCTATCACCTGGCCAAAAGCTCATTATTGCGTTAAGTGAGTCAGCTGCATAAGCAGTTCTCCTGCTGAATGTGCTGATCTTATGAAGTTATAAATTATTTAAGAGCTTTTTTTGTTTTGTTTCTGCCAGATAAATAAGGACACCTCATCACTTCTGCAGGATCGTGCGTTTCTTGGGGTTCACACAAATCAGTTTACAAATGACAGCGTAAGGGCGAGGATGGCTTTGCTGAATCAGCAGCACTCCCTGTTTGTGTCCAGAGAGGAGCAACAAACACTGTTCCAAGAACACAGAAAGAAGGGGCAATCCTAGCAGTAGTACTGTGAGGTGGAAACAACAAGGGGACGAATAAACTGCCCCCCACACAAACCTGTCCCAGCTTGTGACCGGCTCTGGCCACATCTGTCATTTGTTGTGTCTGATCTCGGGCAGCCCTCAGGGGTAGGGCGGCCAGAACATGCAGGGAGGGACCTGTATGCCCGGGCACAGCTGGCATTGGGGTCGGCATCTGGCAGGGGTAGAGGGGCTGCAGCACAGCTGGGCTCTCCTGGCAGCTGTCTGTGGAGGAGGCTGGCTCTGAGGGCAGGCCTGCCCCAGCTCTCCTGCCCTTTGCCATGGGCAGTCAGCCCAGGACCTGTGCCCCTTGTGCTTCCAGAGCCACCGGCATCCCATCCTCGGGACAGCCTGGGAGCTGAGATCTTGAAAGCAAAGGGGAGTCAGCACTTCATCTAAGCATAAAAGATCTGATAACTGGCTTTTAAAGGGCTTCCCAGTGCGTCTCTCCAAAGAATGCCTGATGATACGTCAGTTTTCACAGGGCTTTGAGGTAGATAACCATACTGCTCAGAGACAGATTGTTCTGATTACTTCTGCAGGGAATAATATACATTTGATCTACCTTTCCACCAAGAAGTTTCAGTGGAGAACTGCATGGATGATTGACAAACCTGTGCCAATGGAAATTTGTAAGACCTTACCAGGTATTCTGTACAGGACAATGACGTTATACAGTCTTGTGGCTGCATGTGGTACCTACTAAAAATGAAACTAATGAATTAAAATTATATTCAATGGTATTCTCAGGCAAATGCTTGTCCTAAGCAGAATTGCAGCTAGGGGTCTCTGTGTACTTATAGGAGGCAGCAGAATGCCAGGCAAAAAGTGCCTCAGAATTGTCACCCTCAGAAGTTTGCCTTGCAGTGTACTGGAAGAATTTTCTAATTCCAGATGGGTAAAATACAGACTTTCTGTTTCTGTGGCACTGACACTTAGACTCACTCCTGCTAACACCATTCCTTTTTGTGGCATTGCATTCTGCATCTGCCAGCACGTTGGTGATTGTTGCAGGCACATCTCTCTTTGGCTTCTCTGGGATTGAAGGTGCTCCCTCATGGGTTACCTGGCAGGAAAGGCAGGGTGTGGCTGGGTACCTGAGTTTGTGAGACGCCAGCAGCAGCTGCTGCCTTCTGTAACCTTGCCTGGGAGTGTTTTACCAGAAAGAGTCATTTAACATGAGACATGTGTCTAGCACTCTCTTAGTGGTGTACACTCTTCCTTTCTGCAGGTCTCCATATCCTTTCCTCTGCGTGACCTTTCTGGCATGACAATGGCCAGAGGTAGGGACACTTCCTCTCAGAAAAAGAAATTGTCTTGAGGAAAAATCTTTGGCTGAGCAGAAGTGCATTATTACTGATTTGGTCCCTTTCTAGCAGTGGTACCCAGCATAAAAAAAAATGGGATGCACTTGTGTAGGGTGAGGAGCCCAGCACTGAAAACATTTGCAAGGATCTGTGGCACAGCCAGGAACAGAATCTCGGTTTCCTAATCCGGAGGTCAGTGGAATTATGGAACAGACATTAGCACAAGAGGTTGCATCCAAACCTCTTGTGCTAATGTCTGTTCCATAATAACATCAGTGGTTTTTAGAATAAAATTCAAATGATTTGTTAAAAAGTGCCTGCAGTAGAGAATGTGATAAGTACCCACAAGTGAACAGAGAAGCCATGTAAATCTCCTGGATTGATTTAGTCCCCAGGGGCTGAGATTTTTTAAAACAAAGAAATGGAAAAGAATACAGAAGAAGGAACATGAGAGTGCCCCAAATGTAGCTGCTCCAGGTTTGTCATTTTGCAGGGAACAGACACAATGGAGAGAAGAAGTTTCTGCCTTCATTCTTGCTGTATTTTTGGACCTGAAGATTGTTATCTCTCTTTGAAGAGTTTACTTTATACATTCATGATGAGCTGCAGGTGGCTTGTGGAATCAGGGTGACAATGTATCATTCATTATGACACCTTTTGCTGACTAAGAGTGTCTTTTAAAAATAGATTGGTTGATTAATGCGCATTTTATTAATATTATTAATTATCAGCCTACTTTGTACGTGGAACTGACTTGGAAGAAACTTGCTCAAAAAAGCATCAAAAATTCCCAAGTAGCATAAAGTGAAGTAGCAGCCATCACTCTACTGTGTGCAGTCAAAGGAACAATAAAACTTAGCAGAACTTCCAATTCTAAGTTCCCTAAAACTTAGGGAACTTCCAATTCTAAAACTAACAGCAGAGATTTTTGAACAAAGTATGTGAGGAATAAATGGTATATGTGTAATGTATGCCCTAGCTCATAATAACAGTAAAAATTGTCCCTTTTACTGCTACAGAATGCATATGAGAAAATGCTGAAAGGGTAAGAGGGGACCAGCCCATCACAACAGGCTGTCTCTTGCAAAGTGCTTGTATTTCCCCTTTTCACCAAAGTCTCTGGGAGTTGAAGGCATGCTGCACTTAGCACATCTAATCTAATCTAATCCATTTTTAATGTGACTTTCACTTTGGGACATCATGCTGTATATGAAAACCCCATCCAGCAATGTGTAGCAGTTGCTAATGTTTCTAGATGCAGTGGGGTCAGAAAGTACAAAGTCTTTGAGCACGCACCTCCTTTACTCTGTTGACAGCTACTGAAGTTAACTAGAGAGGCAAAGTGGTTTCACAATTTTCAGTATGTTAACACTGTTTGGAATTCCCATTTCCAGTTTGCATCAGCAGGTAGAAAGTAGACTTGACCCTTTTCACACTAGCATCAAAAAATACTTTTGTTCTTGACTTTTCTGAGGACATTTTGAGCCTTGTCTCTGATTTTTCTAAAAGATGAAATTAAGGACGTGTATTTATAGGAGGAGATTGTGGTTGTACTGTTGAACCCCTTCTTTTCACACATCAAAGTACATTTACAGATTATGGAACATTATTTTTTCCATTGTCAAAGTTTGCTCCCTCTGCACAGTAGGGATATGTCATATAAAAGTATTCTGGATGTCGTCAGTCATTTCCTCCTGTGTATGCAGGGCACAGAGAAGTGAGAATAACAAATGCAGCCAGAGAGGGACTTGCCAGTGTGATCCAGTCCTGCTCCTGACCAGTTAAGAGATGCAAAGGTTGCACATATATGGAGGCAAATGCTAGAGGTCTGAATCTCTTTAGTGTCTAGCTGGCATGGCTTTGTCCTGCAGAGTTCCCTATCCAAACAGTTTGCTGTTCCAGTTCACTGCTTCGTGATGCTCTGAAAAAACTGAGAACAGAAGCTTAGATAATTATGGAAGGTCTCGTCCTTATTTAGTTGTTCATAACTCTCTGGGTTAGCTGCATCTTCCAGCCTTCTTTATTTGTTAGAAAAATATTTGGGCTTACCCTGTATCAACTACAGTGATTGTGATCATTCCTTGATTTGCAGGCTGTGACTATAGAAACAAAAAGGGCTCATTTTCCTTTTCCACATCAAAGCACACTAAGCTTCTTGTCTGTGCCTCATCAAAGGAATAATTTCAACACATGTATTTCTCAGAAGACGACAGGAGGAACTAGAAAACAAAATTGAAATGAAACATTAATTTAAAAGAACACAAGCACCCTAATTGGAGCTTTACTTTAACAGATTTCCCCATATCTGAAAAATGATGATTGGGAGCATAATCAGGCTTTTGGCAGGCACCATCTCTGAATTGTCCATTATAACTCCTAAATCCATTTGCTATGATTTTAAAATGAATTTAGAAGCCATCATCTGTGTGAGTAATCTAAAGGACCACATCTTGATCCTTTGCTCAAGAAGTATTCATTAAAAGTGCTAAAAACAACAGAGAACAGAAGGCATATCAAGGTCACTGTGATATTCTTATTCTGAAGTTACTGCTGTAGTCTGTACAGCATAAATCACATCTGGGCCATCTAAGTTCCCCTGATTCAGATAATGTTACACGAGGGATGAAGTGGAATAGAGTATCACTGCTTCTGTGTGAACCCAAATACAGTGGGTCTCCAAACCATGCTCAGCTCATGCAGTTAGAAAACCACTGCAAAAGTGAACATCCCAAATTCTTATCACTGAGGATCACAGTGGGTATAAAGACTATTCCTTGTGGCACAGTACAGTCAGCAAAAAGAAGCTGCCTCTGTGTCCTTTATAAAGTAAATAATTGTCTCATTAATATTAACAAAAAATACCCAGCCTCATTCGCAGGGTTAAATTCAATCAGGTATTGTGAACGATTGAATATATTGCAGCTTACATGTGCAAAGACATCCAGTGCTAATTCTTTCAGAATACCCAGTGATGGATTTCTGAGGGTTTATAAGCAAGAGATTAGAAAAGCCACACGTCAAGAGTGAAAGGAAGACAGACACCCA
The DNA here is from genome assembly GCA_013397295.1 of Polioptila caerulea. NCBI lineage: Eukaryota > Metazoa > Chordata > Aves > Passeriformes > Certhiidae > Polioptila > Polioptila caerulea. The sequence goes on from VYXF01004068.1 coordinate 1,431,491, forward strand.
AGCACAGCCTCTGGGATGGAGGAGCATTTATTAATAAAAAGAGACATCCATACAGTGCTGACTGCTAGCAAGTGATGCACACGCATGGAGTGGGTGTGAATTTCCCATGGAATTAGATTAAGTTCCATTTAATCCTGTTTATTATTTCATTAAAAGGCAGAGTAGTGAGAGACCTACATCTCCTCTGTTGGAGCCCTTCATCTTTTAGTGTTCAGTTTTGTGTCAGGCAGTACGAGACGGAAAGCAGCTGCCCAGGCAGTGTCCTGGGTTTCAGGGCACAGTGACAGCACTGTGTGTTCATTGAAAGGATGAATATTATTGCATCTTGTTCCTTCATGATTAACACTCAGGTGCAGAAAATCAGGAAGGCAGGCAAAGGACTTTTTGATAAGATGAACACACAGCATAATCAGAATGATTTTTTTACTGCTGCTTTCAAAAGTCTCTTGTTTCACTTTGGTTTTCTACCCTCGGGCTATGCCTTGGTCCAGATTTGCTGCCAACTCTAGATCTGAAACTGTGACTGCAGCAAGGCCTGAATGAAGCTCTAAATGACAAAACAATTTGGTAAAGAAAGGAAACAGGTTATCTAGACTCTACAAGAGAAACAGGGGAACTTGACCTGGGCCTCTGAAGATAGACAATAGGTGATGGATGGCATGTGGGATGACAGCAAAGATTTACAGGGCAATGTAAGTTAGGTTGATAATTCTGAGACTTCGTCTGCTTCCTTTTGAAACTCTGTGTTTCCTTAAGGAAAGTGCTGTAAAATATCTGTGTTCTTGCTCAGGCTTCTGATTAATTTCAAGATCTACTGTTTCATAGGAAGCAGTTCAAGAATCTTCCTACAAACTTGCTACTACTGCTGCAAGTACTATAGCAAGGCTTTGCATTAGTTTTTTGAGTGTTTGGGTTTAGAAAGTTAGCAAAAGTATTATCTTCAGTTTAGCCCCTCAGGAGAGCCTGTTGTACAACTGCAGTGTGTATGCTGTATCTGTGTGAGACAGCTGTAGATTCATGTAAGTACAAGTGTGGCAGAATGGAATTTTGGCTGCTGATGGGTGTTTTTAGGTACAATTGGAATGCAAATACAAATAGCAGGCTGCTGCAATAGGCAATGAGGTACCTACCTGAGCAGCTGGGTACCCTGATCTGTCACATTCCCCTCAATGATGCAGGCTTGCTGCTTTCTCAACACCTGATTTGGAGGCCTGCCTAAAAGCAATCTGTTCCAAAGATTAAGTAAGACTAGACTGAAATGACGCTAGACAACAGGAAAATGGGATGAAAGTGATGTCTTTTTCCAAAGAAATCCCTTTGGTTAGTGAAGCCAGCAGCTTAAGAGGTATTTTCTGTTTGGGAGTGACAGGACTTTACAGATTCCTAGGGCAGCAGAGGCAGCCAGGGTAATTGGTTTGCATTTTGTTTGTCTAGAAATTTACTGGGTTTTTTTTGGTGTAGACCATGTGATAGCTGCCTGTGTTTTGTTTGACCTCAGGACTGAAGTTTTCCTGGTGACCACTTTTAGTGTGGTACATCTCTTTTCTTCCTCTACTGCCGCGTCTCTTTCCAAACACAACGGAAAATGGTGGCTAGTCAGCAGAGCAGAAGCTACCTTTTGGGCTGTCTCTCTCTTTATTCACCCTCTGGAAAGAGCATCTGGGACTCTTCTTCCAATACTGCTTTGATTTTTAGCTCAGGAGGAATGGGAACAGGATGTTCTCTGTGAATCAGTCCTAACCCCTGTTGGTCTGACAAAGCAAAGCCCAGGTTTTTTGACCTTTTTGGCAAGTCTTTTCTGTTTATTCATGAATTTTACTGTGGTCAGGACATGAGAAAGATTTTGGCTTTACATGTTTGCACTGGAAAATGCTTCTCCTTTTGTTCATTCAAATAGAGAAAAGGCTTTTGTTCTCCTCCTTGTATTGCGAGTCTAAGAGGAAGCTGCCTGTATTGCCACTGCTGTTTCTACATTGCCATGGGAACAGATTTGAAGTGCTGCATCCATTAAGTCACTTAACTGAAAAGTGGCACAGTTTACCCATCCAAAATGCACTTTTGCCACTGCTCTGTGTACTTCAGCCTGTTGCTACACAGTTTTTGCACCACCTTGGTCCCAGAAGAAATATTGTTGGTTTGATGGTTCTTGGGTACCATGGTTTGGGGTGGGATAAATGGCACAGTCAGAGCATTGTGCTCACATTGTTGTGGTGCCAGCTCAGGCTTGTGTGAGATGGGTCAGAGGTAGTGCAGGTGTCTACACTGACAGAACACAACCCTGATACAGCCCTGCATTTCATTGCTCAGGACTTCCTTTGAAGATTTCTCAAAACTCTTGGATTTCAGTCACTATTTAGTCGTGCAAAGATTTAACGTCCTACCCACTTTTTGTTCCCTTTGAGGTTTTTCTGAGTCTGGAAGGTTAAATCAGGCTTCATGTTACTAAAATGTTACTAAAGCTTTCAAATGTCATTCTTCTGTGGTGTTGTAATTACTTGTTGTTAAGCACGGCAGAGTCAGGAGTGAGGCACAATTTGAAGCAAAATGAAGCCTCCTGGAGAAACTACAGTGCTCATGTTCTTGACTGCACAATGCTTAATTGCTAAAGAAATTCTAAGCATATATTAGTATGATAATATCTAACAAAACCTGTATGAATTTATGTATTCTTACATAGTGTTGATTTTTTTTTCTTTTCCTTTTTAAAACCCACCTCAAGAGGGAAGAATAGAGGAGTAATTGTTGAATACATTCATATTTCAAATGAAGCCAAACTCACAGCCTTTTAACCTCATCTGCAGGACCTGCTGGTACAAGCATTTTTTATGAGGAATAGCATTACTGTTTCAGGTTCTACATCTGAACAGACACAGAATGTAGAATATCAATTATAGAAGTTTATAGAGGGAGTTGTAAGTACTTGATAAATGCCGTTGGTGTTCTGCTAATTTGTGTTTGTCATGCCTGGTGCTGGAGGTGCTGCAGATAAGATTGTTGGCTGGGTTCAAAAGGGCAATGAATCTGCAATGGGCTGGAGGAGATGGGCTGCTAGTAAATCAGGAGAAAGGGAAGGAAGGAAGCAAGGGAGGAAGGAGTGAGGGAGGAAGGAGTGAGCAGATTTTTTTTCTTTTCTTTTTTTTTTTTTTTTTTTTTTTCCCTTGACACCTCCATCTTTAGGACTGCCAGACTTTCCCCAGCTGAGGGAAATGTTATTTCTCTTTATCTCTTGGACAGACATATGTAGGCTAATTTCCAAATACCTGCCAACAATAAATAATTTAAATCTTTGCTGAGAATTCATGATGTTTAAAATCTCTTTAGGCAGTTACTTGACAATTTATGAAGAGGAAGCTGGATGCAAAAAGAGAAGCCAGGTGGTAGTAGCTGAGTACTGGAAAAAATTGAGACAAGTTCACAAGTATCCTAGAACAAAAAAACTTCTAAAAACTCTAACTCTGAAATGGAAATTGAAATACTTTTACTCTCCCTACAGTTCTGTGGTAAAAATCACTCTTTACATTGATTCTGGAGAAAATTATGCATCTTGAAGTGCAAGGAAGGGAATGGTTAAGTCTGAGCTTTGGCATTTTAAGGGCAAGGTGCAGGTTAGAGTGACACTTTATACAGTGCAAAAGTCTCCTTTGAGCTTTCTGCAGTGGCTTCTGTGTGAGTGGAATTCTATTTGTGAGCTGATGAACTGCTCTTCAGGAATCTACTCCAATCTACTTGACCCACAGCTGATCCTTACCAGTAGTGCAAGAGTGAGCATTTGGGATACGTCTGAAAAAACGTGTTATGGCTTAAAATGAGAATTACCCACTTACCTGAGTCTCAGTCATGTTGGTCTCATTTAGTGAGAAAAGTTCTGGATATTTTGCTTGCAAAGTGTGTAAAAGATAATCAGGGGGTTCTGTGAATATACTGGGAATAAGGAAAAAAACCCAAAACCAACAAAAGAAGAGAGGAAAAGAAGGGTGAACAGACAGGACTGGAGCAGTCAATGCCTCCTTTGTTTTGGTCTTCACCAAGCAGTTAATTATGCTTAGACACATAATGAAGTTAATTTTAAGAAGGGGATAATTGTGAAGGCCAGTACAAGGAAAGAGTAGGTTTTGTGATTTCTTGTTAAAGAGCTCAATGAACCTTAGGCTTGGTCTAGAGTACCTCAGGAGTTCACTGGAGTAATTTTTCAACTATGAGTGTCTGTCTGTAAGATTTCATCAGTTGTATCCCAAGGGAGAAGAGAAAAATTAGTCCAGCCGTTACCTTTTCAGTGAGACCGTGTGGAAGGTCCAGTTGATACCAGAGCAGCCAGTCAAATTTCAATTCCTTGTGGATTCTGTGCTAAGACAACCCAGACTTTATCTTGACAAATAATGTAATTATGGTAGAATAACTGAACTACCAACAGGGTGGAAACAGTACCATTGCAATATCTGAGTGGTTTTAAGTACTTTTTAGATAATTTTTTTTTGACAGTTCCAAATGCCATTTCTCATAGGCCATTTAGGTAAGCTACTCTATTGCTATAACAAAATGGTCATTGCCATAACAAAATGGCTTTTTTTGAAGCCAACTGTTCACTTGTCTGAGTCCTAAGTCACGGCTTACCATGGAACTGGGAAGGTTTCTGAAATAGAGACAGAACAGATGGATCTGTTGTATACTGAGTTCTGGTCAGCATTTTACTTTAACTTAGATACTGAAACAACCAACTCAGTTACAAAATTTGTTATGGCTCTAAATGAAGAACAGGTCGGGAACAAAGCATCCTGAAGGATGGCATCAGAACAGAGACTAAAGTGAAAATAAAGTGCCTTTCTATTTTTGGAAATCAAATACGTATGTACCACAAGGCTTTGACTAGTCAGCTGTGTGCCAACTACATGATGCAGTTGTTAAAAGGCAAATATAATTCCAGGATGTTGTAGGAGGAGTGTCAAATGTAATTACTCGGCTCACCTCAGTGCTGTTGAAACCTCAGCTGGAATCCTGCCTTCAGCTCTGGGCATCATACTTCCAAAAAGAGTTAGAAACAGCTGAGAGTAGAGTAATGAGAACAGCAGTTGGTACAGAATACGTGAGATTGGAGATAAGTGATGATTATTTCTTCCCCTCACAGAAAAAAAGGAATTGCTTAAGTTGTGGCAAATATTTGCACAGGATTTGAGGTTTCTAATTGGATTTATAATGGCTGTCTGAGAAGAGACAGAGGAAGAGCTGAGGTGGTGAAGCCTTGCTGCAGCACCACTAAACTCCTCGTGGGATAACTTTGAACATGCTTCTGAGGAATTTGTGTTTGGTGTTAGTTTGTCTGAACACACTGAGCTAAAGCTTCTGCAGCCCACAGTCTGCTTCCTAAGCCATCCTGAGGTGTGGCTGGGACTGGCCTCACTGCTGCAGTTCCTGGCTCTAACTGGGAAACATTCAACACATTCCCATTGGGAATGGGATTTTCTTGGTGTTATTCATGATTCTGAGATTTAATTCCCCAAGAGTACTCTATTTTTTAAATGCCCTTCTAATACCATCTGACTCTCTTCACTAATACCTTTCTTTCCTCCTTATTTTCGAGCTTTCTGCTTGCTCTGGTTTTGTCAGCTGTGCTCCTGGCCTTTCTTTGCTATTCAAATTCTTTCAGCCCCTGGACTTTTTCATGGTGTTGGTGCAAAGTATGAGAAAGAATTTTCTCACTAATGATGAAAAAATTATTGTTTAGACCTTTTAAGTCAACCATTACATGCTGAAACAAAAGTAGGAGGTCCATTTCACTGTGATTTTGGTGGGACTTTAAATGACACAAAGCCTGTACAACTTACCTTGGGAAGATATAGTCTTGATATTTTTCCATGGAAAGATGCCAGGCTTTTCTCAGAAAACATTTTCTCACTTAAATTGTTCAGTACAGTGTAAAACAGATGTTCTTTTACTGTTTATATGGAACATATAGGATTCATTATATCTAGAGTTTTCAGGCAGTACCTAAATTCAAATTTATGTATTTAACCTGGAAAAGGACCTTGAAAGTGCTTCTCTTCCACACATATTTTAGTCTCACTTACCTATCCCTTTAGGCTAGGTAGGCTGCTACTGTTATCTCAAGAGTTGCCATGGAAACAGTTCTACACTCTCCTTCCCTTTCAGTCTGTCTCTCCCAGACAGAATCAGTCTTTTTTTAAACTGTGGCCATGATAAAATGGAAGTAATACCTTAATTATTGAATACCAAGAGTTACCTCACCAGCTGATATTGAGAGAATAAATTTGTTTAAATTAGGGAAGCAGTGCCAAACGACAAGGCTTGAAACTGTCTCTGGATTTTTCAACCCTTTCACTTCTCGTTTTCTACAAAAATAATGATAAAACTTATTTGAGGTCCAAGCCAAGTATTTGTATGGTAGAAGTTTTTCAAATGAAGAATGGTCTCTTTTCAACTGCATGCATGTTTTTCATCTTGTTGCAGCTCCTGGGTAATGGACAATTGTTTATGCAAATATAATTGGCAGAAAGTGTTAATGATTTTACATTTTGAGGAGTTTACAATGCAGTTTTCAAAAGGAAGATGTTCTACTTCCAAGTACTGGCATATGAGTATGAACTCCACATGGCAATCAGGTAGGGAGGTCACTCTCTAAATTTAAAAATATGTCAGAAATGTGGGTTTATAATGTGTAGACATCAAAACAGTCATATTGAGCAAAACACATTGAAGTGGATGTGACTTGTCTTGTCCTCAAAGGTCAGATTTCAATAGGGAAATTGCAGCTAAAATGAAAGAATCAAGAAAACCTATATTCCTGTGATCCTTTTTCTTGGAGGGGAATTTATCACTGTCTGATGGAAGAGGCTAAGCAATACCCCTACAAAAAGGTTAGCATTATATGATTGCAAAGTGAACTCCTAACTTTAAGGATTAATTAACAGAAAGGAACTGTGCTTAGTGTTACCAAGCAGGAAATACAGGCATTAGTTCAGTCGGTGCCTGGTCTCACAAATTGTCATCTGTGTCTCATGTTTTCTGAGCAGACAGTGGTGGCTTGGTAGTCAGTTTTAATTTCAAGTTAATGGTAGCCAGGTACTGTAATAGCATCTTTCTGAAGTCGTACCCCATGCAGCCACTACATCTTCTAACAAAAAATGGAGACACCACAAACAATTTAGATCGAGTTTCCTTTTCACAGAATAGAATCACAGAATCACAGAACAAGCTGAGTTGGAAGGGATCTCCAAGGATTATCAAGTCCAACTCCTAGCCCTGGATGGGACCACCCCCAGGTTTCACACATGTGCCCAAAATAATTGTCCAAATGCCCCTTGAGCTCTGTCAGGCTTGGTGCTGTGACCACTTCCCTGTTTCAGTGCCCAACCACTCTCTGGGGGAAGACCTATTCCTGATATCCAACCTAAACCTTCTCTGACAAAGCTTCAGGCCTAGGGTTTTGTCACAGTCACCACAGAGTGCCCCTCCTGTTCCCCTCACGAGGGTATTGAAGACTGAGATGAAGTCTCCCCTCAGTCTCCTCCACTCCAAACAGACCAAGTGCCTTCAGCTGCCCCTCACATGGCTTCCCCTCAAGGCCCTTCACCATCCTCATGACCCTCCTTTGGGTGCTCTTTAATGGTTTAATTTATTTGATTATGTTCTGGCACCCAAAACTGCTGCCAGCTCTCGAGGTGAGGCTGCCCCAGTGCAGAGCAGAGCAGGACAATCCCCTCCCTTGCCTGGTCATGCTGGGCCTGATGCTCTTCAGGGCAGGGTTGGCCCTCCTGGCCATCTGGGCACTGCTGACTCATATTCAAACTTCTCTCAGCCAAAACTTGATCTGGGTTTGGGATGGGAGCTCGAGTTGTTACTGGCTTCAGAAAGGATGCTGGCTCAGTGCTGTATCTTTGGGTCATGCAGCCTTTTATGTGAGCACTATTTCATGCAGACCAGAGGCTGTGGCACTTTTTGAGAGAAACTAAAGTTCAAAAGATCATTCCTGTCCTCACAGATGCCTTGTCAGGATGTTGCAAAAGAGGATATAAAGTTCAAAAGATCATTCATGTCCTCACAAATGCCTTGTCAGGATGTTGCAAAAGAGGATATAAAATAAATCTCTGCCATCATGTATTTTTTTTTATTTCCTTTATGAATCCTTTAATTGCAATGTGACCACTTCAGATTCTTGTGTCTGTCTGCCCAAGTATCTGAGCTGTGCTGTGGTCTATTCATTTCACCTTGAATATGTCCAGTTCTATAGCTCCAGCTGACTTAATTTCTATAAAAATCAAGCTGCCATACCAAATCCTGTGGTGAGGATGCATTGAAATAGAACTATGGTAAAAGCTATTCCCACACTCCCTACGAGGTAATGAACTGTTGGATTTCAGCAGATTTAGGATGGTGTTTGTGGTAACACAATTTTTAAGGCAAGATGATACAAGTTTTGAGGCCATGTTATGTATTCCTATAAAAAGGGGAATTAAAAATGATTAGTGCAATTAAAGCTTGTCAAAATAATTACAATAATGACAGCAAATATGAGAATTTATATGCTCATGCATAATAAAAATGACAAGAATAGATAAGAAAATCAGCAAATGCAAGAATTATAAAAGTTAATACTTTAAAAAAACAGAGGATCTATCATTAGAAAAAGTTTCTTTCATCTTCTTATGACTATGTCTATTCATTTAAACCTGTATTGTATTGTACAAACTTCTTTGTATGGTTCAGTGTGTCTCAATTAGGATTTTACTGCCCTGTCATAAAGCTCATCACAGGCTAAAAGTTTTCTTTTATTTCCCTGTTTGTGAAGCCTGCCAAGTTCTGTATGAGCTGTCACTCACTGTATTACACTCAATGGATGAATAGAAGTTTGTCCACAATGAAGTTGTCCCATATTTCTCAGGGGTATTTTAGACCATTTACAGTCTATCCTATCTTCCTAAACCCCCTTCACAGAGCCCTGCCAGTCAGAAATGCACCAAAACACCATGCAATGGACCTGAAAAACCAGGAAGAACATCTATCATTTAAAAGGTGCTCCTGGCACTCTTTTTTTGCAAGTAATTTATAATAAAAAAGTACGGTATGTTAATGAATAAACTGCTTCACCACTTTAAACTGTAAATGGGAAATGTTAGGATTGTTGCTACGAGTGCTGTGACTGCAACCCAAGGCAGAAGGAGTCAGTAATAGCTCCTTCTACCTGTCATCCTGGCATCACTGCAGTGGTTACTCTTAGAATATGCACATGAATCCTGTCACAGAGGCATCACCTTCCCCCTGCAGAAGCCTAAAGAGGCTGTGCAGTGTCAGTGGTACAGATAAGGGACACTGGAAATGTCTGCACATAGATAAGTACCTTGCAGAAAAGCTCACACCAGGTAATAGGTCTTTCCAGTGTCTTTATTTTTGAGGTAAATAGCATTTAGTAATGAATTCCAGGCTCTGAATACATAATGGAGGCATATATGGTGCTGAATTGCATGAAGATATTAAGCAGGAGTAGCAATTTAGAGTATTCTTAGAGAATTTGCATTGATATAAAAATACAAAAGATCAGAGGGAGTTTTTGATAAAAGGCTCACAGAAGGTGCTCACAGTTCTCTCCAACTACAATGGGATGTGAGTGCCCCAGCACCACTGCCTTATATAAGGAAGCAAAAAAATAGATTAAAAACAAAAAAGTTTTTCAGAACATTCAGTGTTCTAAAAGGGAGAGAATTTATGAGGTGCCATCTGCATCTGCTCTGTGGCCTCTATTAAGGTGGATGTGAATGGAAGGAATTACATTTTTGTGACTGAAAAGGACGAGCAATCTTTCTCCAAATGCTGCATTATCTTACTGTAAACTGTGTCCTGAAATAAGTCTTGTCTCTGATCACTTTAGGTTTTTGAGTTTTATTTGGATTTTCTTTGTTGGATGCACATATACCATGGAATGAAATGAATACCCATATTGTCTAAGTTAAACCACTTACAGTATTTCTTTTATCACTTCTCCTTTCCTAGCATTATGCAGAACTGTGGAAAAGAGCTATTATTGGACTGTGTTTCAAGCTGGCTGTGTGTGAATAAATTGAAATATGGTTTACAATTGCAAAGTAACAGGAACGAAAAAGAGTGCTGCAAAGATCACTGCTAAACTTCTCTGAGTCTTTCCTGCCATCTCTGTCTTGTCTGGATATTTTTGCATGATTCACTCTGCTTTCATCTGGAGAGCATTAATTGTATTAGTTTTCAATTCTGTAAATCAACTACTTTTAGTTATTCATGATGCTTTTAGGGTTGACCTTGGTGTTGCATCAGTGTCTCGGTGAGATTCCAGCTAAAATTCTGACCCTTCTCAAGTTAAATGGCAGACAGCATTGATGTCAGTATATCCACGATTCTCATGTGGTGAAAACACTTTCCTTCTCACATTATAGTTAAATGTCAGGAGGCACAAGCATATCTCAGAGCAGAGAGCTCATTCCTCCGTTGTTTATCAGTATCATGTTCAAATTGGGAAGGACTGTAATGCTCCAGCTGTAGGGGTTACCTACCTATTCTTCTCCTTTACAGGAAAGACATGAGTATGTGGTGCTGTGCATGTGCTGCTGTACAAACACACATGGAAAGCTTTTCCAAATGTGGAATGTGTTAGCCAGGTCTCCAGGAGCTGGGGTAATGCTTGGACCTCAGCAGACTGCTGAAGTTCACATGGTGATTGAGGCACAAGCTAGAGAAACAAATGTTTATTTCTACAATTGCAGTGCAAGATTGTAACCCCAGCTTTCAGGGACATGCCCTGCTGAGCTAAAGAAAGCCACAGCTCTCTTTGAAGAATGAGTTTCACTTGTCACTGTTACTTCCAGCCAATATTCTCAGTAGAAGTAACCCAGTTAAAAAGAACAGTCAGGAGTAACATTTCACATGCACTGTTCCAAACCAAAACCATTTTGCTGTTAAATTGCGTGTCCTGCCTTTGGTTTTAAATTCTTCAATGTCTTCTCTCTCTGGACTCCTTCTGGAGGAGTTATTTGACAATCTATCATTATTTCTGTATTATTTCCCTTGTGAAAATCAAATGCCTGGTCAGGGCTATAAAACATGAGTGTCTCATTTTTAGTCACCAGACATTTGCTTAGGAATGAGAGCTGGAAATCAATTGGAGAGAGATCCTTATTCAGTCTTGAACCCCGCAAGCCTTCAGTGAGCCACACGAAAAAATACATGGGGATCCACACACAGACTTGGAGGATATTTGGGCTGAAGTGGGTGGCTGGGCTTTTAAGGTGTCTAGGTTAGATGGGAGTCATGCCATGAAACCCCTGAGTGACAGAGAGGTCAGTTTGTGTAGGGGAAGGAATATTAACTCCAAGCTCAGGGACTGGGGCTGGCTTTTCCACCCAGGCACTCTGAGCTTTGTGCTCTTGGGTCTCTCAGGAGCTGGAGTTATTGTCCACAGGGGCTTTGGGATTCTGTGGATTCAGCTTTGTGCTGGTCTCTGCCTACAGAGAAAGGGCTGCACTCCTTGGCTTTGGGTCTAGGCAGGCCACTAATGAGGGGCAGATCTCTCTGGTAATTCAGTCTAGGATAGGAAAAGGTTTGTGAGCTGAAAATGATCCCGACAAAATCTTCCAAGATATCTGTAATTATAGGCAGTAGGAGTCTACTAAACTGAAAAAGCATTATGCAGGGAGAAATGCCATTCACTGGCCCTGGAAAAAGGCTCAATAATTTGGGTGGAAATTTTGTCAAGGAAGCTGTGTCTTTCATCCAGCAGCTAGAGATCTATATAAATGCAATCATTTTTATTTTAATTAATGATTATGATAAATGAGAGGCCTCTCTTGCTCATTTTCCTTGGGCTTTTAAGCTTCTTGAATTACATTTTTAATAGCACTGAAGTACCTAGAGGAGGGGTGCAGGGTGTTTCCATCCCCGTATCTGTTGACAGGTCTGAAAAAAAATTTGAAGCTATGTTTCTTTAGTGGGAGATACATATAATTTTTTTTTTTACAAGAAAGATTACTTTGCTTAAAACTGTTAATCTTGTATATCTATGACTTCATTCTAGTTTTTGAGCATGAAAAATGTGCCTTTTTTTTTTATTTCCACAAATATCGTAAGAGAACTTAAACAGCTGTAGTTTTTTGTTTTTTAATGGATTTTATTTTTAATTTTAGTTGAGTTTAGAACACTTTTAAAGAAACTTTAAATAAAAAAAAACAAAAACAAAAAACCAAAAAAACAGAAAAAGGCTTATCAATAGTTTGAAAATTTAACTACTTGTTTTGGAAATGTACAAAATAATGTTTCCACACATCAAAACTCTTAATAAAGATAAATTTGCCATTTGTCATATGCAACTCTTCAGTGAAAAATTTTAGAGAGAAGCAGGACTGATATTTTTTCATATTTACCTGAAGGGTAGATAGCTCCTGTTTTGTGTTTACAGACTTTATGTACAACTGTAATTCTAAAAGTAATCACATTCACATGAAGACAATTGCACTAGAAAAAACACTGTGAATCACATAAGGGATGATGAAAGTACTTATCATTAGGTGTTACCTTGCACTTGTGCTTCAAGAATACTGAATTCTATCAGTAATAATTCTTTGCAAAAAATTAGGACAGAAGTGGTATTTCTGTGTTTTTTGGCTGCAGAAACTGACTTAGTGTTTCAAGTGCACTTTTGAGGAGTGCTTTGAATAGATTTTCAATATAACATATATTTTAGAGCTCTGAGATAAGAAAGATGATGCATCTTAAATTGATTAGAGAACATCTTTTACAGTTAGAGATGCTACATGACCACTGTGAGTTGTGCATAAATCTTATTTCTTTTTGGCAATGATTTTTATACATGGCTTGATTTATGTTATGAGTTGGATGCCAAGAGATGAGCAACATAAATCACAAAAATGAAGGAGCCTGATATGCAATAGCTAGTTACAAAATTCATACTTGGTATTAGATGAAATAAATTGTAAATACTCAGGAGATGATAGAGTGCCTTAATCTACAGAGTTAATCCAGCTCTGCATGCAGAAACTTGACAGGATGACTGTGCGTGCTCCTTTGGGCAAAGGAACCTTTGGGCAAAGTTTTATTTCCTTTTGATGTTAATGGCTACTTGGCTTTCTTGATGCCAAGATTTCACCTTGAATCATGATCCTTCATGAACACATTTTAACAGGAGGAGCAGAAAGACGTTCCAGTCCCTCTAACCAGTGGAAAAGAGGGAGCAGAGCATTAGACAGGAGGTTTTGTGCAGAGGCTTTCTGTGGAGCAGATTTTGATGTGGTGTGGTTCTATCAGCCTGTAGCAGTTAGATGTCTGGGGAATCCTTCTCCAGGGTTTATTACAGGAGGCTTTTTTTGCTGTCAGCCTTGGCACTTCTTTCCTGCCTGTGGTCACAGGTTATGTTTATTTAGGATCTGTCTGAGGGACAGGGCTCTGAAAGCACAACAGGCTGTGTTCACCAGAAGTCCAACAAGTAGTGAAAACCAGCAATTTTTGTGTGGAGTTTATATGAGATTTTCAGTGCTTATATAAATAAAGAGGGGACATCTCCATCTATTTTTCTGGTAAGGATAAGGAAGATTGAAATGGCAGCATTAGAGGAAATCAGATTTGAAAACATGACACATGACATGCAGGCAAACAAGCATACAGGCTACAGGATTTATGGAGTCGTGCAGCTGCTATGAAAGAGCACTTAATAACCCTTGTGGACAGAAATATCTATGGAGAGGAAAAGCAATCAAAGAAAGTCCTGGGATTTCTAATTTAATTTTGAGACTATTGAGGGAGATGAGCCTGGTGGTAAGCCTGAAAGTTGCAGATAGCTAATTCCCAAGAGGATCTAAACAGCAGGCCCTTTTGTGGGGAGGTTAATGAGAGGAAGAATGTGAATGCAAGGAAGGATGATGGAGAGATTGGCTAGTGCAGGAACCAGCTAAAGAGGATGTGAGGGGTAGAGACTACCAGTGGTAGGTGATGGAGTGGCATCAAGGAACAGTCAGCCCTTCTGGGAATATGAGAGAGAGAAATGAAGGAATTTCTGAGGGCTGCTCTGTACGGAAGCTCAGGGGTGAACAGTGTAAAGTTCCATTTGACATAGTTTCCAAAAATATTGATGACATCCTTTAGGATAAACTAAATAACCCCCCTCGTAGCATTCTGAATGAACAGGTGAAGTTGTGTGGCCATAGCAGGGGTGTTTAGTCAGTCTGTAGGGAGATACCCGTGTCTGGTTTTCAAACATTCAGAAGAGGAGAGGAGAGGAGAGAAGCCTTTGCACAGACATGTTGTTTTGTACTCTAAAACTACACAAATTATTGGATTTTAAAAGAAAACTTGAATGAAGTTGAGGCAAGCTTGAATTTGGGATAACAACAGAAGAAGATGAAGGTTTTTTGTAGCTGTCTAGTGGCAGCAATGTTTTTTATAAGGAGATAATTCATACGGAAATTTCTGCTATGTTCATGCTGTCTCTAAATGTACTTGAGGTCTTTTAGCTCAAAGGACACAAGGATTGACACTTGCTGCGTAGTTAACACTGTTTTTTCTCTTATCTGGTCTAAGGCAATTGTAAAGATGGCAATGACTCCACCCTTACAGAAATGTGCCTTAAAGCTCAGCATAAATAAAATGCGAATGCCGAAGACTTGAACCCCAAAGCCCCGAGCAGGTTATCCCCAGCATTAAAACTGTGTCAAATCTACACAGTGCAAATGATATCTTCTGGATTCCTGCCAGCTCTCTTGTCACATCTTGCTTTTTCTACCATTCTGGCTCCTTTCAGGGCATAACCTGAAGACTAGTAGCAACTTGAAATCCACCAGACACAAAAGATTATTTGCAAGACAGAGAGATTTTCTTTCAGTGATGAGATCTCAAATGATAGGTGTGGGAAACATCTCTCCCTCTTCCTTTCTCTTTATTTATAACTGTTTTGTTCCTGTTTCACCATTGGATTAGCAGGCTTTGTGCCAGTAGATATATGTTTTCAATATATAAAATTGAAAATACTGTGGTCACTGAATGAGTGAAAAAATACCCTGCATGTGATGAGAACAGCTCTCCATGTGCTGGCTGACCTTGCTGGTGAGACCTGTTAGCATGGGAGCCATTGGGTAGGGCAAGAGACAATTACAGGTTTATGTGCCTAATCTTACTGGCAGGCAATATCCTGGAGAGTTAATAAGATGTGAGATCACAAAACATCTGGAGAAATATCAGCTGACAAAACCTACTTGTTCTGAATCATAAGAAATAAATTTTGTCTGACAAATCTGGAGATGGAGAAAAGCAGTAAAAATGAGACATTGGATTGGCACTTTGGAAAGACTTGGAGAGGAATTGGGACATTGATGCTACGTATAAAGATTTGAAAGTAAAGCTGTAGAAATGACTTTAGTAGCCATGCTCACATAGGATGACAGACATTGGACTGGAGAGTTCTTTATCCTTTCTGCATTTAATTAACCTTTAATTAAATTAAAACTTTAATTCATCTTTAATACACAACTGATCTGTGCTCAGTGAGCTCTGATCACTTCACTTGAACTATTTCTAAGAGGGCAACATAAGAAAATTAGCAAGTTAAGACAGAATGAAGACAACATGATCTTCATTCTTTAGCTGAATACAGCTCTTCATGGATAGGGGCCTTTTGTAATTACTTGATCTTCAGAACAGACCACTTTCCCCACCTGTGTCAAGATCTTTAAAAGTGATCATTCCTTGTGTTCCCAGCGATAACAAAATCTTCTCTGTGTATCTGTATCTCAGAAGAGATATAACCTCATATAATGCACAAACTTCCAGCCAGAGGGAAAGTTATGTAGCTAAGGAGAGGAGATTATTCTTCTTGTATACAATATCAAATAATAAATTGCTATTCTGCAACTGGAAACAATTTAATATTGATGATCCATGTGTGTATATTTGCAACAGGGCTGAAATTACCATTAAGTTATTCATTAATTTGGAGAAGTAGCTGATACTGTACTAGAGGGAATTTACTCTAACCACCTACCTGCTATTTTATCTTCCTGGAAGAGGCTGTGGGAGATTTTCTGCAGTGTCCAGGACCCTACAACACACTTTACCATCTATTCTGTCTGTCTATCATGGGCTGTCACTTATTAAATGCTTTGATACCCATTGAGATTTGAACTGCTGTGCATGTAAATGGGTTCATTTGAGCTACTTCATCTTGTAGCTGTTTGTGGGGAATTATTGTGCTGTGTGCAAAGCACTGAGCTGCCAATATAGAGTTCTAAAGTAGGGACTGCAGAAATGATCTGCTTAGTACTGTAAGGGAGCAGTGTCATCCTGTAGGTTTTCACAGCCACGTTCCTAATGGTGAGTCCCTAATTTTATACTAGTGACTTCTTTCTCCAGCTAGCACATGATTTTGAGCAAGATTTGCTGTAAGCCTGAAGTCAGTGCAGGTTGTTTAGAACAAAGCATGAATAGTGGTAAATGTGTATCTGCTTTCTAATTTCCTCACTGACAGACATTTGGGAGCCTGAGCTGACTCTCACGAGAAACTCTTTCCTCCCAACTGTGGTCCTAGATCAATAAAGTACCTGAACATATATTTAGCTGTAGGTAGGTGCCTCAGCCCTGCAGATTTTTACAAATTCCAAGATTTGTTTTAAACATATGCCTTTTAATTGCAGTTGCTTTCCTCAAGCAACTTTATAAATCCTTATGTCTGAGCTTCAATTCCTCTTCCACTCCTGGAGGAGACTGGAGTTCATCTTATGCCTGCCAGTGTTATCTAGTGTTTGAGGGATGCCTCCCAGTGGAGGCATCTGAAAGCAGAGCACGATGCTATTTTTTTTTTCTAGCTATGAAAGATGAAGGCTTTTCTATAATGATGAAGTTTCTTCCATAAATTATAGTAAACCAGTAAATTTTTTTCTTTTTTTTTTTTTTTTCTCCCAAAGTAAAAAAACCCTGCCTATTGTAAATGGCTAGCATCGTTTTTGACACAGGAGAAAGTTTATGATGAGGCTATGCAGAGATAAGAAGACTGTGTGGTATAAAAGTTCATCTATATTTGTCCTTAAGGAAGTCTGTGTGCATCAGTGTTGGAGAAAGCAATTCCCCAGATGTGCCTCAGATGGGTGGTGTTTGAAGATGAATGGATTTCCCAAAATGATTAAGAGCCAGTGTTTGCAAAGTACTTCCTTATCTTTGGATGGACAAGGATGCAAATCCAAAAGTACTGGCAGTGGTTGTTCTGAAATCCTTACAGCTGTAGATAAACAGCATAAAGTGGTGAGTGGGACTATCATGAAAGGAAGAGTTAATTTGGGAAGATTTTTTCAGGTGTTATCATCCTTGAGCTCTTCTCTTGGCAAAACCGTTCACAGCAGACAAAGCAGAGCTTGCATGCTCGAGCTGTTTATTAGGTGTCAGATCTGCCCCTGTGCAGGCCAATCCCACAAAAGGTTCTTCCCAGTGACCCTGGCTGGACAATGATTCAGTGCGAGGTCACATGTGCACCCAAACACAAGCCTTAATTGTGCTGACTCTGCAGCTGATGGCACAATACCATTTCAAAAGCCCTCATTTCTCCATTTTTGTTGGATTTACTCCTGGTTAAACTTCTGCTTGTCATTTTATCTCCTCATTATTTTATCTTTTTTTTTTTTCTCATGAGGACAATGGATGTCATTTTGTATTACCATTA
Organism: Polioptila caerulea; assembly: GCA_013397295.1. Classification (NCBI taxonomy): domain Eukaryota; kingdom Metazoa; phylum Chordata; class Aves; order Passeriformes; family Certhiidae; genus Polioptila; species Polioptila caerulea. The sequence continues at coordinate 1,449,180 of VYXF01004068.1, forward strand.
CAATTTCTCTCAAAAAGGCAGAAATGTCTTTTCTTCTTTATACGGCGGGGAACCAACATAGCTATACAGGCCCAGAGCCAAAATAATCATATGCTGATAAATAGAGGACAAAACTCCAATCTGGATTTTTTCCCCAAGTGGGAAAAGTTCCAGCAAGCAAGGGTAGGCAAAGAACGTGTAAAGAATTATAAACAGGATGTTCTAGCAAACTGTTCAATAATGTACAATAATGTTAAATACATGAAATATTAACATACATTTTCTTTGGAAGTTATATGCCAGTAACAATGATTTTTAATATGGATGTAGTAAGATATGAATTTGTTAGAAGTTTAAAATATTTTGTAACTTTTAAACAAGTACGTAGTGAAATAAGTTTTCTCTCTGGCTTTGTGTTTAGGAATTATTTTTGTGAAATGAAAAAAGCAAGGTTTCTGCATAAGCAGGGCTAACGTAGAAAGAAGCTCTAACGGCTGGGGTCTTTTGCCTTTACAGATGAGGGTAAATCAGTGTAGTTCAGCATCAATCAAAACCAGTCTCCAAACTCAGGCTTAGGCTCAATACCCACAGAACATATGTCAGTACCCATAGGACATATGTCCACCTTACACATTCAGCACAGAGCAATTACTGATGGACAAACTGCAAACTTTATAGCAACTTGGCTCCTAATTTACTAATGTGTTCAATATTGCACAAAAACATCCACCTAATGTCCAGGTGCATGCCCATGAGATGTAGAATCTGCATGCACAGGGAGGCATCTGAGAGATACCAACACAGGTACCAGAACAGGGGGAACTCATTACTGGGAAGTAATTCCTGAGATATATAATGTAGTTTTCCCATAGAGATAAAAATATGGAAACTGCTGAAAGTGCTGAATAGAGTCTCCATTTCTTGATGATCAAGGGTGAAAGAATGACTTTGTGGAAGATAGTTGCTAACTAAGCACATTTTGCTGACTATATACAGAAGTGAGTGGGTGAAATTCTGGGGTTTTTTTTGTGTTGTTCTGTTGTGGTGTGGGCTTGATTTTTGGGTTTTTTTTTTTTTCCTTTTTTAATGCAGGTGTTGGATGAGATGATCTAATGGTCCCTTCTGGCCCTAAGGCAAAGTGCAGCCTCCACTTCACAATATTCATGGAGCTTTCTAAACCCTTTTTACCAGGCCTTTGGGGAAGGAGGTTTCTAATAGGGAAGAATTTTATAGAGCAGAAAAGTGTTTGCCAGCAGAAATATTTGCTGTTGGCAGTTGATTGTTTTGGGGAGGAGGAAAGGTTTGCCAGGGTTTCCATTTGAAATGTCTTTTAAATCTTCATTAAAGGTGCCTGTGGCAATACTTGGGCATGTCTTTGTATATTTTTCCCTAGAAAAAATAAATAGCTTTTTTTTTTTCAAGACAGAGAAACAAGAGTTTGCATATTATATCATGGCAAAGGTAAATTCAGTCTCACAGTTGTGTGTCTCGGGAAAAAAAAATTAGGGAATATGACTAACATCTGTCTCATGTCACCTTTCTCAGAAACAATGCTTTCCAGCTTTATAAATTCATCCATCTCTTGAGAAAACTGCCAGGGATTTAGAGAAGCAGGGCTTTTGTTAGCACTGGTTCACCTAAGACTGCTGTGGGCTGCTCACTTCTGAAAAACAATGGCCATTTTTAAAAAGCAGGCCTAGAAACATTTATAAAAGTAGCACAATGTAACAATGAGCTTTGTAACCATGGGAAAGTGATCAAATAAGCAACTTGCCAACAGCCAAGGTGTCAGACAGGCCATTGGACAGGTTGTGCACAGCAGGCTCCGTGTCTGCAAAACAACGGGGAAAAGTTCAGACGGCTTGCGAGCAGGAACTCTGACAAAATGCAACTTTTCTGCACTGTTTATCCATCCATAATTTAGAAATGATAATAACTGGTGGGAAAAGCCTCTCCTTGGGCCGGCTCCCTTCAGGAGGAGAGCAGAGGACGGAGCCAGGAGCCCATGCTGTGCCGCACAATCTGTCCCTGGCCCCGGGAATAGTGCCCACGTCACCCTTTTGTCCCCACCACAACAGAGACAAGTGGCTCTCCAGCCCATAGGTGCTGCCGGGTGGGTTGTCCTGCAAGGGACAGATGTCATTAAGGAGTGATGTACAGCAGGCACTGTGGCTTGTGGGGCACACAATGGCCACAACATCCACAGGCCATATGTGGCGATCTCTTTAGTTCCTTGATTGCCTCCTGCACAGGCTGTTGGAAATGTTTAAAAGTGCGAGTTCAAAAGGGAAAGTGATGTATCATGTTTGGGTTTTCTCCTTCAGTCATGCAAAGCAAACAGAGAACCTGCTGTGTTTGGAAGCCAGAATTTTTAGAGACTAAGGCATATCTAAATTGTGTCTCTGTTACGTGGCTTTGCTTCACACTGAATTTCACTGCTGTCTCCCACAGCTGGGAAGTCCAAAGAGGTATTGAAGATATGCAAAGTCCTTTGGGCATTTTCAACCTGAAATATTTATCTGCTTGGTTCTGTTTCAGTCCCATCAGCTATTTATCTTCTGTTAGGAATTTAAAGGAGACATCTGTAGAGTTCCTGGGATGTTCATCTTTGGATATGACTGTGAAGAACAACACATGACGTGGGTAATGTTCAACTTTGTTCTTTTCAGTTTTATTTCTCTCTTCTCAAATTTAAATCAGTGTTACAGGCAGACTCACATTCAGCACCTCAGTCTGGTGGGTTTGCCTACAGCCTACTTTGACAACGATGGGAAACCTTTTGCTGTTGGTGCTCAGCAGCACATTGCACTGTCCTTACTCCCTGTTTTCATCACTGGGAAGTTCCCTTCTAGTTCCCTCTTTATGCTATTTAACTACAATTTCCCAGCTTCTCATGAGAGTTTGTTTCTGCCTGAACTAGTCTGCCCTTTTACAGCAAACACTGTGTGGAGAAAGTTTTCTGGGCAAGATTTTTAAAAGAGGCAACAACTTTGTTTTCAGAAGGATACATACAATTGCAATTGGCAACTTTGAAACCACTGTAGACCATTTAAACTTTAACTTTTAAACTTAACACAAAGAGATGTTGTTGTATCTCTTACCTACAATTCTTTTTGCTTCTCCTTTTACAAGGGCATCTTGGATGCCTTGGCAAACAAAGGCATCAATAAAGATCTTTCTAATCTAACCTTACCATATAATTTACAAATTCTCTAGAGGAATGCAAACTGGTGTTTAAAAAATGTGATTAGATATTCTTATAGACAAAAATTAGTAGAAATTGCATTCTGTAAGGGCTCTTCTGTTTTCACTGTCCTGCTCTCTCAGATTTTTTACTGTGGGGTATAAAAATTAGTCTGAAAGCTTGATTTTGGGTCCCCACCTTAATGGTTAATTTAACTGCTAATGCTCAGTTCAGCTTTTTCCTGAGCTTTGCTGTCTTCATAGTTCTGAGTTCAGGGTCATCATGGTCCTTATTGCCTCACATCTAAAATCAATCAGCATAGCCCTTAATTATTCTATTTGTTCTCCACAGTCTTTTCAGAAGAGCCCATTAATCCCTTCACCCACATTACAGTGCATTGTCTTCCCTCTGTCTCCAAATGAGAATGCCTGTGTAGAGTGAATTTGGGATTGATATAGGAAATGGTGTGGTATTAGTGAAATATGGCAAATAATTCTCTGCCTGAGGTATCAGCTCATCCTGTAAATGTTATACATGACTCTAAATGGTGTTTGCAGGCTACACTGGACTGGCTTTGAAAACCATCACTGTGCTAGGAACTCCTGAAATGTTTGTGTCTGACTGAATTCAGTGGAGTGTCCAAATCCTGAGGGCCAGCCCACCCTTGTGTCTCCCAAGTGATGGTGGCTGAGGTTGGAGTCATAGCCCTCGTGTGCATATTAGATTTCTGGTAGGATATCCCAGGGCAGCACATTACAATTGGCTTCAGGTTTAGTCATTTCCTGGCTGCTCTTTCCCTTTAAAGAAGACACTATCTTATGTGACATAAGAATAAATACTTTAATGTAAATATTTTCCAAGTGGAATTGCTCATTATTAACACAGACAGTTCTGAAGGCAAATAAAAACATTATGTGTCAGCAAAAACATTATAATTATGGAATTCAGACTTCAAACCACACCATGATTCATACAGCACCTGACTGACTTTTTTTTTTTTCTTTTTGCTTCTCCTTTTTTTCCTCTTCACTAAATATGAAACTATCTTATGAGACATCAGGTTTTTCAGAAGGCTTGTGTTGGTTCCTGATAAACTGGAAGAAGGAAGGAAGATGCTGTGGGTAACATGAGGCTGGTAAAATTTTGTGAAGAAATGAAGTAGTTAAATTATCTTTAAGTAAATTCTGAATTTCCCTCCAGTTTCCCCTTAGTTTTTCATACAGTACTGAGAAACATTCTTGCAGGGACAATTAGAGTTTTAGTGCAGGTCTGAACTTCACTGCCAGAGGGAGAGACCAGGACTCCTGTTTAGCTGCTGTTGCTCTAAACTGACTGCAAAGAGTATTTCTGATTTTTTATTTGTTTTTTTCTTCTTTAAGAATACTTTACAAGGAATTACATCAATTTAGTAATAGATTTTTACCCTGTTTGTAATCTCTTGGAATAAGAGGATGAAATATATATAATTATTGCAAATAATTGAGCTTATAATATTTTAAGTAACTAAATTTTGGGGGGTTTACCTGGGATTTTTTTCTTTCATTTTTCATCAAATAAGTCTGCTATGCTCTTTACCTTCCTTCCTCAGGTCTCTTAAATCAATCTGAACCCTTTTATGAGGCCTAAGGGAAAGTTGAAGGTTATGTTCCCTACTTTCTTTTGTAAATATGTTACAGTCCATTTCATCTGGAGTCTGGCTCTTTTCACAGCTGGTTGTTGAGTCAGTTGTAAAGGCTCTGCTGTGATTTAAATCACTTAATAACCTGTATTTTTGTGATTTTTTTTTTCAAATATGAAGAACACTCGCATTAATGTAGTTGAAGATTTAAAAAAGTACACCCTGGAATTCTAGAAGTGTGTCACATTTTCTTTGTAGATCTGGTATGTGCAAAATGAAAAAAAAATAGTCTTGATCCTAACCCATGTTTAAAAAAAATGACTGCATATTCAGTCTTAAGTAATACTCAGAGCAAATAATTCTTTCACTGCTTACTTTATATTAAAAAAATATACCAAGTTTTACCAGATTCATTTCCAACAGAAATGAAGCAAGAGGACAGGAATGCATATTAAGATGAATGACACTTATTTCAGAGGAATGGATGACTGATGCACTTTTAATTGTCCAAAACTCATGTTCTAATTTTTGGGAAATGATTTTATTCTCTATGCTTGCTCAGAACTAATCAGTAAATCAGCTATCAGAACTTACGTTGAGACACATACATTTATCATCTTGATTTTGGTGCAAATTTCATAATTTGAGGAAGTTAGGAGTTTTGTTTTCTTCTGCTTTTTAGTGAAAAAAATAATTTCCTCAGATTTCACAGACCGTCAATATGAATACAAGCATTTTGTTTACAGAACTGTGTTAGGTGTTGCTTGAAATCAAGTGGGTAATGAAATCAATAGAAAGAAACAATACCAGTCCACTCAATGGGAATATCCCTGGTGACACTCTGTGTGTACTTGGGGCTGCTTTCCTTCCATCAGATGTGCACTGCAACACTTGCTCTTCTCAGCTGGCCACAGCCACTTTGAGGCCTTTGGAAAATGGGCCAAGTTCACAGATTTAGGGAAATAACTACATTTCCTGGGCACAAATATAAAATTTGGTACTTTTGCTGTTTGTAAAACAAAAGAAAAGAAAAGGAACACTGAAAAGCACCATGGTCCTGTGTGTGAGGAATTTAGCAGTGTTCGTGGGAATGATCTCAACTTTGCATGTTTTACTGGCTTTACCTATGAAGCTCGAATCAGGATCCTGTTTTATCTGCAGCTGAAGCTGACAGCTGGGAAAGGAGGATAAAAACCTTTGGGGGTTTGGCCCATCATTACCTGCTTTATAGTGAAAACTTTTAAGCGTCTGAGCTCCAAAATGTAGTGTGCGTCCTCCAGCAGTACATGTTTGTTCTTGATTCTGTGATCTCTCATTTTCTTGCCGGGGGGGTAGGTGGATTTTCTGTGCTGTGGAAATATGACTAAACTTGGCCTGAGACTTAACAAATTGTGCACTCTTTGCTTATAAGTATTAGACACAGGTTAGCAGATCTATTTTTAAATCAGCAGCAACCCTGAGCCCTGAGATTCTTCTTTCTGCACTAGACATGAGTACAAGTGATGGAGCAGAAGGAGCAGAACTCTTCATCATGCAACTCTGAGCAGTCTGTTTCTCTTGTTCATCCATCAAAGCTCTAGTTTCCACTCAGGTCTCTGCTTTTTGCTACAGCAGTCTTCTAGTGCTCCAAGATCCTTCTGTACAAAAAATTGCTTTTTTTCCTCTTTCCTCTCCCAAATCAACTTTACTATTCTATTGGTCAGCTTTTCTGTATTTTTTTTCTATGAAATGACACAAGCACCACAAATGTGCACTGTTTTGTTCTTGTACAGACAATAAATAGGAATTACAACAGATAGAATCCCTCCCACAACACAGAATGGAAACAGCTCAGGCAACCTGGAAATCCTCAATGTGCTGCAAAGCTGTGGCATCAATTGTACAGTGATTTGTGGTGCAGAGGTCTCTCTGATCATTGACCAAATGAATGTATCCTCCTTCTGTTATAGTTTCCTTCCAATGTGTGCCTCTTCTATATAGAAAAGTTACTGAATCTCAGTAAATTCCCATTCTGTACCTTCAGACTACTGCTTAGATGGTGTAGACAATAACTATTGCTATCTTCTTGGATGAATGTGACTCCTTATTCCCCTACAGCATGCCCAGTCAACTTCCATCTGGAGATTTTTAATTGGGAAGAAGGAGGTGGCAAAACTTCCCTTTTAATTGCAACATGAAAGTAGAATAAAAATAGCATATCAAAACACATTTTGTCTGCTAAGGTTGTTAAGGCTTATTGTCATCATTTTCAACTGCTTTCGGAGTCATGAAAAGCAGAACCTGTACAATTTTTTCTTCGGAAGAAAAGTAACAACCAGGACATGGTGATGGTAGCTCAGGAAAGAAGCCATGTGATGCCACTGAGGCCCTGTGCAGCCCCGTGCCCAATTACTGAGGGGGCTGAGTCCAAAGAAAGCGGCAGAAGAAGAGAACAATGAAATGCTCCCCACGTGCTCCCATGGTATAGACAAGTCAATCCATCATGAGTGCACAGCCTAGCATCTGGGAGATCCAGATGATACACACTGGAGTTTTCCTGTATCAGCAGTAGTGTCTCTATTGTTGCCTTTTAAAAGCTCTTTTCTAGCGAGGCCTAGGGCATGATTGAAATGCTTGTTATTGCAAATGCTCTGCCTCAATCAATCTTCATGTGTGATACAAGGCCGACCTGGGCTCGGGCTTTATCTGCCCCTTATGCCTGCAATTTTTAAGAATGCACTTACTGACCTAAGAGCTAAAAATTTCTTTTATGTGAACTATATGCATGTACCTCATAGTGAAGAGAATACAATTGTGATTCTAATTGGTCAGAGCAAAAATATTTGTTTTAACTGACTGCTTCCCAGACAAACCTTCATCTTGCTGTGTTTATGGCTGTGTTTTTCTAATGTACATTCCTGTGGATTATTTTGCAAGCCGTCCCATGGGTGTGTTGAGCATCCAAGCATCCTTGCAAACAGTTACTGCAGATATATAGCTATAATTCAGGTGAATCATCATTCCCCTTGTTAAAGTTTTACAGCAAAATATTTGGCTAAATGCAAATGGGAGAGGTCTATTTAGGGATCAGATTAAAAACAACTTAGGTTTGTCATGCAAGGAAGAAAATTGCCTTAGACATGCAGTTTATTTAGATTCAATAATTCCACAGCTGGGCAGTATGTTTAAAAGTTAATTGCTGTTCTACTGTCAAATTCTCAGGGTCTGATTCACTCTCAGTGTGTTATCAACACAAGACCCTCATACAGGGTTTCTGGAGTGGAAAGCTGGTGTAAGCAATCATTTACAGGAACACTGTGCTGCAAGTGCAGAAGGGTTAACGTGACCTCAACACACATGGTGCTGACCTGGGTGGCTGGAGCATGCATTGACACAGAGCATCACTGCTGGGGCTCTGCAAACTCTGCCTATAAACAAACACCACATTTGTTCCTGCAGACGTCCAGCTGTCCTTTCTCAGTCCTGCACCATGAATATGCTTAAAAGTGCTTTGTCATCAGGAGATGCTTTAAGTAATCCATTATATTATTTTGAACTTAGATAAAACCCATCTGTGGGCTGTGTGGTCAAGGAGGCACAGGCCAAAAGCTGTGCTGCCGCAAATTGGATTTGATCTGGTCAATGCTTATTGTTACCCTGGAAATAGAAACAGAAGAGCAAATTCAGCTGCCCACACTATAGCTCCTAAGGGCCTAAGAAAATAGAGGAGCAACATGAAGAAGGAAAAAAATACCTTAAACCTGAATTTCAGGTCAGATAAATTGAAATGCCAGACTTACTGCTTCTTCCCAGACTGGCTGTTTTATTCTCATCCTTTTCTCAGCAGTGATTTTGCCTTTTTCTTCCTATTGTGTGCTGGTTCATTGACCAAAATACTCTTGTTCTGGTTGGAGTGTTTATATATGCTCATGTTCACTAATATGAGTAATTGTAAATAGCACTATCCTACAGAGGTCTGTTTGTTCAGAATTCAACCACAATTATTTAGTGCAGCAGAACTGGCCATATCATTCTCTGCTGTGCTCAGAGAGCTTCAGTGGCTTTTGGAGGAAAAGTGAAGCAATTGGAAGATCTTACAGAGCTCTGTGACCTGCTTTAGCTTTGTGACCTAAGAAAATTTGGATCTGTTTACTAGTCATACTGCAACTCTTTGTCCCACTCTTTCCTATATCCCTATAAACAAAGAAAATTCTGCTAAAAATCACCTATGCTCAGGAAAATTTATTACAGCAGTGTGTCTAGAATAGTTTTTTAAAAGAATGATGTTTTCTCAAGTAATAATACAATGTTCAGCTTCTGTAAGTGCTTCCAGCAGAGGATTTCATAGCAAAGTTCCTTAGCTCTTTCTACCACAGTCATTTGAGGAGAAGGTTATCCCATCCTGCAGAGCAAGGAACTGAAAGAAGAGACAGTGACAGTAATTCTGTGCTGACTGGCAGATGTCCAGTCTCTCATTTGCTCACCTCATGGCTGTGATTGCTAGCCCAGCTCTGCCTTTAGAAGCTGGATTTTCCTTCTGCATTGTCCTGAAACCCAAACCAACCAGCATGATGACTGCTGAGGGCACAAATTCTGTGGATGGAGATCCAGTCACTGGCACACCTGGTACAGCCGTTCAGCACTTGTCAGCCAGCCTAAGACCACCTGTTTCTCTACTACTTTAGTTCATGTTTTAACACAGACTGACTAGCTTTCAAAAAGAGTTTTTCACCTTGTTTTAGGCCCTTCTTTAGCCCAAGGAAATAATTTTTAATAGCCCTAAAGCAGATGTGAAATAATCAGCTCAAAATTAATGCAGGCCAGCCTTCTTGGTTATATTCCCTTGACAAAACTCTGGCCCATGGACAGTTTTACGTGGTCAGGGCTCTGAGCAGGCAGATTGCCCTTCCCTTGTCCACCTGCAGTGGAGGGGGTGGACAGCAGAGACAGACAGACTGTGGGGGCCTCTGTGGTAGGACCCCCGCATTGGGGTGGGTCTTTGCTGCTGGCTCTGTGCTAGTATAGAAAATACTGATGGGTGGCACCTTTTCTTAGCATGTTTTACCTTCAGCTGCTCTTTGGAAGACACAGAGGAGGAGGTTGCTACCTCTGGGAGCTTTCTGTGTGAGGCTTTCAGAGTAGTTTTATTGCCAAACATCCTTAAGGGACAGAGGCACAAATTAGAATACAAGTAGGCAAAAAGAGTTCTAGAGAACAACTAATCAGTGTTTCAGGTTCAAGAGGGACTGAAGTTCAGTGTGTGGCTTCATGTAGAGTCCTGACTTCAGCACGTGCTGCTGGTTTGTTTGTTTTCTCTTTCTTTTCAGTCTCTCCTCATGCACCCCCCAGGGCACTGAGGCCAGCCATCATCTCAGAGATCTCACCCCAGACATGAAGCGAGCACTACTGAGTTTATGCAGTGCTCATTAATGTAGTGGCTTCTTGGATGCACTATTTTCTGTACCTACAGGTAGTAAGTGGTGAGTACTGCCACAAAGAAAACCAGTTGTTAACCAGGAAAGTTATGTAACTTGCCCAAGGACACACTTTGAAGTGGCTGGTTCCACCCAGGTGGATTTTTGTGGTGCACCACTGAAAGCTGTTCAGCTTAGCACAGGCAGAATCACCTATACAATCTTTTAGCAGTAAACAACATAAAACATGTTTTCTATACTCAGCAGAATAGACCCTGAATGCTTTGTTTCAAGGGATTAGAAATTAGTTCAGATTGAAATGGGGAGAGGTAGAAACAACACTAATTCCCAACTGTCACTGTATTTCTCATTTGATGTACTGAGAATCTACAGTTGTGTAATTGTGAAGACAATTTTAGTCTTTTGTGCTTGAGAATACAGTAAGTTATGTTTTACCTGTCTGTCTATGGAGAAGAAAAGCTTTAATTAAGTCTTACTTTAATTATGTCCCATCTATACAGTACCTAAAATCATTATGAGAACATGTCATTTACTATATCTCTGCCTTCTGGGAAGGTTTAGGTGCTGAATCCTCTAACACTGTATAAAGTTCCAATTGCTGTTATTAAATGAATATTTGAAACAAGTTTATTAATATATACATTATTATAATAATTGCTAAGTAGTGGTGAAAACCTGAGTGATTAAAGTATGATCTGGAACTTTCTTCCATCACAAGAAAATATAAGAATTCTGTGTTTGTACAGAAATTTTCCAGCACTGGTGGTCTAGTACTGATGATCTGCTGGTATGGCTGGTGTCCTGGATCAGAACCTTATTTCACAAAAATTAATATTTTACCAGTGTCACTAGTAGCACTGTACATTACCATTCTGTGCTGTTCCAAGACATAGTTTAATTAAAAAAACCACCTGCTCTTTTCAGGTTGTCTTAATTAAGCTAATGAGAATTTCATAACTTCTGATATTTATAGAAAAAAAAATGTCCTTGAAATGAACTTTCTGGTACTATTTTGTTACAAGCTGGGAGTGCTTATGAGGAAGAGATTATTAGAAATGTGCATAAACAGAACATTCAGTTTTGTAGAGGTCATTGATATCTTGTGCCAAATATTCACTAGTCTTCCTCAACCTGTTAGCTTAATAGAAACTTAAGCTGATAAAAGTAATAAAAATGAACAATCACAGGAATTTTCTGTGTCTTTCACAACTTTTTGAAATAACTTAATCCTCAGTGAAAAATCCTAGAATAGCAGTAGGTGTTTTAAATATTTTAAATATTTACATTGGGGTGCTATATATTTTCCACAAGAGGAGAGTGATACACTGATCCCTTTTTAAAATATATGGTTTTCCTACAGTTCTTTTACATTACTTTTCAAGTTGTCACAGCTTGACATGTGAATCTATTTGGTTAAAAGGTAAACCAGCCTGCAGCAACTGAAAATGACATTTGTCTTTATGCATCAAAGTAAATATTGTTCACTTGAAGATGACACATCTCCAGGGCAGTGGACTGACTCCCCTGAAGGTGAATGTGCATCCATGCAGGATGCATAATTTGGATTGTTTTTGCTCCACCCCTGTTTACTTTTGCCCTTCAGTCAATTATGTTGTCCAGACCTGTTTGTAGTTGGTTGCATTATCCCATAGCCTTTGGTGTCTTCTGCCTTGAAAACTTGAACTCTGAGGCCATGCCTGTGCAAAGGAATGGTCTGGAGTTTTTAGTATCAACCAGGTTTGGACTTATTCTCTTCATGAACACACCACTGCCTTCTCTGACTGCAGTGATTTGCAAAGCATATGATTCCATCAATTCTGAATCCAAACTCATATTTAAAATAACTTTTCCCTTTTCAAGTGAAATGAGGCAACAAGAAAGTCATAGTATTTTGAGGGGAAAATTTGAGAAGTTATGGTAAGAAGCCCAGGGACATGAATACCATGATAAGCTTCCAAATTTATCTTCAGGCTGAATAGTATGACTTTATACCCAGCCAATTTTGCTGATAGTATGGATTTAACCTTGGACACAAACTAATAGTTATTTTTTGAAATTTTTTTTCCATATTTAGCACTGAGGGCTACTTAGAAGAATGTAATAGTGCTGGAAATACCTTATCGCAGGAGTGTGTGTAGCAGATAACAGGCCAACAATGCATGCAGCTTATCTTTAGGGAACTGATCTATCAAAGGCTGTCTGTCCTCTCAGCTCCTGGTGTTCCAGTTCCAGTATCAGAGATTTTGTTCCTTCAAAGGAGTCACAGACAGACGGCATTTGAACTCCCAGCAGACCGATGACATGGAAGCATTTCTCAGAGTGCTGCTCACTGCAAGGGAGGGGGTTGGTTTCTAACATCTCCAAACCCCTTGCAGTTGCTCTCAAGAAGATGAGGTGTTAATGCACAGGGAAAGTAAATGCCTTCCTGACCCATTCCACTACTGCACAGCATCAAGGTCTTGTAATCAGGTCACCACCATCCAAAGAGAATAAGATATCTTTTGTATAAATTCTTTTGTTTACCAGGCCTCAACTTTGCTATTCAGAAGCATAAGACACGTTCATAACTGGTCGTGGTTTTGTTAAGCCCTGTTTCCACTGGGCTAAGCAGTGCAATGCAGCAGGAGTGGTGCAGTGGAGTATAATCTGGCCAGGGACCTGGCAGCCATGCTGTGAGTTTCAGAGATTTTATACAGTCTTCATGAAGATATACCCCATGTGTATGTAGGGCTGAATTGGATGTAATTCTCTGAAGGAAGAGAGCAAGGGATGCAGAACCAGATTTCAAAAGAATGTCAGAGAAAGAAATGTATTTTAATAAATACACATTCCTTCCCATACACCACAGCATGGAGAGAGTGGTGCATGTGCTGTGACACCTTTTGGATGATACTTAGGAAAGTATTACAGGTCAGTGGAGCTTAACTCTGCTGTTATCCTACATTTGTCTGGGAATTTGGAAATCTTGAAATGTACAGAAAGCAGATGGAGAGGCAGAAAATGATATAAAATGTACGGAGATAATCCCACTTTGTGAGCGCAAAGGCTGCAATTTATTCTCTGCTTTCCTTCTGCCTGCCTATTTCAGTTAGGACCAGGATGAGCCTGATCATCAAATTACTTGCCTTCAGAATGTTTCACACGGGCAGCCTCTGGATTAAAGAAAAATAATTGAGTGGCCAGTGTTCTCACCTAGTTTTCAGAAGGTTACAATAAGCTCCATTTTAATACTTCCCTGGTTTCTGGCATACAGGCTCGGTGACGCATTATTCCTAGAGTCCTCTTCAGAGACATCATTTTTGTCATTTTTCATACGTTTCACTAGGACTCTGCTTGGCTGCTGTTTTAATAAATCCTACATGCTCGTGTTCTCATCCCCCTCACCTCCTTCGTTTTCAACCAGGTATCAGTTACACTAATAGCCTTATATATCTCCTGAAGGTTGCTCTGTTAGACTGGAATCTGATTCACTGACGCATAGAATTTGCATAAGAGCACACCAGCTTTTCATTCACTGTGGGGTGTCTCTTTGCCACAGTTCATTTTTGCTTGTATGCATGACTGTAATGTGGCTTTTTTCCCCCCTTGTCCAGCTGAATGCCAAGAGCATTTAGGGAAGGAAGGAAGCAAAGAATTGCCATTAGGCATGGTAGAAGTATTCTTTACTGCTTGATACTTCTGCATTTGAAGGATTGATTATCTTTCCTTTGACAGCACCCATATTTCTCTCTCTATCATCTATATTTAATAGTTTCTGAAATTTCAAAGAAATGCTTTTCCTTTTCTCTGTGCTTAGGGCTATTAACTGTCTTAATAGTAAATGTTTCTTATGCTTAAGTTTTGTCAATCCAAGGGTTTTCTTGCAGAACTGCTACCAGAAAATTAGTTTAGTGTACAGCTTTTCTGGGGCTTATTGTTGCTGTGACTCGAATCTCAGATAAGGCTTGAAAATAAATCAGTCCCCCTCTTTAGAAAACCACACCAGTACTGTTTCTTTGGAAGCATTTGCCAGTGTCCCACATTTAAATAATGGTGAAGATGGATATTGAAGCTAAATAATGGCCGATTGTCTTCAGTGTTCTGTAAGAGTCAAGGACACATCGGGGCTTCATGGCTGTCACCACACAGCCCCTGACAATGCAGGGGATTCCCAGAGTGACAGCATGAATTGTGTGCTGACCTTTCTCTTCCCAAGTTTGCTGCTTGGCCCTCGGCAGAGGCAAGAGGACAGGAGCTGGCTGTTATGCCTGTTGTCATTTGCCTTCCTGTCTAGAACTCCTCTTCATCCATCACACCCTTCTTTTGATACTCCCCTGGATATTTTCACCCTAGTCCTTCCATCAGGAAGATTCTGTTTTTTTAAACAAACATATAAAGTCATGTAGGCAAAGCTGCGAAGTTTTCAATGATGCATGAGTAGGGATTCAAATATGATGTATTTTGGTGGTTGTAATGGTAAAGGATTTTCTTTTGATTTAAAGCTGAGGTCACAGATAGTTCTGCAGCTCTCCTCTTCTTCTTGCGTCTGTGTCACCTTTTGAACTCAGTTGGAGTTTTGTCATCTGTTTTGGTAGGCTACAGATGAGACAAAGGTATCTGGCTCTCTAATCTTCTTTTTCTGTTTGGATGAGAGTGAAAGAATTCTGGATTTAAGCCCCACTTCTATTTCCTTTGGCTTTCAGAGATCTAAGATACTTCCTTGTGCTTTTCAACTGTTAACCTGAGTCAGCTCTGATCTGGATTGTGGCCACAAGTGTCTCCACATGGGACAATTATAAACTGAGGAAGGCCTGGAGGAGCTGGGGTCATGTCACAGTTTGGTCATAAGCATTTTGCCTTTAAAAGGTGGAAAGCAAGAATATTTCTGTCTGTCATGAATATATTTGAGAATGAAATACATTAAGTGAGAGTTGTACTTTGGGTTACTGTAATAATGCAAACAGTCTGGAGAGCTGTTAGGCCCTCTCTCAGTGAAGCACCATAAGGTGGTTGAAATACAACAAATTATTTGGCTTCTCATGTTTTATCATCTGCTTTGGCAATTTCTACCTGTTTTCGGGACTTTTTAAAGTAGTTTGTCCAATAAGTTCTCTTAAGAACTCAGTATACCAAGGGTTTCTACTTCTTAGGAATATAAACCAGTTAACTATGGAAATTTCCAGAGCTGGATGGAGCCAAATTATTAAAATATGCAGCTCTTCTATGGTATAATGGTCTCTCTCTGTGGCATTAATCCTTCTCCTTTTCATACAATGCACTTGAAATGCTGCTTTTCTCTGTAGGCAGCAAGTATTGTCATAACTTCACTTCAAGAACTATTCACCTTTTAAATGCAGAAAACAGTTCTCATTGTACTTCAGCTAAAGAATAATCCCTTTTCTTTTGCTCCTTCATCCTCCGTGGCACGCTGATGATAAGTGAACTCTCAAGCAGTTACAATTTCACAGGAGCTTTCATGGATTGCCGAGCTCTGGGTTTTTCAGATACCACACGTTCAATCAGCACCACTTGGAATGTCTCTCTGTTTTTAAGTCTGACCTGTTAATGTCGCTACATTCATCCTAAATGCTGCATTTTACAGTGGGAATTCTTGTGGTTCTCCCCTTCATGTCTTCTCATTCTTTTTTTCTGAACAGCTGTTGGTAGCTCTCCC
The DNA here is from genome assembly GCA_013397295.1 of Polioptila caerulea. Lineage (NCBI taxonomy): Eukaryota > Metazoa > Chordata > Aves > Passeriformes > Certhiidae > Polioptila > Polioptila caerulea. The sequence continues at coordinate 1,465,028 of VYXF01004068.1, forward strand.
TACTGCTGTCAACTCTTAAACCTCTGCATTACAAACTGCAGGCCAGGGTGGATGTACTACATTAAATCAAAGTTGGCTTGCAATACACATTAGGAGCCCAAAAATAAAGAGAAATGGAAAACTGAGCCATTCCTAATGTAATGTCCTAAACTTAGTTCATACTTTGATCCATGAATAACTAGCACATTAGAAGCTTTTAAAATAATATAATACACAAAAATCCAGCTGGTGACATTCTTGCTGTGCTGCAAGTACAGAAACAATAATTCCAGTGTTAGGGCCACAGTGCTGCTACATCAGATAGAGAGAGAGCACAAGAAAGGCCCCTCTGGAAAGACAGGAATGTTTGAAAACTAATGCTGAGTGCTGTAAACCTGAGACCACTCCCCAAATGCATTGGTCGCTAATCCATTCTAGTCCCAGTATAAGCAAAAACACAGCACAGAATTATTAATTACATCACCACAGCATTATAATAGAGTTCACTGTAGTTATGTAGGAGTTGAGGATATTCAAGCAGTTTCTTTTGATGAAGTAATCGGGCTGCTTCTGGGGTCTGTTTCAGCTGCTAGGGGCGTGCTTCAAATGTAAATGACTGCCAAATGGATTCCTTCTAAATTCCAGCCAATTAAAATACATTTAAAGTGCAGCTGGTGGAGAGCAAAAGGCTTGTAATTGCACAAGAAATGTTTGAGCATGAAACAAATCCGTGAAGTTTAGTGAACAGTGATTATTAAATACTGCATTTCTGGAGAAGCAGAGCAAGCAAACAAAAGAGCCCTCCGAAAGTGCAGTCAGAGGCAGAGATGACACTTTTACCACCACCTTAAAAGAGACAAAGCCGGGAGTGTGTTTGTTAGGGTGTCAGTTTTCCACCCTTGGCTCTTTAAACCATGCAAGTTTGGCAGCTTGCCCTATGTGGTGCTGCATACAAATATTGACAGAACAGTGTGGTATTTGTTAAACTCCTTCTTGGGAAGCAAGTGATTGAAACTCTGAAGGAAGATCTGAGAACCTCAGACATTATATTTTTTCTCAGTAGCACTATAATATTTACAGAATGAAACAGAAAATAGTGAATGGGGTGTAATGAATGACCTTCCTTTTCTGCTTTGCCTTGTAAGTAAGGACAGATTTTGTTGTTTAATGCTTTAAATGTTATTATAAAAGAGGTTTACAGCTAGTAGCACTGAAAGATGCCATTAACACTTTTGATTTAACCTCATGTTTTGGGAAAAAGCTTGCCTGATAGAACAGCCCATGTAAATAGGTGAAAGACTTTGCCCAGGAAGCTGCAGTGTGCAGCTGCTGTGGATAATGTGTCCTATAGATGCAGAAACCTTACAGACGTTTTAATTCACATCTGTATTTGAATGTTGGTGCTTTCCAGACATTTTATGCTCATGTCTGCATCTGCCTAGAATTGAGATTTCCAATTTTTCTGCCTCTACTATGCCTTAGTAAAATTTAATCTTAACCTGTTCAGTAGATTATTGTACTGATTTTAGAAATTGAAACAAAATTTTTATAGGCAGTTCAGAGAGGTTTATTTCTATGCAATATTTTATTGGAGGATACTGTCTTTAACCTTTTGGTATAAAACAAATAACTGAAATGAGGTGAATCAAAAGTGACTGCTGTGTTATCTCAGGTTTTTCTTAATTGAATCGGGAAGTTACAAGTGAAATAGGAAAAAAATGTTTTCCAAAACTAACAAATATTGATTTCTGCCTGTTTTATATCTTACTACACAAAATTCACATGAAATAATTTGAAATTCATGATTGCTTTCTCTTCTAACATATCCTACTCAATAAGTCCTGTTTGACTGCACTTCTGTTACCTGTGAGTAAAGACTCCTGCAAAGTTTCTAGCAACAGATCACATTGCAGTAGTAGGGGTTCAGTTAAATGTGCCTCATTCATTGTTAATGTGAAAGTAGCACAGAGCACATGCTGAAGACAGGCTCATAAGAAATAAGCTTATTGCCAAAGTAAATGTCAATTCAATTATAAAATCAAGTTTTAAAGATATTTGTCATGAAACATAAAGACAAGTACACATACACTTTGAAAATAACTGTGATGCAGTTAATCCCCAAATATTCAAGAGAAAAAACACAAAAAATCTGAGTTGAGGAGTTGTTTTTCTTTTTCAGATACCCTTATTGATTGACAATTATTACAGAGGATGACCTATTGAAGAGACTGAAACTACTTTGTTTAGTTGAGTCCAACTGATCCCCATCACTGTTGCAAAATTAGGGTCAATATTAACAGCAAAAGGAATGACAGAAATAAACAAATCTGTGTGTTTTTGAAATACCCAGTATACAGAAAATACGTTTTAGCTGCACCTGGCCTATAGCAGCACTGAAGGTTTGGTTCAAGCCCCAGAGCAGTAAGGATACAGGAGGGTGCAAACAGCAGTTAACTGATTGTAAGACATAGTTCTTTGTTAGTTTTGAGATCTACAGACAAACAGTGCAACAGAAGACATTTATTATTACAAAAAAACAAATAACCCCTTTCTAAAGTTACAAAATGAGGCAGCTGATGACTAAATGTAGATTCACTGAAAAGCCAGCTCATGGTTTTCTTTTTCTATTGGAATCTCAGGACTTACAAAACTTGTTTCAAAGTAAGCCTGTGTCTTAAATTGGCTTGACTCAGTATAAATCAAAAGATGAATCTAGGTCCTCCTGCATAATGACATTTTTCATGTCATTTACTTTTCCTTTCTGCATATGTGCAATGATGGATGCATCCCCTATGCCCAGTGGTTCCTGTGATATATCAGGTACCTTAAGGAAAGTGAGAGAGGTGCTTAGAAAGTGGTCAAACAACCAGGTGGATGCATTAACCCTCTGCATTTCCTTCTTGATCTCATTGTACCAGCAGTGGGCTGGGGTTTGGATGTTTGCAAATTAGAGCCTCCTTTGCTGCACAATTCATCAGGGATCGAGTGTCTCTTCAGGGAGCTCACTGGCCTGCAGGCACTGCTGCCTGGGCTCTGGAGCTGGGGGAGCTCAAGTGGAGCTGTGTGAGAAACCTTCCAAACTGCCCCACACTTCTGCACAGGTGTGGATGAAACACTTTGGGAACACTAAAAAATTTTTTAGGTGTCCCCAAGGCTAAATATCCTTTGGAAAGCTGGCTTTCTGGATTATTTCCTTGGATATTAGCCCTTAAATTCTGCCAAAACATAGGCAGGTTTCTATTGGGCTTTTCCCCAGAATGACTTGCTGAAAAGTTGTACAACTTCGGTGTGTCTCCACAGGGAAAATTACATAAGTCTGACTGAAGGGTCGACATAATTTATAATGGCAAGCAGATGAGAACTTGCCTGGAGTTTTCCCCTGGGTGGTATTACTCAGTGATTCTGGTACAGTAAAAGCCACTACTACTTCATGCCTTTGGCAGGTCAAACTCTGAAATTTTTGGGTATCTGAATATATACCCTCCTTTATTAAAAGCCTCACATGGAGCCTGCACTATTATACTGCCCATAGGACTGGGGAATGGCTGTTCTGCTGGTTTCCTGAACAGTGAAGTGCCCTTTGGTTTCTACATTAAAACATCTATTAATTTTAGGTAGGATTTACTATTCCTTCACTTAAGGTTTTGCTGGTGCTCTAGAGAATTCTGGAGGACAGGGCCTGGCCCTTTATTTAAAGAAAGTGGTACAGCAGTGGAGGGAAATTGATATAATTAGTGGATAAAGACAAAAGTTTGACCCGACCTGAAGCCTAGCTAGTAGCAAAATTCCTTCTGCCTGGGCAGAAAGGGGATTTTTCCTAAGTGCATGTTACTCTCCAATAGTTGTGAGGATGGAGGCCTCTGCTTTTCACATTGTGCTGCGTCTTAATCCTTGATAATGCCTCATGTATGGTAAAGTGCAAAGAAAGGTATTGGCCCAAGGGAGGTGTTCCCTGTGTCAGCCCTGATAACTTTGAGGTTTGGCACTGGTTTCTGTGACAGGAGCTGTGTGACCTGTGCTTCTCTACCACTGCTCTGTCCTCCACCACTCTCACTGGAGCTGGCCCTGGGCTCCACAGTCCTCCTGGCACAGGGACAGAAATAAACTGTTTGCAATAGGAGGCTGTGGGAGGAGTGTGTTTGCTTGGAGTACTTTTAGTGCATCTTTCACTGTTCCTTCCTAAACTCATTATCACTCCAGCACTCTTGGTCTCCTCACATGTGAGGCAGTAGCATAATGGCATTTGAATGCTAGCATTTTGCCTCTCAGTGGACGATGATTTAATGGTCTTTTTAGGGATTTGCCAAACACCAAAACAACTTGGAACAAAATTCCTTTAAAAAAGCCAAAAAGATAGTGGTTGTTTTCCAGATTAAAAATGAAAATTGCTGATGCTAATTACAAATAGAATTTATCATTTACCCTGAAGTGGTGTGGGACAGTTTGCTCATAATCTTGTGACCTGTGAACTGAAAGCAAGTGCAACTATTGCACTGTCTTTACAGAGAGATTGCTGAAGGCAGCTAGAACGACTCTCATGTTTCTTTACCTTCATCCAACAATAAACTTTGCTCCTCAGTGAGGTGACCAATTCTTGCCTCATTCTTCTCTTACTGCTAGTTTATGTGAAAAGTACAACTGGAGGACATTTTATGTCCCTTGCTGGTGGTACCATAAAGCCACACCATAGATTGCTCCTGCTCTTTGGGTGTGTTTGCTATTACAAAATAAAACCTGCTGAGAAGCAGTTTTGGGATTTTGGGGTTTTGCAGGTGTTTTAAAAAATAATTTCTAAATTTTTTTTTTAGTCATTGATTTGGTTAATATTTTCCATGGATCACACATAGGAAAGTTGGGGGATGAGTTGTTGTGAGGACAGATAGTTATTGCCAAACATAGAATTTGTGTAATAAATGAATAGAGGAAGAGAAGAAATACTCAAGTAATATAAATAGTTACACCCTTTCACACAGCCAGTGGAAAACCTAAATGAAAGGGTAATATATACCAGATGTGTGTATCATGCTGAGTATAATTTTGCTAGGAATGATTTCCAGTAGGAAATAGTAGAAGGTAAGCAGGACAAATCTGAGTGTACTGCAGGAGATGTCTTGCTGGCAGGGCTCTGTGAGCACCTGTAAGTATTTGTGGAGCCATTTCTTTGGTAAACTTCCTTTTTCCTTCTGCTACAGTTTTATGGCACAAGGATAACTGAAGTGATCAACAGCCACTGACTAGTCAAAGAAGAATGATCAATAGTCAGTGATGAAGCATAAACTTACAGCTATCCTCGAATTACCCCAGATATGGGACTGGCTGTACTGATTCTGGTTGTCCTTCAAATCTGGGAGTTTGTAAGAGCTGAGGCAGCCCTCTCTCTGCAGAACTTCACCACCGTGGTGAATCTCTCTCTTTGCAATCTTTAAACAGATAATTTCAAGCCTCACACTGCCTGTCTGGTGCCTGTGGATATACTGACATGAACCTGCTTGGAGCTGCTGACAGTTTGGTGGTGGCACAACAGGCAGCTCTCCAGCCCCTCTCCTCAGCAATAAAATCATCATGCACATGGTGAAGTTTTAGTGTTCCAGCATTGGGCACTTCAAGGCAGTAGTCCAAAACCTTAATCTTGTTATGATAACTAGAGTTGGTAAATGAGGACATCACACTTAAATGGGATTTTAAGGCCTTGATGATCAGTGCAGGTAGCTGTGGTTCATAAAATGGGTCCTGGGCCTTAATATATATCCTGCTTGCAGGACCAAAGTTGTTTTCCTTTCCAAAGAGAAGGAGTTGTCCCCTTGCTGTCTTCTGTGGTAAGAACCATGAGGCAGGAATTCAGATTAATTTTTGTATGATTTCTTCTGTGGTAGCCTGTGTGAATGTTGTCTTTGTCACATCAATCCAGGAGAACTTTGCCTGGAAAGGCAGCTGGCCTCATTACTATGAGCTCTGTTCCTGTAGGGCCAGACTGTGTCTCTAGACACCAATTTTTATAAATGTGATTGCTCCAAGGAAGAGATTGCCTTTATTTCTTTCATTTGTTGGAAGAAAAGTAATTTACTTCTGTTTTCCAGCCTCGCACCCACACTGGCTCAGTTTTGTGACTGGTCCTAAAGGAAAAGCCAATTCTTTATTCTTCCAAATCACCTTTCCAGAAAAAATAACAGTAGCTGTGTAGTTCCTACTCTTTCCACCCCTCTGAGCCCATAGGGGATGTATGCAGAGACACAAACCAAATAGTGCCTCTACTTGTAGTATTCCTCTTTTTTCAGTCTAGAAAGGCTGTGTACAGTTCAAAAATGAAACTGACCCACTGCAAAAAATTATATGTGGGACAAAATGTATTCTTTGAACCATGTTCACATCCAGAGCAACAGTTTTACCTTTGGCAACACTCTCTGACATCACAAGGCACAAGGCAGAACTATTGCTATACTTGTTAGTGCAGGTAAATTAAAAAAAAAACAACTTTATACTTCCCTGATTCTCCTGTGAAGAAAGACAGGGACGATTTTTTTCATTTCTTGCCATTTTTGTTGCTTTAAAATTTACTTTTAATATTGCAACATGTATTTGGCCCGAATTATTTAACATATATGCACGAATTGCTATGCAGTCTTGTAGCACAGGAATACATTACAAGGAATATTTGAGTATAAAATTTCATCGTTTACAAAATCCTGCAGAGAATCATGATCCTGCTTTCTTTTGCAATCTAAATCCAGCTGAGCTGGGTAAGTGCTCAGCTGGGAGCTTTGAGGGATCACCTGGGCTGTGCAGGTAAAAGGGGATGTGTTAGGGGATACCTGTGCATGGGAGAGATGTGCATTTACAACTCTTCTGTGAAATGAGGGCTGGGCTTTGGGACTGCCTGACCTGAGGTGCACAATACAAATGTGATGTACTGACAGTAAAAACTGAAGGGATACTTTATGGACTGCCTCTCAACAAGGGAGCTTTATGAGGGCAGAAAGCAAGGCCCCTGTACTGCTGCTGGTCCCCTCAAGAGGCTATGGTGGAGTGCCAAAACGGAATAATTTTGAAACTAAATATCTTTAAATGGATTCTTTGTTCATTTAAAGGAGATAGACTGGGGAGGAGAGAGGCTTCTCTGGGGAATGTCATGGCTTTGTTGTGCAACACAAAGGCCGTGTGTGAATCAAGATGTGGGTACTTCTAGCAAGGTCTTTTCTAGCAACATAAGCCAGGCAATTTCTGCAATTTCTTCAGAACCCAATTTCTTACTCTGAAGTTTGTATCGGCTTTTTGAGATTGCTTTCTATCTCATCTTCTGAGCTAACTTCTCCCTTCTCGATGGAGGATCTGTAATGAGGTGCTTCTTTCATTGATCACTAAGAGTTCCACACAGGTTGTGCTGTGATCAAAGACATTTTCTCTTTTCTCTAATAGTAAAGCTGTTGATTTACTGCAAGGCAGCAGGTTGATCTCTATGCCAGCACAATTAATTGGAAGGATTTTTTGCTCTACAAGGCTATTTCCTTCATATACAAGGAAAAAAAAAAAAAAAAAAAAAAAAAAGAGGAAGGGGGGGGGGAAAAAAGGG